>LR749485.1:3577144-3671915 GCA_902729485.2 Mus minutoides | reverse complement strand
CTGGGGGCAGGTGTCGACCCGAAGCTTCGAGAATAAACTCTACCTTGTGTGTTTGCATCAAGAGACGGGTCTTGTGTGCTTCCTTGTGTGCACGAATTCCTGAGACTTGGGGAGACCCCCACTCAGGGGTCTTACAGTAAAATAATCATAAAATGTATGAGTCAAATGATGGCATTTCAAAACATATGAAGCCGTCAGGAAGTAGCATAGTAGTAGTGGTGCTATAGACATATCACATGAACTTCTAAATGAGGAAAGACACAGGGAGACTGAACAACAGTTAATACGCTGGAGCTAACATATATGCATTTTTCTACTCAGGAGGATTCAGGGTTTTGTTTTGTTTTTTATAAAAATACTCATTTCAAACAGGGAAACATACAGTATAAAATACCTATTGGAATTCATCCGTCACACAGAGCAACTTTTGCTTTCGTTCAAACTTCAGGGCCTCTACTTCCAAAACAAGAAAATTACAGCCGAAGCTTTTGCCTTACCCAGTTCACCTTAACGTCTCCCCTTAAATAAGTAGCATTTGGAAGCTTGTCTTTTGCTATGCACACTACATTAGTGTTTGTTCTGTTTTAAATTAGGGAAAGCACATCTTAAAATTTTATGAAATATTATCTTTGGAAATTTGGCAATATTGATGCCCACAGTTCTGAGTCATGTATTTTAACTATTGAATGCTATTGTGTCAAGTATCTAACATGAGATGACTGGAATAATTTATGGTAAGGAATTCCATTGCACTAATTATGCAATTTATGTCTCTCCCTACTAATGGATTTGGATCATTTCTGTCTACTGAGATTATGAGAAGTCAATGAACATCTTAGTATATGGCTCCTTGTGTCCTTCTCCAGGGTACTTTTCAACTCGACCTATGGTGTTTTGAAAGTTTACTTTTCTTGGCCCTCCTGGAAGATGAGTCTGACTTCCCCCAGTGGGCTACCCTTGGGAAAAACTGCTTCTGCCTTTAATAGATGCCTGTTTATTCTGGTAAGCTGGTCCTAGTGTCAACATATTTAACCTATGCTCTGATGGGGAAAGGGATTGGAAAAATTGCTCTGCTCTGTGTACACACATTTAAGTGGGATTTCTTGGGAAAAAAAAGAAATGTAGTAGTTATCTGGGTATGGTTGTTCAGGCCTTTAATCCCAGCACTCAGGGGACAGAGGCAGCTAGGTCTTTTATGAGCTCCAAGCTAACCAGGGCTACATAGAGATCCTGTCTCTAAACAAACAAAAAAAATGTAGCAGTAATTTACTGATGAATAACAAATTGTCCCAAACACGTAGTGCTTAAAACAACAAACATTTATATGGCAGAGTGTCTGTGAGCAGAGAATCCAGACATGGTTTAGTCACAGTGCATCAGGCTTGAGTACATGAAGAGGTACTCAAACACACTCAGCTGTGGTTGCTGGCTCATTTGAAGGTTCAGCTGTGGTGGGGGCTCCACATGACAACATGTATGTTGTCAGGCTTCAGAAAGTCTATGTCCAGTCTAACATGTGTTGACTGGCACATTGTTATTCTTGTCATGTGGATCTGTTCACAGACTTCTTAGTCTCATTACAACATGGCAGCTGGTGTGGTAGTGGTGGTGGTGGTGTGTGTATGTGTGTCTTTTAGAGAGGGGGGAGGGAGGGAGGGAGGGAGGGAGAGAGAGAGAGAGAAGGCACAAAGACAGGACATAATCTCTTTTTATAACTTATTCTCTGGAGTAGCATCTCATCAGTTTTGCTGTCTCCCACTTAATAAAAAGTAAGCCACAGAATCTGTCCCTTTCACGTATCAATCTGTAGCCACAGTTGTTTACAGTTTCCCACTGATATCTGCTACTGATATACTATTATCAATAGTAATACTTCTTTAATTCCTGATACGTGTGATTTTGTTTATTTTCTTATTGCCAGGCTTAGTAGTCGTGTGGATATTTCCAAAGACTTGGGTTTGGGCTTGTTTTTTTTCTGTTTATATGTATTCAATCTCATTGATTCATGTTCTATTTCTTATTATATGTTTTCTTCTGCTTGCATACTTTGGATTTAAATTGTTATTTCTAGTTTCCTACCATATGGACCTAGATGTTTGACTTTAGATCTTTCTTACATTCCATTATGTGCATTCAATGCTACAAATTTCCCTCTAAACACCGTTTTTGCTGCAACCGATATGTTTCAGTAAATTGTACTTTAAAAATTTTTTATTTTTCCTAAAATACCTTTTGCAGTGCTGAGGATTGAACCCTTGCCTGCTGGGAAAATGTTCCTGCCACTGAGCCACACCCCCCCACCCTCAATCTTTTCTTATGTTGAAACTTCTCCTTTCACCCATATGCTATTTAGAAGTTTATTGTTTAATCTCTAAATATTTGGGGATTTTCCAGCTATCGTTCTGTTATTGATTGCTAATTTAATTTCATTGTGGTCTGAGGGCATACTTTGTATGATGTCTATTCTTTTAAATTTGTTACGGCATGTTTTATGGCCCAAGATGTGGTCTATCTTGGTGAATATTCCACATGAGTTTGGAAAGAATGTGTATTCTGTTTTGTTGGATGGAGTAGTCTATAAATGTCAATTAGATACAGTTGATTGATGGTGCTATTCAGTTCAACTATATTCTTACTGATTTTCTGGCTGGATCTGTCAATTATTGATAGAAAGGCATAAACTATAATAGTGGATTCATCTAGTTTTCCTCACTGTCCTATAACTTTTTGCCTCATGTATTTTGAAACTGTGTGGTTAGGCAAATATATATTATGGAATTTTATCTTCCAGAAGACTGAATTCTTTTTATCATTAATCCCCAATGTATCCCCAATAATTTTATTTGTTCTGAAATTTGCTATGCCTTAAATTAAGAAAGCTACTCTGGCTGCCTTTTGATGGGTATTAGCGTGCTTATAGCTTTCTCTGTCTATTTGCTTTTTAAAATATTTAATTTTATTATTTTAAGTGTGTGTGTGTGTGTGTGTGTGTGTGTGTGTGTGTAGGTATTTTCACAGGAGGGCAAGTGCCCTCAGTGGCAGACTAATTGGATTTCCCAGAGCAGGAGTAACAGGCAGATGTAAGCCATCTGACAAAGCGGCTGGGTATTGAATTCCAGTCCTCTGGTAGAGCAGCGGAGTCATCTCCAACTCCCCCCATCTCTTCTGCATGTTTATCTTTAAAGTACAAAGCATTCTGGCAATATGTTGCTGGGTCATGTTATTGTTTTTTTCCTCATTGGTTGGTTGGTTGGTTGGTCTTACAAGGCTGAGGATCAAATTAGGCCTTTGCATATGCTAGGCAGGTACTCTATCACAGGCCTATGTCCTCAGTCATGGACCTTGTGATTTAGCCCATTCTACTAGTGTCTATTAATCAGTACATTTAGGCCCCATTCAAATGATGATTGATATACTGTAGTTATCCCCATCGCTACCGTACTTGTGACTGTTTCTTATTTATTGCTGTTGCTATTTGCCTCTTCTGAGGGGAAAGCAGTTATTTTGTTTTGTTTTTATGGTTTCACTGTAAAGCCCAGTCTGGCTTTGGACTTGTCATCCTCCTGCCTCAGCTCCCTGAGCTAGGATTACAAGTGAGTTCCATGCCACTATATTTTGTTCCATGTTTGGACATTCTTGTTTGGCATTGGACTCCCACTCTTTGCTTGTCTTCTCTGATGTCAAACTTTGTACGATTTCATCATTTCCCTCTCTTAGCATATTAATTGTACTTACTTTAGAGTTCAGCTTGCATTTACTTACATCAAGGCCACTTTCTAATAAAAGTGTAGCACTGCATAAAAAGAACAGGCACTTTAGAGCAGGATATTTCAACTCCCTCGCCCCTGTGCCTTAGAAGGATCTTATCATCTATTTCTGTATCGTTCAATAGTATTACTACTACTTTTGAATTAATTGCCATTTCTTATCTCAGTTATGAGTAAGAAAATTAAACTATATTATTTATACCTTCATTTTCTCAAATCTTCTCCTTTCCTTTATGTAAATCCAAATCTCTAACCCTATCTACTTTTTTTCTCATTCTGAAGAACTTGTTGTTACCATCTCTTGCAACTCAGCTAATGGAAGTGACATCCTAACACTTTTGCCATATTCTACGAATGGAAAGTGAGGACGGGGGTCTAACCTACAGTCAAGGGGAGAGGATTACAGGACATAGAAACCTTCAGGAAATGTTGATCTGGATGAGGGTAAGGAGGAGGTAGAAACATAGAGTTTTGCCAATTTCCTTCCCAAAGTGGTTGTAATAATCATTGTGACCTGCATTTGTCCGCAAAATCCTTCACACTCCTCGGTCCCAGGGTTTAAATTGCTACCAATCTGGAGAGCATGGGACACTGACTTTGCCTCAAATGTCTTTTCAGATGTGTTGATCTGTTGGATGCTTTCATGTCATCATTTATTCATTTCTCTCTTGGTGTTGTTTTCTTGTTATTCTCAATGTCTAAGAACGCTTTGCATATTCAGAATGCCAAATATTACTTATATTTGTACCACAAAGGTATCTTCTCCTCAGGGTTCTCTTTAAATATAGATAGGAAATCATAACAGCAATTAAAATACAGTTTGGGTGGGTGTTTTTCATAATCCAGAAATACACTGACCTCGTAAGCTTGGCAAAATATGCAGGAGCAAAAAAAAAAAATAAAAAATAAAATGGTTCAACTACATAAAAGTAGGATCAGCTGGCAGGCAAGAAAGAAGCAAAAAAGTACAAAGTTCTACATAAAGGGCAAATGAAAACCTGCAGAAATTATTTGCTACTAATTGTACAAAACATGAAGAGCTCTATAAATCAATACAAAGCCAACAAGTCAATTGCAAAGTGAAATGGTCATAGGATACCGCCGGCATAGATTTAATTGGAAAGCAACGGTGAATGGCACTTAACCACATGACAAGAGGCTTCATCCCACAGCCAACAGCTGCCTCCCCAACAAGACAGCTCAGTGACATAGCTTGTTGCTGAAGCCATGGAACCTCAAGCCCTTCTGACAGCTGCTGGAGAGAGGACATAACTGGTAGAGCCTCTGCAGCAGGCAAGTTTGCAAGCTGTACAAATGCGTTGGATTGTGTGTCCTCAAGATTCATATTTTAGAAATTTGATCCTCAAAATCAGGTCGTCTGGAAAAGCAACAAGTGCTCTTAACTACTGAGCCATCTCTCTAGTCCCTGAGCCATCTCTCTAGTCCCTCATCAGAATAGTTGGAGAAAAGTGTCTATACTGAACATGTCTTTATTTATTTCTTGTCATTGTTTCCTAAACAATCCAACGTAACACCTATTTACATAGCAATGATAATGTATTAGATATTACAAGTAGATTACAGAAGATTTATAAGACAAGGTGTGCCGTATACATGTAAATAACACACAACTTTTATAAGAAACTTGAACACCGGAGAATTTTTAGTATCTGTAGGACTGAGCATTTTTGCCACTAATCCCCCTGCTAGTCTCTCTCAATAACAGTCAACTGTGGCAGAGTCATTATTAATCCCCATGGTTGCCCAGTATTTCCTGGTGGGAATGTATCCTAATCTAACCAGCCGCTAACTACTGACAGACAATTAAGATTTTCAGTGCCCTCCAAACATGAGTGCATTTCAGTGTTTTTTTAAAGCACTGTGACTACTAAGAGCAATATTTCCTAACACATCTTTGTACTTAAAGGTTTTTAGGTATGACTGGGGATTTTCATTCTGTGGGATGATATCACAGAGCAGGCTGTCCTAGAGACTAAATGCCTGGCAAGCGTTCGAGCAGCAAAGTTATATCTCCATCCCTAATCTTGTACATTTAAATAATTCTGCCAGGGTCGTCTCTCTGCAAGGCTGGAGCATTCTCATTTTCTTTTGCCATGTGTGGCCCTGTTTTGTGGCTTCACTGATCCTATGCAGATTCTTCTTCTGGAATTTGAAGCACCAAAGGAAACAGCGAAAGGCTGAAGAGATGTAGTTGAGTCACGCTTGCCTCGAATCACTTTGGAAAAACCAACTCCATGTTTTGAAAACACATTCTCGTATGTGTTTTGAAAAGCATCCCACCTGAGTTTGCCAGAGTTGAATTCTGTTGCTGGCAACCAAAAGAAATTTACAAACTCACAGACAGAGCCTTGAACCTGGTCAGAAGCCAAACACCAATCCCGGCTACAAACTCAGCTCTAATCCAGGCCACAGACTTGGTTGTCACCCAAGTTGGAAACTGAGGGCCAATCCTAACCCCACAATTCACTGAGCCCTGGCTGGCATCTCTCTAGTGGGATGCAAGGGGTTTCAGGTGAGCCAGCCAGCCAGCCGCTAAGTTGCAGCCAAATGTCTCTAGAGCCTAGGACTCCAATTTGGGTTTCAGAAAATAGCATCAAAAGAGAACCTGGTGGGGCTGGATCTGAGGCTTAGCTTATGGAGGTAGAGAGGATGAGGGCAGGAAGCTCTGAATCAGTTTCACACCATGGAGCCAGGTTTGAGAAAGTTGGGGATCTGGAAACAAATGGGGACAGATGGGGAGAGACTGAACTCACTGCTGGGGTCTGGGTGGGTTCTCATGAGACAGGAGACCTGCACCCAAAGATCTGCACCCAAAGAATTTCCATGGAGAAGTTCAGACAGTCTGTAGGCCAAAGGCTTCCTTTGTCTCTCAGCTTCCTGACATTGTGTCAGCCTGGCCTGCTGATTGGCCCATGAGACATAGCCCTTTTCCACACTGCCTTGACTCCCCATAGGCCCAAAGCCACCCCATCACCCCCCTCCCCCTCTCCCCACCCCTCCACTCCAGCCTTCCCTTCCTTCTCTTCTCTGGCAGGACTTCCCATTTCGTGCCTCCTGTTGAGTTTCAGGGATTAGAACTTGGAGTGTGTGTGTGTGTGTGTGTGTGTGTGTGTGTGTGTGTGTTTCCCTGAGGGATCTAGTTTCTTTCTCTTTTCCCTAGAGTTAGTAGGATCTTGCCCATTCTGATCTCAGTCTCACCTCAACGAACACTGTAAGGAATTAGACAGGACTTTCTGGGTGTGGGGCTGAAGGGGTAAGCCAAGAGAGTGGAAAAATACCTATAATCTGTCAGGCGAGCACGTTACTTACAGTCTCATTTACTTGTTCCAGGAAGCCAGGCCACTGTCATGTTCAGATGAGGAGCTAAGGCCTAGAAATGTTAAAAAGGTTCATCTGAGGATACTCAGATGAAGCAGAGCTGGCTTTTGGACCTGGAACTGTGCATTACAAGCCTAGCTACTTCAAGGCCTAAGGTTGGAAGGTGATAGCCTCCGTTCCTGCTTAAAAGGGGTGCCTTCCAAGTGAAGAGATCCCTGGTGAAGGATGAGAACAACATCCTAGGACCAGCATCCTAAGACCAGCCGAGCACCCAGCCTGAGCAGGTAGCAGGTTCTAAGGAGACTAGGAAAGGGCTGGAGGGGCCAGGCTGGGCTGACAGAGAAGCAGATAGTTCTCCACTCTGCCCTGAGTGCTTCCATCCACTAATAGTGTTGGGGTAATAGTGGTGGGTTAGGCAGAGTTCAAAGGTCACACCATAGCCATTCACAGGCAAGAACTCGGGGTTGCCTGGAGGCCTCGAATTGAATTTCCATCTTGGAAATAGAGAGATTGTATTAGCTAATGGCCGAGACCCATGGCAGTTGCTGTCAGTGTGTGTGTGTGTGTGTGTGTGTGTGTGTGTGTGTGTGTGTGTGTATTGTGTGTGTGGGGGTGTCAGCCTAGGCAGGGAAGAAGCTTTGTGGCCTCATCAGTAGGAGAGCTTTGCCCACAGAACATGACTTGGGGTAAGAGCGAGAGCAAATATATGCTTGGAAGGTGGATCAATTGCTGGCACAAAAATAGCTCCATTGGGCTGGCCTGGGATCTGAGCCCTGCCTCTGGCTGCCTCATTCACAAAAGAAGCATAGAGGAGAGGCAAGCTGCAGACTGGGATTGTGGGAAACGCGCCTTTGAAAATAGGAACACCACTCAGGGAGGTACAAGAAGGCAAGACAGAGCTGGAAACACAGCACTGGTAGTTGCCCCGAGAAGAGGAACGAAGAGGGAGAATTTATTTTCAAGCCAAAGACTGATTTTCGAATTCTACCGAGGCATGAGGTGCTGGAGTTTCTTCCCAAGACTGCTAAGCTAGGTAGAGTGGTGATATACATGCCTCTATTTTCTGGCAGGCAGGGCAATCATCACATGTTCAAGACCAGCCAGGGCTACGCATACATGGTAAATTCTAAGCCAACCAGAGTTAGTAAAACCCCAGAAAATAAAAGCAGGCCAATAATCCTGCTTGCTATGCCACCCTGAACCAAGCTTTTTTAACGCCCTCTCTTCTCCACAGTGTTCCCATCAGCACAGTACATTTAGATCTAAATGCCTTCTAAGAAATCTGGCAGTGTTTGTATTCCAGAACCTTCTATAAGAATGCTCTGAGTTTGTGCCTCAGACAGTGACAGTTGTTTTTCTGTTACTAATGGACTGTGGGAGTCAGAATGACCTTGGAGGCGGGCACTAAAAGCACCCTGGAAACCAAGGCCCGCAGCTCATTGTTCTGGTCTAGATACTTGCCTTGAGTGGTACCTTCCTTATTTCCCAGATTTCTCTCTCCTTACCTCTAGTGTGTCTCCCCACCTGGGTTTCAGAGACCTCCTTTCTCTGCCTGGAGCATAGCTATCTCCCTGGTGCATCTAGCACCTTCCCAGAAGTGACTCCGCAGACCGGCACTGCAGCTTTCCTACCTCCTTGCTGGCCAGTTCCTTTTGCCCTTGCTCTCAGTGCTGGACAGTGAACCCAGGTCCTCAGGAATGCTAAACAAGTACTCTACCGCTAAGCTCTCTTTGTAGTTTTATTCCGAGACAGGGTTTTGCTATGTTCCTGAGGTTGGTCTTGGACTCATTCTGTAGCCTAGGTAGACTAGACTTTGAATTTCCGACCCTTTTGCCTCAGTCTCCCTAGCAGCTGTGATTCCAGCTCTATGCCAGCCTTTCCCTTTTGATCTTAACTGAAATGGCACACATCTTCCCTGACCATTAGTCTATGTCTAGTCATACTCACCTACTCTGGTGGGTTTATAACACCCATCACAATGGTAGAAATGCATGTCATGTAAATTATCTCTGTCTCCTTTCCAAATTAGCTATGTGAAGATAGTGGCTCTGTGTACCTCCTTTCACAGCTGGTGACCAGCAATCAGGACATTTTCAACCAACAAAGATTTCTTGCAAAGACAATCTCTAGTAGCTGTTTTGTATTGTAGACCTCTTTGGGGTGAGATACAGACAGCATCTCACTTGCTCCTTGGAGAACGGTCTCCATTTCTGATTTCATAGGTATAGAGACAGAGAGGCAGAGAGGTGACAGGTTTTGTCCTGCCAAGAGATCTTTGTCCCAAGCTAGTGAGGAGTCAGGCTTGACAGCAGGTCTGCCTGCTTTGCTTTGCATCCGTGCCTCCTTTTTTTTTTTTTTTTTTTTTTTTTTTTTTTGCCTGCCGCCAGCCAGCCACCCTTCAGAGGGAGAGGAGCAGCAGCTGTGGCCTCTCCTCTTGTTTCCATAGCAACCAGTGCTTACCTCCCTGCTCATACTGGTTCCTAATTGCCTGATTGCGTATCTTCCCCCCACCACCTCAGCTTCAGAGCTTCTTGAGAGCAGGGTCCATGGCGAGCATTGCTTAGCATTGCATGGCTCTGGGCTCGATGAGTATTACTTAAATGAACAAAAATGAATACGTGACCATCCACGAATATGGGCTTTTAAAAGCTTTCATCGCAAACAAGGCACCTGGCAGCCTGTAGTGGCTAAGGGAGGGGGATCTTGAGGATTCAGTGCTCCTCTGCTCACCTCTGCTGAGTGGCGTGGGTGGCCACCCCCACCCTTTTCTTTCCCCGTTGCCTAGAGAAGCTCTTTAGAAAACAGGCAAAGGCCTACGTGGCCAGGGCTGTTGGCAGGAGGCAGGGGGGGGGGGTTTCCTAGAGATGGCGTGACACCTTCCATACACACTTTTACTACCTTTTTCTGAGAGAAGGAAGCCATCTCAAATGGCTAGCTTTTGCTTTGAGGATTATTCGAAGCAACTGGGCTTCTGCACAATTCGTATGTTCGGACGATCATCTTGAAACTTGGTCTCTTCCCCTCTCCATTCCCATGACAACAACAGTTATCTAGCTCTCCACCATCTTCCACCTGAGCAGCTCCAACAGCAACCTCCCTGCCCCCATTCCTGTCCACTTCCTTTCCTCCCTCCTCCTCCTTTTGCTTCAGTTTTTCCATAGCACAGACAAAGCAATGGTCCCACACAGAAATCCTCCAATGTTTTTCCCAGTCAGAGACACAGGGGATAGTAGGGGCAGACCTATTTCCTGTGGCATAGAATATAACTCACCAAGGTCCCAGAAGGGGATCAGGCTGACTCTTCAGCACTTTGGTTAGTCTTTCATGTTGTTTGCCATATACATTTAACTCTGGACTAGACACGGAGTTCCTGAGTCTCAAGCTCACAAGGATGGGACCATAATGAGTCCCCCACCTTAGTGGAAGGGACCAAATACAAGACCTAAGCACCACGATCTACACTTTTCGGGACATGGTAGGACTATCCAGGACAGTCTGCTGGTGTGGATGAGCAGTGTCACAGATGAGTAGTAACTGGGGCTAGGCGTTCTCTGAGCAGTCTGTGATATAGCAGGCATGGGGATGAAAGCCTGTAACTTGGAGACCAGGAGGTAGAAGCAGGAGGATCTCCAATCCAAGCTAGCCTGGGCTACATATCCAGATCCCATCTCAAAAATAAATGGGAGGTGTGGGGTGGGATGTTCTAAATATTTTTCAGAAGAAGGAAATCTGTGGTACTGTGGAATTAAAGTATAAGTCATAGGGACCTCATAGAATAGGGAAGAAGGCCAGAGAACAGGCTGGAAAGAGGAACAAGGCAGCTGTTGGGGAGGGCTTGGGAAGATCAGGATTCAGGAGAAGTTCAGGAGGATGCCGGTGAAGACGTGGACATGTGTGTTTCCTCTATTTAAAGTCCAAGGGGAGTGTCTGGTAACTGCCAAAGCTTGCCTTCTGGTTAGATGGGGCTGGGGACAGGAAGGCCATGTCCTTTCAGCTTTGTGCTGGGAGGCACACATGGAATTACCGTGTCACCAACTTCATTTCCAATGAGGCAGAGGCCATTCGCTGAAATGAAACAGAAACCCGAGGAAGGAGCAGGAATGAGATCAACCCAGCCATGATCAAGCCAAGCTGCATTCCCTGATAGACAGTAAGGAGAAAAGGAGAAGGAGGGCATTGCTATGAAGGGAACAGATCAGGGCAGAACTCGGTTGGCTGGGCCTGGGATGCTAGGCTGCACTGTGTGGCTGGAGAGGAAGAAAAGAAGGGAAAGTGCTCTACATGTTCTATAGGAATAAAGGGGGACTGTGGCACTGGAGCCAGGCTATGGAGGGGATAGCAGGGGTGTGAGAAGTCGCAAATGTATCTGTGAGAGCCAATGAGATGGCTGCCTGATGACCTGAGTTCAGTTTCCATGGTGGAAGCAGAGAATCTACTCCCAAGAGTTATCTTTTTTTTTTCAATTTTTTTTTTTTTTTTTTTTTTTGGTTTTTTGAGACAGGGTTTCTCTTTAGCCCTGGCTGTCCTGGAACTCACTTTGTAGACCAGGCTGGCCTCGAACTCAGAAATCCGCCTGCCTCTGCCTCCCGAGTGCTGGGATTAAAGGCGTGCGCCACCAGTTATCTTTTGACCCCTGCAACTGTGCCGTGGCACACAACTGTTCTCATGAATAAATAGATAAAGAAATGCAATAACTAATTAAAAAAGAAAAAGACTGAAACAAAGCTGGGCATGGTAGTACATACATCTAATCCTAGTGCTTGAGAGGTTGGGGCCAGCCTGCACTGTACAGCAAATTCCAGTCTGGGCTGCAGGATGATGAGACCTTGTCTCAAAAACAAAAACACATCAACAAGTCTAGAGTCAGGCCCAGCGGCATAGGCGTGTAATACCGCCTAGTCGGAAAGCTGAATCAAGAGGATCACAAGGCCAGAGCCTGCCTGTATAACTTGGTGAAATACTGACGCAAAATAAGAAAATGCAAATACAGGCTGGGAATATAGCTCAGGGTTAGAACGCCTGCCTTACAGATGAGATCAAGGAACGGGCTTTCCGGCACTGTTCACAGAGCATGAGTCGAAAACAATTCAGGTCCCAGAATCCTTGGCCATGTCAAGGTGAGTAAGACCTAGAAGGGAAGAGAACGCTCTCAACACCCACACATTCAATAGCAAGCATCAGAGGCCTGGGTAGGAGTAGGGAGGGCCACCAAGCCCCCATGAGCCCTCGCATAGTCTGCTACTGGAACATCGACGGTGAGGAATCTGAAAATTCATGTCATAGTTTTAAATATGTATACCTTGACAAGTCCATCTCCAGGAATCTAATCCCAGAGAAGGAATTGGACAAATGTATAAGCAGACAGATATACAAGGACATAAGCATTGTTTGAAGGAGAGAGACCCAGAAATGGCCTCAACATTAGGACTCCTGGGCCTGGCCTGCATACTGGGCTTGCCCTGCAACAGTTAGGGCAGGATGAGGATGGATAGAGGAACCCAGGGGAGAAGGTAACTCTGCCCCTCTCCTTTTCTCTCTCAAGTGTAGAGTTTTGTTAACTACACTGCAGCAGGCACATTCATTCCTCAAGCTAAGTACACACTTTTCTGGGTCTCTGAGAGGACATCTGCAAAAGTTGTAGCTCTTGCTGGAGATTTTATCTGAAGAGAAGAGAGAGCTGTAACAGAGGAGGGTAGGGAGACGTCAGAGAGCAGCAAGTTGTTTTCTGCTTATACAGTTCAACCTGTTCCCTGAAAAGTTACAAAAACAGCCATGAGTGAACTCCAGGGGAGTTCTGCAGAGGAGGAAGTGGGCCTTTACTTAATACTTTAAACACTTCTGCATTGTCTGAATGTTTTAGACTCCAAAATGCCAGATCACAGAAGTCAAAAGTCAATCCAAACAATGAAGATACTTGCATTTGCAAAAAGGATAGAGACACAATAGGATAAGCTGCCTGACCAGGGAGCCTCCCCAGTAGGGCGTCTAAAGTCAGCCCTGCTGATGTCTTGGAGCGGTCTCTCACTACTGACCTGCACATTACTGACGCAGATAGGGCTAGATAACTCTGGCTTCTATCTAGTGGGTGGTAGCACCTCCTGCTCTAAGTTGTGACAACCTGCCATGTCTCCAGACACTACCAGATGTCCCTCAAGGGTCACAGGCATACCTGCTTCAATATGCAGGCAACTTCATTAAGGCCCTCACCTCATGCCTCTCTACCAACAGCTTTCTCTAGCTACACTGCTCTGGGAGACAGGAGATGGGCTTCCCTAGCCAATCCTCTGCCAGCTGCTAGGTCTGTGCCCATAGGACTTTGGAACCTCACTTTCCTCACCTCTAAAATGGGACTAATACGATTCATGGCTCAAGGATAGCCAGATTGTCATCTTCTCCTGATCTCATCTTGGTTCTTTCCCAAAGGCCAACACAGAAACCACCTCCCTGGACCTCACTTCCTGCCAGCTGCTATCCTCTCTCCTTTCAACTCAGTCCATCTTGGGCTGGATACACTGTTCCCTCCCCAAACCCTTGAACAGATATACAAGGACATAAGCATTGTTTGAAAAAGAGAGACCCAGAAATGGCCTCAACATTAGGACTCCTGGGCCTGGCCTGCATGCTGGCCTTGCCCTGCCACAATGAGGGCAGGACGAGGTTCTGTTCAGTCTTCTGTTCCTGTTCATAGCAAAGGACCCCTATTACTTTTCAATACTCAAACTACAAGCCTGGCGGATGTTCTCAGCATTGCCTGCATTCCCAACCCCATAAGCAAGCTCATTCGTTTTACCCCCTAAGTGACTTTGGTTTTCAAAAGTATATCTTTGGGAGGCAGATTTCTGTGAATTCTAGGGCAGCCTGGGCTAAATAGTGAGTTTATGGCCAGCAAGGGCTATCTAGTGTGGCTTTGTCTTAAAAACAAGAACCACCGCTTCACCTCAACAGAATGTTAGAGGTACAGCTTATTGGCGAGCATCTGTGTAGCATGAACAAAGCTCTGTGCTTCACCCAGCACATACCAAAACTGGTTATGTGTTTTTAACTAGGCAACGCATTGTTTATTTATAAGCAGGTAATACATTTGAAACTCAGAAATACATTGCAGGATTTGGTGAGCAATCTCAGTGCGGGTCCATCCTTCCATACCTGCCCCTCCCCCTGCACACATAGGATGATGACTGCTATGATTGGAGACTGGCTATCCTTCAGTGCTTTCCTTATGGGAAACAGACACTGTACGTTCTCATTGCACTTACCCTCCCAGGAAACAAACAATAGCGAATACTCTGCGGCGTTACCTTGCTCTTCCCCCTAACAATGTACCTTGTCAATCTCTCTGCTCAGTACACAGAAAGCTTCATCAGTCTGTTTTTACACACACTAACTCTCCTGGGTACAGCTTGCCCTGCTTATTTTGCCGGAGTATTTACCAGCACCAGCTTTAGGTAGGCTTTTGTGATTACAAACCATATAGAAATATATGCACTTCGTACTTTCTTGTGATGCTGGGAATGGAACTCAGGGCCTCATGCATACCAAGCTAGTGTTCTTACCATTGACCACGGATCCACATCCCCAGCCTGGTCTAAACATATTTTAAGTCTATCTGTTTTAGTCTCGTTTGTGTCTACTCTAAGGCCAGAGTAGACACCATACTTACTGGACCCAGCAGAATAGCCTCCTAAATTTGCTGTTCAAATCTTCACTTGTCTGAATGCTGTTTTCAGGACACAGCTGGAAATCCCAGATGTGGTGGTACAAACCTGCAATCCCAGCACTTAGGAGGCTAAAGCAGGATTACAAGTTTGAGACCAGCCTGAACTACATAGCAGGGAAATTTTTATTTAAAAAAAAAAAAAACTATCACAGGCTGGAGCGATGGCTTAACCATTAAAGGCTAGGCTCACAATCCCAAAATATCACCATCAAAGCACAATTGTGAGCATTGTTGTTCTGCTGAAACCCCAATCTGACTCTCTTGTGATTTGGAGTAGCCTGTGAAAGCATGTGGAGCCCCACCTCCCCTTCCTCACCCTGCTTCCTCCTCTCTTCCCACCTTACCATACCACTCTTGCTGACCATCTCGGGGCTCTTCTTTTGCACCCGTCATTCCTGCCCTGCTCAGTTTGGCACATCCATCTTCAGATCTCAGCTTCCTCATCAGCTCCTCAAGAGCCTTTACTGATCTCCCTCCTGGACCAAAGCTCGGAAGACTTCTAGGTTCTCCTGAGTGCTCCATGCCTCTTCACCAGAACCCTAGGCCGAGCTACACTTTCCACACTTCCTGTGGGATGGGTTGATTCATGGGTCATTCCACTTCCCCATGGAAACTGTGAGGTCCGAGGGCAGAGTCATTCCTGTCCTTTGCTTACCCACCAAGGTCCTGAATGTAAGGAAACTGTTAAGTGGGTCAACCAGAGATGGAGCCATCCATCTCCTGGCCCCAGCAGAAGACCTACAGCATGGCGGGTGCCCAGTGTATGCTGCGCTCCTTCCTTGCTTTCACTCAGTTGTTCACTTTGGAGCCTGACTTCCTAAACATACACATTCAAGTGGGCTTGTTCTGCAATCACCAGGCCTGCAGCTTCTGCCTGGGGCCTCCTACTCCTTCATGTGACTCATTTGAAGGTTGCTCACCCTTTCCTGGAATCCCCCTCTTTTGTTTTGGTGTGATGCCCCAGGAGTCCCTACCCTCAACTTCTTCCTCTCTACCTTTTCTTCCTCTGCCCACTCATGAAATTCTGCAACTGGTATCCTCAGGTCTCTCTCAGGTGTCCTGTCTTTCCAGCATAAAACTGCTCTCTGGTCTTCTCATCTATGCTGGAAGCGGCTCAGCACATATGCACAACCGCTGAATCTCATTTCCAGGTTTCTCTAATTCACTGCAGGTTCCCTAGTACATGCGATGTAATGTAAGGAGAATGAATGTAAACACAACCGGAGAGCAAAAATCCTGTCTGGGTTTGCTTATAATGTCCGGTTTCCCCAAGCTGTGTTTACCATCCAGTACTGGTGCAACTCCTATTGTCAAATGCATGAATGGGATGGTCCCAAGGTAGAATGGGGACAGCTTCCTTCTGCAAATAGACTTTCCTCTCAGCAGGGAAGTAGGGGTGTGGGGAAAGGCTGGGGCTCTGGGTGCTGTAGCCTGTCTTTTCTTGCGCAGGCCCGGGCAGTCGCTTTCTAGCCAGAGCAGGAGGAAAGGTAATAGTTCGAACACAATCTGCACCCACGAGTCAGCAGCCCCAAGTCAGCACACTGTCCTCCAAGGGTACTTCAGGTCCTTTGTAGAAACTATTAGGCATCCCTCGGGGGGAAAGTAGCCCCTGCTCATGAGAACATCCTTGAGCATGTCGTGTTCAACCTTGTAGCCTCAAAGGGAAAGTGGCTGTCCTGACCTAGAGTAGTGTTGCCAGAGACAAAGGGCATGAGGTAGAGACCATCTGGACAGAGACCAGGCCATCTTGTTCCCAGTGCCAGGGCCTTGCCAGCCAAGGCCACAGTAGAGGAAGGCCCATTTGGAGAGGTAGAGGGCTTCTGCTGGTGTCCCTGCCACATTGCTTGAGGCATAGCCTCCTCTTGCAGGCCAATCTAAATGAAGGACAAAGCTCTCTCCTGTTTGCCACGAGAAGTGGCATAAAGAATAGTTTTCTAGGTCATAGCTGAGCAGGCCCCAGATCTACTCATCTTATGATTCTCACGGAGACGGCAAAGCTCTGTCTGTTCAAGGCAAAGAATGTCCTGTCCGTGTCTAGCCGCACACTTCGAATCCCAGAACCTCAAGCTTACCACTTGACTAGTGACTGATCTCGGGGCTGCTTGACCTTCCAGAATTCACAGTTTGTGCTTCCGAGGCCAGAGAGAGCCCACAAGTATAGAGAAAGATACACAAGTAAAAGATGCAGCGTGAAAGATGGTGGCAAGGGGAGGGGTAGAGAGCTAAAGAGAGCAGTCGGGGAGGAATAGGCAGGCTGAGTGTAGGATCTTCAAGATGTGGTCAGGGAAGGCCTCCTTAGTGAGGGCCCATTAGAGCAGAACGGGAAAGTGGTGAGGGAGGAGAAAAGCAGGGCTCTATGCTACATGCTGAGGATGTCCCAGAGTGGGCCTTGCCCAGTATAGTATCTTTTCCGGGATTGTGGCCACAAAGCATCATGGGAAGCTGTTCTTTGAATTTTGACCTGACCATAACGACAGAAAAAAAAATACATCTTTTGAAACTAAGTCTGGGAAGAGAACTGAAAATCTATGACAGCCTGGGTCAGGTACTAACAATAGTGACCTTAGTAGTAGTAGCATTTAATCTGCCGTAGGCCATATGTCAGATAGTATTTGTAATGTATTCATAAGGTATGGCATTTCATCCTCAGAATGAGCCTGAGTGTTGTATGCAATTCTTTGTTTAATAAGATATTTATTTATTTATTTATTGTGTGTGTGTGTGTGTGTGTGTGTGTGTCTGTGAGTACATGAATCCCGGTACCCATAGACTTGAATATCAGATCCCCAAGAGTCACAGATTGTTGTAATTTATCTGACATAGGTATTCAGAATTGAACTCAGGGGTTCTTTGGAGGAACAGTACAAGTTTTTAACTGTTGAGTTATCTTGCTGGCCAGCTGCTAGGTGCTATTCTTTTGCCCATTTCATACAGGAGAAAATGGAGGCTCAGAGTAGTTACAGAACTTGCCCAAGGTCTGCAAACAGCAGTTAGGCTTTGATCCTTTTAGGAACAGGAGCAGACTGTACCGATGTGGTCAGAGCAGTGGACTGGAGACGGCGGGGGCGGGGGAGGGGGCACATGAGACTGTCACTTGGCTTTGCAGCTGTCATCAGAAGAGCCAGGAAGTTCAGACTCAGTTGAAAGCAATGAATAAAGGGGTATGGTGGTACGCGCCTATAATCCTAACACTCGGGAGCTGGAAGGAAGAGGATGGCAGATTTAGGCCAAGCTGGGCTCTATTAACTTCATCTATTTCAAAATAAAGTGATATGTAGCATGGCACCTGACCCCAGCTGAGGGGAGGGTTTGATTTGCTGTCTCCATAGGAAAGGATGGAAGATGACTACCATCTCCCCTGGACTGTGAGCTCCACAAAGTCACATCTTGTGCTTGGTTGGTTTGATGCTCTATCACCAGGCCTGGCACAAAGTAGGTGACCAAAAAAGAGTAAAACAAACGTGCAAAGACAGCAAGCAATGTTCTCTCTACTGTTATTTACCACGACTGTCCCTGCTAGGGACATTACAATCTTTTCAAGACACCAGAAAGGCTGAACTTCTCCCGAATTAAGAAGGTAAGGCATGAAGTTCAAGGAGCATTGCCAAGGTAGAGATTGGGGCTTCTGCTTGGGGCAGTAATGGCAGAGAGCCAGAATAGTCATACTAGTTGAACATGCTGCTAAGTCCTTGATACTGCTTCCTGTCTCATCTTTCTCCCAGGGAAGTAGGGGTTATTCTTCTCTACCCCAGATAACAGAAGAATACAAGTGTCACACAGTATCATGACATTAGAGTTCCCTGTCTAAACTGAGAAGCCTAGAGGGCTTTGCCAACGTGGGCCAGCTGTTAAGTGTGGTCTCTGGCTAGGATGATATCAGAAGTTCCTTCACGCTGGTATAGTGGGACACGTCTGTAACTTCCAGTACTGAGGCAGGAGGATCCTAAGTTGCAGGTCAGCCTGGGCTACATAAGGAAGCCATGGCTAAAACCAATGACGAAACAGAAAGAAAGACGGCCCCTTCCCATTGTGTCCTGCCTGCCCAGCCATTGGCAGTGAGCCTCCCTCTGGAAGCTCAACATGGGAGGTGGACTGATTCTTCAGCTTCTCTGAAAGTGAGGACTCCAGGGCAGTTCTTCCCTGCCTCTCCTCAGAGTTGGAGGGCTGGGCCGGTGAGGTAGAAAAGGGGGAGAAACGGATCCCGTCTCCTGTGTTTGCTACCTTCAGAGAGCAAGACTGGCTTTTCTGAGCAGAGAGGGTCCTGCTCTGTAAACTGGGTGTGAGCTATCCCATAGGGTGCTTCTGAGGAACAAGCCAAATCACTGTTCATGCCTGATGCCATCGGAGGCCTTCATCCCAGACCAGCCAGGAGCCAGAGAGGGGTCAGGATGTTCCACTCACATAGCACACTTCAGGCCTTTCTAGCACCTTTTGGTCTATTCTAGCTTTAGCCTGGTAGGGAGAATTTCTGTCCCTGTCAGACTCTAAATCATATGCCAACTGAAGGCAGGTAGTACCTCTGCAAGTCACAAGGGCAGACAATCCAAATAGAAAGAATGTGATCTGATCCTCAAATGTGTGAAGAGCCCCTTGACCTCCCAAGCTCACACTCCTCTGATCTTGGGGTGGCAATCACAGTCTTACAAAGGGCTGGTTCTGCTAATCACTTCTTCCAAAGCAAGACTCAATGGTACAGTGAGGGTGTCCTCAGAGGCACATCATATGGTGAGCCTCTCCCTAGTCTCTTCACCTTGAGGCGACAACAGTAAAGAAGGAAACATGGCTGTCACATCTTGAAAGAAGGAAAGTAAAACACAGTCACAGCAAGGGTTGGGACATGAGTGAGATTTGCAGGACTGTGGGATGGTGCTGCTCTGAACGATGAAAACTATGTCCTTGACCATCCTTAGAAACTACTTACTGAACAAACCACAACACAATTCTCTGTCATCCCTCCCATCATTTCTCTTTCCATGCAGGCATGGCCCTGACTCATGCTGTCAACTGGTTGCTTTGTACATAATGGGTCTCTCCCCACTGTTGCCTATACAGCTTATTCTTTGCATTATTTAATCTCCCTAGAGTCTACAAAGCATCTAGGTATAGAGTGACCTTTTATTTCTTCTACTCAGTCCTTGGAGTGCTCTTTCTGGGAGACCACATCTCTCTGCTCTGGGAAGTTGGCAGCTGTTATATCACGATGATTGCCCTCTTCCTGTTGTGTGTTTAGAACTTTGCTTCGACTGTTAGCTCTCTTCAGAGATTGTCTCTACGTTGTGGTGAACTCATTCAATGCTACCATCTTCTTTATTGATTGTCCCTGTGACTCTGCCCAATTTAGAGCTATCCCATTTAGCGAGGTTCCCCATTTCTTTATTTTTCCTTCCCTTTGGTGGTAGAAATGAAACTCAGAGCATTGTGTATGCCCAAGCAAGCACTTTACCACTCAGCTATATTTCTAGCCTCAGGTTTTAGAGAAGATTTTCTCTTCTTATTTCTCTTTCTAGTTTTGAGCAGTTACATCCCATTTATTTAAAGGATATAATTTTTTTTTTAGCTCATCTCTCTGTATGCCCTACACATGCTTACTTCCAAAGTCTGCTAGCTTATTCTCCAGAACATCATCTGGACCAAAGTAAGATGGCTTGTCTTAGGTCAAGCAACAGGCAAGCAGCAGAGCCAGTATTTAATTCTATAGAGGTCTGCCAACTTCCCAGAGCAGAGAGATGTGGTCTCCCAGAAAGAGCACTCCAAGGACTGAGTAGAAGAAATAAAAAGTCACTCTATACCGAGATGCTTTGTAGACTCTAGGGAGATCAAATAATGCAAAGAATAAGCTGTATAGGCAACAGCAGGGAGAGACCCAGCATCCTCAGTGACCTTTCGCTTAGAAATAAGATGAAGAGTGCTGCTGCTCAAATAACCCCAGGCTAGCCCTCAGAGGCCAAGCCAGTACTTATGACGTTAGAATCCAGGTGGCCCAGAAGTGCTTACCCCAAGGCAGTTAGGAGTTACTTTATGACCTTGCATGTGATGGCCCCACGGATATGGAGCAAACTCTCATAGGCAAGGCTCTGAGAAGGCTAAAGATTTCCCTTCTGGGTTTCTACAGGCTGAGCACAGCCCATCTTTCTTCACAGTTTCCTATAGACTTTTCTTCTAACTGGCGAATGCTTGGGAGGGCCTCTCACTCTGCTGAGCCTTGACTTTCTCATCCGCACATTTCGATGATGCCACCTTGCCCTGTAGGGATGACAGGGACATTGACTAAGACAACTCATGGAAGGAGCTGGGATTCCAGACCTGGGAACAGGAAGATGATAGCCTAGAACATGGCTTCTTGGACACTTTTCATACATTTCCCCAGACCTTTCTGCTTCAGAAATTTTTATTGGATGCTCAGCATAGAGATATATAAAACAGGGACTTTTCTGGATCTCAGTTTCCATGTCTATGAAGTGGACATGATAAGATATGTCTTAGAGAGGCATTGTTAAAAGTAAAAGAAAGTGTGCTTAGCCAGGCGGGGGTGGCATGCACCTTTAATCCCAGCACTGGGGAGGCAGAAGAGACATGTCTTTGTTAGTTCAAGCTCAGCCAGCTCTACAAAGTGAGTTCCAGGACAGCCAGGGCTACACAGAGAAACAAACAAAAGGAAGGAAGGAAGGAAGGAAGGAAGGAAGGAAGGAAGGAAGGAAGGATATTTAGCATGTAAAAATGATTTGAATATAGCCTATTCCCAACCACACAGGTAAAAGATCACTCACGGGAACCTATCCAGCCACTCAGGAAGAGTGTCGCAGTCTTGACTTGGGCATTCAAAGTTCTTAAAGCAAGTGACCCAATCTGCCCAAGTCACTTGTTTCCTGTACCTTGTATGTCACTGTTCCCTTCCACCCTGCACCGAAGAGCCAGAGCTCTAGCTTCTGTACACACCTTTTCAGCCTCCACAGCCTTGAAGGAGAGCCCCAGAGCCTGGTGGCTGGCTTGCCTGTCCCAGCATCTGCCTGAGATCCTCCCCACGTATACCTGGAGCCCTTTGCAAATGTCATCCTGGAACCTGGTCTCAGAACATGTCACACCCTGGGGGGGACTGGAAGGGTGAGGTCAAGAGTGAGGTTGCTGCTGAGGTCTCTGGATGTCTCTTGTCTGGGCCTGCAGTCCACAAAAAGATCTCTCACAGCTGTTTCTGAGATTTGAGGGAAGACTGGGAGAAGAACTGGCTTTTTTCTCTGCAGGCACAGCCTTGATTGTGGGATTTCTGTACAGTTTGGGTTTACATTAGGAATTCCTAGAGTGTCCTAAGGGTGTCCTAACACTTCATGGTCATGAGGTTAGTTACCCTCTTTATCCTGTAGTCCCCCTTTCTAGAGACAAGGAGCTGGGGAGATCAATCACAGTCTTGCATGTCCCAGTGTGGAAGCTTCTACTGATCAGTAGAGTCTTCTTATGGTGCCTAGTGAAATTTTCTCATGTTAATTTAGTGAGAGGCACTTGGTGCTAGTAAACAGAGACACAGTTGGAGTTCAAAATTCCCACTGTAGTCCCCAGAGAGGGAAGCTCTGGTAGGTAAGGGAGACAGACCTCTTACTAGTGAGTCTTAGTTTGAGATATGATTGGAAATGGCCCCATTCTTGGGATCTCACCCATGAGGCCATGTCACTGTATTGCACTGGTGAAGGTGGCCCAGCACAAGCCTCCATTTGTTGCTGGCCGGGGCTTCTCATGGCATGACTTTTTCCCCATGCTAGAAAACTCAACCCGAGTGAGTGGTCCTGAGTTCAGGGAGCAAAGAGTTGGACTCTGGATGTAGGAAACCTGTTTAGAGGAGACCTGGATACCTCAGACCTAGGATTCCTGCCTATTGAGCTTCTAGATTTTTGTCTCCTAGGTCATGAGGCCAAGGACAGATGGGGCATGTCTGGCTCTGAACATACACTTTGTACGTCCATCTGGTCTTATCTAGCCCAAGTCTAGCTAGCTCACCTCTGGATCTTACTTTCCCTGTTCCTGTTACCAGGATTCAGAAGCCATTGCCAGAGCATTTGGACAACCCCACTGAGCTCAGTGGGACAGAGATTAGTGTCTTTACATACATTACTATTCCCAAGCCACGCCCTCCCAATGAAGGTTCATGAAGCAGCAGTACTAGGACACTTCCATCCCACCTTGTCTCGTTGTATGTAGTTGGATAGAGGTCTAGAGAGGGCAAAGGATGCCTTCATGTTCATACAGCAGGACAGCAGCAGAATCCTCCCCAACACAGGGACTTATCAGTAGTGATAGTGATTGGTGAGAAAAGCCAGAGGGAAAGCTACAAGAGGAACATGGGATGAGCAGTGGCCGTAAAGTCAGGATGGGCTGAGGGGTAGCTCACACTGGAGTCATTAGCCCAGCTATCCTGTTGCTTCCATTGCTGAGGATTAGCACAAAGCATCCTTCCCCCTGCAGCCCTCCCTACTGTCCAGCTGTGCAGGCTTTGGGTGGCATGCCCCAGATGTGGGAGGCCCCAGGCTGGAGGCTGGACTTTCTCTCTAGTGACGTTGTGTGCTCTCCCAGCATCCCGAGGGCATGGGCCAGCCTCTGGCTCATCTCTGCTGTCAGGCCTGGTGAAGGACAGTCAGCATGCCTGGCTGATCAAAGGCACTCCCGCCCTCTGGCTTCAGGAGTGTTGGGGCTGAAGGGGAGCGTAGCGAGCCCAGATGCCATTTTGCCATGCTTTGAAGTCCCACTGCATTCTAACAGGGTCTGGCTCGGGGGTGGGTGGGTGGACCACACAAACACAAACTTAACAACAATTCCTGACCTGGTGTATGATGAGACAGGAGAGCAGAGTCCTGCCATCTTTGAACCAATCCTTTTACCTTGGTGGGTCTCAGCCTCCCTGACTAAACCAGGAAGGCATTGAGTTTGGCTGAGTAAGAGCCAGGCTGATTCTGCCATCTCGCAACTGTGATTTTCTCTTCCTTCTTTTGGAGATCCAGAGCGGGCCCAAGTCAGCTGTAGTCTGGCACTGAAGACCGAGTGACTGCAACTGCTAGGAGTGGGGACAAGTCATTCATTTATTTGTCATTCATTCATTCAATCATCTATCCATTAATGAAGTACCACTGGATTCCTTAGTCATGGAAATAGGGCACCCTCACATGCTGCTTCACCGCCCATGAGACCTACATTTGGAACTGGCCCGCCCTTAGGTTACCTTGCTTCTTCTCAATTAGGATGACCACAGCCATGTTGGTTTGGAACCTTCACTCAGCAGTGGCCATAGTCAGCAGGGGCTTGGCTGAGTCTAACTCCAGCCAAATTAATTAACAAAAATAACTACAGAAAGCTTTCTCATGTTCATAATCTTGTTGGGATGTCTTAAGAGCAAGGGTAGACACACACGGAGGCAAGGAAGAATGTCACAGAGCCAAGGAACAGTAAGCCTATATACTATGTCTGGGACTGGACCCCTATTAGTGGATACTGATGTTGGAAATCCTTTCTTTCCTTGTATGTATATGTTCTGGGACTGGGACCTGGGCTCTGGGCTTCACACATACTAAGCAAGTATTCTAGAGCTGTGCTACACCATAGCCCTAGCAGCTTTTCTCACCCTCCTTCTTCCTCCCCTGTCAGTTTTTCTGAGATAGCATCTCTATATGTAGTTCAGGCTGACCCAAACTTTATGATTCTTGCCTGAGCCTCTGAGCACTAGAATTATAGGTATAACTGACTTAGAAATCATTTGTTAAATGTTTCTTTACAGGAGGCTGGCTGTTAGAAGCCAGGAGAGGGAACTCTGTGCATTTCTGGCCTTTTCCTCTGGAAAATACCTCCTTCCTTGGCCCTTCTCCAGCCACTTCAGCTTAGGCCCAAGATAACCTTCAAATAACCCAACAATAATGTTCCTGGTCTTTCTGAGTTTGCTGGTCTTGAATCAAAAATTTTTTAAAGCATTGATCTATCTATCAATCTATCTATCTATGTGTCTGTCTGTCTGTGTTCGTACACAAACACACATATATGTCTGTGGATGCCAAAAGAGGATATTGGATTCTCTGGAGCTGAAGTTACAAACAGTTGGCAGCTACCAGTATGGGTGCCAGGAACTGACCTTGAACTTGGGTCTTCTGCAAGAATAGCAAGCACTCTGAACTGCTGAGTCAACCTCAGATAACTTCTTTTTCTTTGGTATGTATGTCCTTCAGTGTTACAAGAGGAGAGGACCACACAGCCATCTCCCTCACTGGGCTCAATGGTCTTGTGCTTGGCTCTGGCCTACTTCACAGCCCTGCGTTACCTTGGGGTCAGAGATGAAAGCAGGCTGCCCAAACTCTCAGCCATCTGCTGAGGAGCAGTGCATCCAAATCCTTGCTTGTCCCCGAAGACTCAGTTAGGGGTGAGCCAATCTGCTTACAGTCTCCAGCGCCAAAGGTCCTTGTCGCAGCCTCTAAAGAGCCAGACTGTGCAGAGGGTGGCCAGGCTGGACTTGAGAAC
The DNA here is from genome assembly GCA_902729485.2 of Mus minutoides. Taxonomy (NCBI): domain Eukaryota; kingdom Metazoa; phylum Chordata; class Mammalia; order Rodentia; family Muridae; genus Mus; species Mus minutoides. The sequence continues at coordinate 3,646,607 of LR749485.1, read as the reverse complement.
TGTGTTGGGGACTATCTGCTGCTGACCCTCCCACAGCCACATTCCGATAGAGGACCTCTGGACCTCCATAGGGCCCACTGAGGGACTGCATCTAGGGAGTGTGGGGGAGGGGAGAAGTCCAAGTGTGAGAAAATTACGGCTGCCCCTGTGACTTTAGAGTTATTGTGGGACTAGCTCAAGGTTTTGCCAGTGACAGTGAACAGAGATCCACTCAAGGTGAAGACCAGGCTTATCCAGGACCAAGGCATCCCCTGCGTAGCATACACACGTTCACATACATGCATGCACACTTGTGATGTGCGCGTGCCTATGCCTACATGGATAGAGTACAGATGGGAAATCAGGTTTTGTGAAGGTAAAGAAGAAGACCAAATTTAGGTTAGCAAGTCAGCAGTGCTTGAAGGCAGATCTATAGGTCCTCTGGCTATGTATGAATCAGTTTCATGCCTGTCTTCCACCCTCCCTGGAAGATCCACAGTAGCTGTTACTAATTGTGGGCCTCTCCTTAGTTCTCAAACATTGGACTCATGGTCTGGCCTCTTGCAGAAGTCTTCACTCACTCACTGTTCACAGAACAGCCACCTCCTCACTGCCCACAGCCTTCTCTTCCGATAGCTTGGTTGAAGAAACTATTGGACCAGAAAGATTCCATGGAAAGAGTTGGACACAGGCTGGGTAACTCAGGCTGGGGGTGGGGTGGAGGCAGCTAGCTCTTCCATCATAGCCCCAGAACCCAGAACTACAAAGCCCCTGAGGGTGGTGAGGAGGAAGTGAAATGAAGCTGACTTGCTAAGTAGCCTGTCCTTGCGCCACCCCGCCCCAATCTGCCTGCCTGGCTAAAGAGGCAAGGCCCTGAAGATGATAATAACCATCCCTTCACACACCACTAACTGCCTTCCCACACAGCCTCCTCTTGTCTGCCGCCCAACACAAGTACAAGTGGTAGGAAATGATCCCCTTAGCCAGATGGCAGCTCAGAGAGCACAAGGAAACCTGCCTGAGGCTGCATAGCATCACCTCGGTGGTGACATTAACCTGAGACCCAGGGCACCACATCACATGTTTATTTGCCCCTTAGATTCCTGTGGTGCTTAAAGACTCAGGACTAGGTATGGATTTCTGTTCCAGCTAGGAGACAAACTGCTTAGAGTCTCTAGAAGGGACCCTAGTGGGAAACGGTTGCAGATGGAGGGAGGGCACCAAAGGAGGATGTAACTAAAAAGACCAAATCTATGCTTATCCTGGGATGCCTTCATTTTGAGGGATTTTTTTTGTCTAGTTTCTCTGGAAAATAGAACAGCTGGCAGACATCCTCTTAGTTGTCCTTCATGTGGGAATGTCTTCCAGTTCATTCTTGAATAATATTTTCATTGGACATTGAAATCGGGGTTGGCTTCTCTTTTCTTCTGGGACTTATTAAAGTACTATGGTACTTTCTCGTGGCCCCCCCACCCCGTGCTATGACATGCCCCTCCTTATGTAGTCAGGTCTCTTGGGAAGTGAGCTACACAACTCCAGTCCTTCCTTGCGCGTCCAGGGAAGAGCCCTACGTGCTACTTGAGCTTCCGCTTTCCATAACTGTCCTGAAAGAGCTGGGTGGTCATACTGAGGCCTCTCTTGGGACTCTGGCATTCTCTGAATCTCAAAGTTATGTAACACCCATTGTAGGAGAAAGAGACCCTGCAGAGGTACCTGCTGGCCTTGTTTCCGCTCCAGGACAGGGCCTGCATCCTGTGCCTTTTGCTCTTTCTCCTTTGGCCTGACCTAGCCCCTGGCAGCCTACTGAGCCAGGGGTGTCTCTTATCAGCCCCTACCCAAATCCTTTGTTTTCTTCTCCTGCAGACCATTGCAAAGAACCTTCTTGGCGGGAGGTGGCAACCTGAAGGGTCACCACAGTGCCTCTTACACCAGGATCCCTATGTTACAGTCTGGTGGCTTGCCACAGCCCACCTGTGAGCTTCAGTGTTCTCTCTGCCTGAGACAGCCCTTCTTCTCTCCTTGCAAGCTCATGCAGAAGCAAGTCTAGCTCTTCACCTCTCTGTGCATCGGCGTTTGCATCCATAAATCAGAAGTGATGATACTATACCATGAAGTTGACAGGAAACATTTTGAACAGTGCTTGGCCCAGAACAAATACATTCATAGGCAGGTTCTGTATCTGAGAACACAACCAATCAGATTGAAAGCAATCAAGGAGAAGGCCACGGCCATACTAAATAGGCCAGCATCACAACTATTTACAGAGAATTTACATTGTATTAGGCATCATAAGTCCTCTAGAGACGATTTAAAGTATATGAGAGGGGGTGTGTAGGTTTATGCAAATCCTATGCTACTTTGCATAAAGGACTGAGTATCTGTAGGGCTGAGCATTCCCTGAGGACGCAGAACCCAGACCCTAGGACCCCGAGGGACTGACTCTACTCAAGAGAGATTAGCTCATCATTATAGGGATCAGTGACACCATTATACCACAGCAGCACACAGGTACCAGAAACAGACTCCCTATGTTCAAATCCCCTGTGTCACCTCAATCAAGTCATTTAACCTCTATGCGCTTCCATGTTCTCGTCGTTAAAAGGCAGCTAATCAGAGGCCCACATCACCAGGCTGTCACAAGGCTCACAGGAGACAGTACATATAGGCCCTTAGCATAGAGTAGAGCTGGGAGCTACTGATCTGTGTGAGCTAGGAGGATTACTCTAGCTGTTGAGAAAGGAGGACCATGAGAGCTATTGGGGAGGGGTCGGCTGTAGCTTGTGCTAGGGAGGGTCTCCTGTGTCCCCCGAGGTAGCCCTTGGACCCTACCAGGTTCCTGGCAGTTTGGTGGCATTCCTATCTTTTTCGGTTCCACCTTCCACTAGGAAATATAGAGAGTCGGCAGACAGCTGCAGCCTGAACCAACAATCCCGAATTGCTCTGCCACAATTCGATGCCCTCCTCTCTTGCTTTCAGTTACCCTGCCTCATGGCCAACTTCAAGGCCCCCTTTGGGAGGCCTCCTCAAGTTTCAGCCTATCAACTAAGCACCCACAGGATGTTCTCAAAGACCTGTGTGGGGTGCAATTGTTAGCCCTGGCTGCATGGGCCTGCCTGCTCACCCATTCCCACGGTCAGAAGTGACATCAGATGGACACATTGGCAGTTTTGATTAAAACTGGAGAGAAAGCCAGTCTTCAGCAGTCTCCTTTCCCTTGATCAGGTTTAGAATTTATATAAAGAGTGGAGCAAGACCCAGGACTGTGCGTCTAGATATTTTGGCCCTGGGTCTCAGTGACCTGAGAGCTGGAAGAGGTCACAAAGGGGAAAGCAATTCAGGATTGTTGCTTCATGCTGCACTGCCTGCCGACTCTATATTTCCTGGTGAAAGGTGCAACCGAAAAAGATGGCTTAAACAAACAAAGTGATTTTGAGGGAGACAGTTCTGCACTAGAATCCTAGATTGTCGTCCACAGCCCTGGCCTCTGACGTGACTGACCATAGGGCTCTCTTTCCTCTCAGGCCTTACTTCACTTGTTCACCTATCTCAAGAGCAGTTTGGCCCAGGTGATGAGTCTGAGGCACCTGTCTTCCAGGTGGGTCCATCCTAGTAGCCTTTGTCACTGTCGTCCCAGGGTGGAGCTGGTCCAGGGCCTGCACTCAAACGTGTTGTGAGGAGACAGAAGCTACATTGCAATGGATTGATACAAGTCTAGTCCCCTATAAGTCTCCCACAAGGCCTGTGGCCCAGTCTTGAGCCACCTTTGCCTACCTAGTGTCCCGGTCTTGGCAGCTGAGGGCTTGAAGGCAAAGCTTAGCCGCTGCCTAGAGGATGGAATACCGGGGCCTCAGCAGGAATGCAGCTCGGTTTATTTTGGTCCTCTAAATTGGAAGGCTTGAGGCTCTCATTTAGCATTCCTGCTTGGAGCTGGAACCCGGGCTGGGGTGGCCTGCCTCAGCTGCCAAGCCCAAGCCCCCCACCAGACCACAAGCCAACCTCAGCTGCTTGTGGCTGGCCTTGCATAGCAGCCCCGCAGACAACAGGGCCCCTTAACTCTCCTAGCATTGTTGTGTGTGTGTGTTGGGGGAGGGGGTCCACTGTCCTGGGAGATCAGCAGGATGGGGCCTGGATCAGGGTGGGCTCAGCCAGTCCCTGGGCCCAGTTTGGGCACCTGCCCTCTAAGCGCCTTTGCAGGGCCACAGGTTTGTTTTTTTTTTTTTCATAGAGCTGGGGCTGAGCAAAAAAATGAAGCAATAGAAATGACGGCCTAGGGCCCAGAGGGCCATTGGGCTTTGAGGGAAGGGCCAGCTGTTTTCCATCTTCACAGAGGGCTGAGGGAAAGGAAACAGGCTGGAAAAACAAGGAGAGGGGCTGAAGTCTCCAAAGACCAGCTTTCCAGCCTTGGCCTACTGTGGAGAAGTGACCAGCCCTCCAGCCGGTCCCTCCCTCCAACCTTCCATGCTGTTACCAAAGGCACCTCGCCAGCAAAGGCTTGATCGGATTATCTCTTTAATTAAAACGTTTCAATGGCTCCCTATCATCTACGAGGGGAAATCCGCCTCCCATTCAAGGACCTAAGGCCCCTCACAATGTGGCCCCTGCCTACCTTTTCTGCACAACTCCCAAGGTCTCTTCACCCACACACCCCACAATAACCTGCCAGCTGCCTTGGGCCCCCCCACACACACACCCTGCCCCAGACCTCCCATGTTGTGTCAGGCCTCCATTTCATCCCTCTGCCTGGGAAATCCTTTCTTGTCTGCATTGGCAAACACTTCCTCCTCAAATAGTTCAATTCCAGGCCAGGTGTCGTGGTATAGGCCTGCAATCCCAGCTCTCGGGAGGCAGAGGCAGGAGAGTTGTTAGTTCAAGGCTAAACTAGTTCTACATAGTAAGCTTTAGCTCAACACAGAAAGCCCCAAATCTTGTATGACAGGTGTTCCTCAGCGGTAGGGTGCTTGCCTAGCATATGTGGGTCCTGCTTCCATCCCTGAACTGTAAGGAAAAAGGTTTCTGATTCTGGTAGAGAGTTACCTGTTCTCTGTCTTTTGCCTCCGCAGGGCTAATGTCAGGCTTGTAGCCACTTCAAAAGTACTTACTAAGCGCTTGCCACATGCCAAGCGCTGTTGTAGGCACAAGAGACACCCTGGTAAAGTCCATAGGCCTCAGCAGCTGTCCTCATGGAATGTCACATAGGTGAGAAAGGTAGCCTGTAACCACGCATGTAACATGAGGTCAGTGATACATACCAGGTGTGTTGGCACTGAGCCATCAGCTCTGGTCTGTGGCACCTGCTGCTTTCTGTGGGGACATATGTCCATCATGGTGACATTGCAGAATGCAGGGTTGGGACTAGGAAATGAGAGTCATCTCTTGCTCACTCCCATCATTCTCTGAGTGTCTAGATCATTTCCGGGTTTTCAAATGCACACTTTCTGTTTGCACACTGTAAAGTGTACTAGTACTCAGCATGGATGTGAAGCTTCAGAACGTTTTTGCATGCCCGTCAACTTGTGTAACCACCTCTTAGAGCGAGATCTAGGACATTTCCAGTGCTCCAATAGGCTCATGTGCCTTCTCAATCAATGTCTCGCTCCGTCTGTCCTCTTTCATTCCTAGGTAGGGGCCCAGTTTTGTTTGCTCTTGAGTTGCTCTAGCATGTTCTTTTTGAGCATGTTTGATGTCTTTTACTCAATTTAGCAGAGCTTCTAGAAGATTTGCCCAGGTCGTTGCATATTGAGGGAGTCCATTATGTTTAATGACAGTGTGGCATCCCATCATTTGATTATCCCTAGGTGCCTTCCATTACTCTTTGTCAGTCTCGTCCTTGGGTCTAAGAAATGGCATGAAACAAAAAAAGGAACCCAAGCTCCCCTCTCCCCCTGCCCCCCCCCCAACGATTGTGCAGATAATGTGGGCTCAGCCTCTCCAAAGCTTGTGGGTCTGGAGAAGGCACTGCACATGTGTGTGGGAGTACATGGGTGTGTTCCTGAGCGTAGACGTCAGAGGTCAACCTCAGATGCCATTAAGCAGAGGCCAAAGGAGGAGCTTTATTTTTGTGAGACAGCGTCCTTTACTGGGCCTCGCTGCTTGCTGCTTAGCTTGGGCTGGCTAATGAGCAAGCCCTGACTATCCTTCTGTCTGAGCTTACCCATCTCAGGAATTGCAAGTGCACCACCACAGCCCACCTTTTAGATGAGTTCTTCTGGAATGCTTATGCCATAAGTATTTTTATGACGGAACTCTCTTCCTAGCCCTGCCCCCCGTCTTCTGTCTCTTTTGATTGCTTTGGTTTGGTTTTGCTCTGGGGTGGCAAAGCCTCTGGCTGACCTTACCATAGCACCTAGGAACTTCTCTTTTGTCTTTTACTTCTGAAAATGAAGAGTACTGTGGTCAGTCCTCTTATAGGGTTGCCAAAGATTTGGTGAGATTTCCCCTCAGGAAGCCAGGCATGAAAGCCTTGGTACACCACCAGGCTCAGGACCCTCCCTTGCTTCGCTTAAACATCTGAGGAGCAGTGGGTGAAGTATGCCTATGTGCATGTGGGTGGACATAGTGACTGTGTGGCTGTTGGAAATTCATACATTTCCTCAGATTACTTTTGGTGTGGCTGGGGGGCAGATTTTTTAGAGACCAGAGACACTTGCATGATACAGAGACCCAGCATTTGAGCTGCTGACCAAAGGTCCTTTCATATTCCTCGTTCTGAAGAAAGAGGAGAGGTGAGGCACTCATGATCCCTACCACCAGCCAAGGGGAAGGCAGGAGCCAATGGTATTCCTGGTGGGTCTCTGCATGAGAGCCCAGACAGGACCTGAGAAGTCTTCTAAGCTTCCGCGGTTTGGTGTGTACCAGAGCAAAGAGACTCAAAGCTAAGTGTGCTTGGCTCAGAGTCAGTGGCTTCAGGGCATTTTGGAGACCTTGAAGCAGTGCAGCTGGGAAAGCACACTGTGTTCTAGCCTGGAGGAGCTTGGTCCTGGTGTCACCCACCATATAAGGGGATGCCGGAGGTGCTCCTACATGCACATACCCTTCCAGTGGGTGCATCAACACGTCATAGCCCCCTTTCCCTATCTATTTCTTGAGTTAAGAGTGGAGGAGTGCCTAATGGGAACCATGTATCTCAGCCCCAGGTTCCCAGGCCCCTCAGCTCCTGCCCACAAGGAGCCTTGTGTTCTTAGTGTTGCCACTTCTGAGACTCTCCCTCCCCACTCCCGTTTGGTCTCAGTGTCTTCCAAAGACATTATTTGTGCATGACAGGCCCTTTTTTGTTCAGTTATCTGTGTCAAACCCTGGCCCTTGGATAAGCCCCAAATAGACAAGACTAATGGCTACAAAGCTACCCATCCTGGCTCTGTGCTCCCCGGGTATCATCAGGCCATGCCTTTCTTTTCCATCACTTTCCTATTCTTCTGACTGCTGGTGTACAAGGGCTTTGTTGGCAGGTAGTGAAATCTAACAGAGGGAACTGAGTTGAGCTGAGCTGAGCTGAGCAGCTCAAGGTCTGGAGCTGAGAGCCCGAAGGGAGAAGGGGAGACTAGGTTCTGTTTAGGACTGAAGGTTACACGGGGCATCGGGCTCTAAGGTTGGGACCTGATGAATCTGGACCGTGTTGAGATTGATCACTCAGCCTATGTTCACTAAACTATTATAGAAGAACAGTTGAGCACCAGGCCACAAGTTCAGAGCCAGAGACACAGCCATGTAGAAGATGGACTCTGCCCCTGCTATAGAGAAATTGCAACAAGCCCCTGTTCTTCAGTGGGGCCTGAGACGTCCATCCATAACACCTGCCCTCTTGCTTGTAGGGAGAAATTGGAGACCACAATGTGTTGATAGCAACAAGGAGAGTGAAAACCCAAGATGAGGCCAACATTAAGATTTGACTACTATTCCTCCCAACCCTCCTCCCTAGGAGGATACTTTATTCATGGCTTGGAAAATATGACCTGGGGAAGACTTGGCTTTCAATAGGTTCTTCCCTGGGTGTCCACAGCCAGGCTCACAGCCCCTTCTCCGGCACCTTTGCACCTTTGCACCTTTTGTTTGGCCAGGATGCTGGCTGCTTCCTCCCTTCGATTCTGGAACTGGGATAGGGGTTCCTGCAGGGCGGGGCCTCCTGCTTCTGCAACTCTAGCTTTTCAGCCAGGCTGTGGGGAACATGGAGAATCTACCCAATGGGTACCTGAGTTCTCAAAGCTGAGTTCTCATGCACCCTCAATACTTGAGTTTAGGGGCTGGCGGCTTGGGTTTGTACTGTGGTTTTGTGTCTGACAAGGTTGTTTGACCCTGTGACGTCATCTTTTGGTGTCTTGTCTTTCTACTGGAAAACTAGCGATGAGTAAAACACTGGTATCCTAAGGTTGCTGGGACACCCAGAATAGTGGCGATGCTCAGAGAGCTCTAGCTCTTCCACTTAACTACCGCTGCCACATCTCCTAGGCAACCACTGCAGCACCATCTCACATGATGGATAAAGCAACGTCTTGAGCAGACTATGCAGCTGAGCAGAAATGGCTGTTCCTCATACACTTGGCCTTACCTGTCTGTAGGTTCCTCTCTCATATACAGATGCCATATCTGGGGATCAAAAACACTTGAAAAATTACAACTGCAGTGAGCATGTAAAGACATTTTTCTTGTCATTAGGCAGTGCAGTGTTTTAACAATTGCCATAATATTTCCACTGCACTCTATGGCTGAGGGATGAAGCTGGGTCTCATTAATATCAGGCAAGAACTCTATCATGGAATGACCCCTTTGCCTGCCGTAGTAAATACTAGAAGTCATTAAAAATTTATTTAACTGGATGTCCTAGTGTGTGCCTGAACTCCTAGTACTCTGGAGGCTGAAACAGGGGAATAATAGTGAGTTTGAGGCCAGCCGAGGTTACAGAGTGAGATCCTGTTTCAATAAAATAAAAGTCCCAAAAGTAAATAAATAAAAAGTTATTTCTATGGGAGAATATGTGTAGATTATATGCAAATAGTATGCTATTTGGTATCAAGGACTTAAGGGCTGGCAGATTTTGGTGTCCAGAACAGGGACAGACTCTTTAAAAGATGAGGGTTGGATATGCCATGGGAAGACTAAGCATTGGCCAAACTCTTTGAAAACTTGTTCATACATAGGGGTGCTGTGCAGCTGGAGACTGAATTTCCTGTTTTAGTTTATTTTGTTGGTTTGGAGTTTTGGTGTGTGTGTGAGTGTCACCCCCACACACAGACACAGTTTTTTGTTTGTTTTGGTTTTGCTCTTGTTTTTGTTTTGAGTTAAGGTCTCACTCCATAGCCTAGACTTGTTTCAAAATCACTGTGTAGCACAAACCGGCCAGCTTTCAGAATGCTTGGATTACAGGGCACACACTCCCATGTCTAGCCAAGACTCCACATTTTAACACTTTCTTACATTTAGTGTTGTATAAATGTGCTTGCATGCAGGTGAGCCACAGTGGGCATATGTGAGAGGCAGAAGACAGCTTGCAGAAAGTCAGTTGGCTCCTTCCCCCATGTGGGTTCTGGGGCTCACTTTAGTCTTGGTGGCAGGTCCCTTTATTGACTGAGCCCTCTTGCCAGGCTTTTGCATTTCTTTTGTTTGTTGTGTTGTTTTGAAACCATGCCATCAGGTAGCTCAGGGTTGTTTGAAACTTACAACAATCCTCCTGCCTCTGTCTCTTGAATGCTGAGATCCAGGAAATACTAGTAACACCAGAAAAGATTCTACCTCTGACAGACACCTGGGTCATGTTGCTGGTCCAGGGCTCCACACTTTGAGCATCTCTTGCTGATATTTAGCCCCCCCAGGGGCAGCTCTATACATAGCAATCCTTAGAGCATTTAGAGAGTCTCAAAGGCCATGAAAGATGCTTCCTGAACTCCTGTAACCAACAGTCTGAAGGACATGTTGCCATTCCTTATTTCTAGATAAGAAAACTGGGGCTCAGGGAAATCAAATGACTGCCCCAAGGTTACAGAGCTTACACGTAGTCCAGAAAAGATTTCAACTCAGGCCTGGATGACTCCAAGTTTCACCTTTCTCCATTTTAGAAAGATGTTCCACAGAACCTCTGTCCCATTGAGAGAAGATGAAAGCAATAACAAAAGTCATAGCCTGAGTGATATTCTTGTGAAAGTCAAGAGCACTTGTCTAGCCACTGCCTGCCTGCTGGGGACCAAGAGCTGTTGGAATATATGTGTGGGTAGTTAGATGCATGAAGGCCCTTGGCTTTCCAGGGGATAACCCTTTGGTGGGTCTTTATGGCTCTCAGGATTTCTCAAAGGTAGTCAGGCCCAAATCCAATATTATGAGGTCTCAACCAGAAGGCCTATTTCTGCATTCAAGGTGAAGCCATCCTGTGTTCTCAAGTTGTTGGGTTTTTTTTTTTTTTGCCATGAGATAACCCACAGCCTAAGTTGGTAGATCTTGGTGTTTCTGGTAACGCCATGGTTCATAGTTATTCAGTCCTAGCCAAGCTATATATATATATATATATATATATATATATATATATATATATATATATATATATATATATATATATATATTCCCTTGCATGTCGGGCTGGAGAAATACCTCAGTGGCTAAGAGTACCAGCTGCTCTTCCATTGGAACTTGGGGTTCAATTTCCTGTTTCCCTGTGGCATCTCATAACCATCTGTAATTCCAGTCCCAGGGGATCTGACACCCTCTTGTGGTCTCTGAAAGATGTATTCACATGGTACATAGACATTCATGTAAGCAAAACACACACACACACACAAAATAAAAATAAATAAAATTCAAAAAATTATTTAAGAAAAGAAGGGGCTGGAGAGATGGCTCAGTGGTTAAGAGCTCTGGCTGTTCTTCCAGAGGACCTGGGTTCAATCCCCAGCAACTACTGGGCAGCTCACAACTGTCTGTAACTCCAGTTCCAGGGGATCTGACACCTTCACACAGACACACATATAAGCACAACACAAATACACATAAAATTAAAAGAAAAAAATAAAGGACGAAATGGAAAATCCTCACATCTTCTAAACCCCAGATCATTCTATCTCCCTTCTTGATTAGGCCGTGGCAGCAGACAGCAATGAACTTGAATTCTTAAAAAATATTTTGTAGGTCTCCTTGCCCTATAAATATTGAGAATTTTGTTTCTGGAGCCTGAAAAACCATTAGAAGTGTAAGTCCAAGTATGTGTGGATATGATGTTTTCCGGGGTCACCATCCACACTTTCACTATTTCTTTACTCCTTTAGCAAATGCCTGAATGTCAACTCCACACAGGTCAGAGTTGGGCACTAGGAGCATGGTGATGACTGACAGGGATCTCTGCCTTTGAGGAGCCTCCAGTATGAGTCTCAAGGAAGCTGATATCTACATTTAAAGGCAGACTTGAGTTTGGAGCCCGATTGACTTCCATTGAGTCTCATCTCATCCCTACCATCAGTAGGCAGCATTAATATCTTCAAAGGGTTTATCGACTTTCATTTTATTTTAGACATATGAGCATTTTACCTACATGTGTGTATGTGTACTATGTTCAAGCCCAGTGCCTGTGCAATCCAGAAGAGGGTGTTAAACTGCCTAGAGCTGGAGTTACAGACATTGTGAGCTACCATGTAGGTTCGGGGAACAGAAACTGGGTCTTTTGCAAGGGCAGTAAGTATTCTTAACTGCTGAGCCATCTTTCCAGCCCAACCACTAACATTTTTGAAGTTAGGCCTAAGTGAGGTACAGAGTAAAGTGGGGCAGGGCATGCTTGAGGTCATACAGAAAATCAGTAATAGACCCCCAAACAAAACTCCAGGCTTTAGAGCTCCCAGCGTGGGGCATTGACCAACCCACGTATGAAGTGTTTAAGTGGGCATGGAGCCAATCCATGGAGCTGCAAAGAATGACCACTTCATGCCTGGGATCCCTGGGCCTGGTGTGCTTTTATAACTAACGAAGCTACCCCTACCTCCACACCCCCCCCCCATTCTTAGCTAATCCGTTTCTAACACAGATTGCCTGAGGGAACCTCACCCCCACAGCTCTCTCACCCCACAGGCAGCTGTTCCCCCTCCAGCCTGCTGGGTGGGCTCCGGACCTTCCTGGGGCCTCTCTCCCTGAGATGGCCCAGCTGGCGGGTCCAGCTGGGGGTTTCAAGGAGGATGGGGCCCATCTGGAGGGGCCTTCAAGTGAGGCAGAGGGGCCAGAAGGGAGGAAGAGCCCCCTGGGAACCTAAGCCTGGGCTTGGCGAGATCTCAGAATGGTGCACAAACAGCTCCCTAGGTTGGTGTCTAAGGGCACCCTCTGAGGCCCGGAAGGACTCTGAGAGATCACGGCTGCTTTCCCAGTCTCCCTCTAGGATGCACTTCTGCAGGCTGTAAATCTGCATTTTGAAAGGCTTCGAGCTGACCTGTGAATACCCTCCTTGCCCAATACACCTTGGTCAAGCCACTTCCTGTGTAAGCCTGACAACTTGAGTTCAAGCCACCAGGGCCCAAACAAAGATGGCAGGAGAGAACTGACTTCATGGGGCTGTCCTCCCACCTCCCATGTGTATCCCAATGATACCGAGAAAAAACTCTTCAAAATTAACAAGAGAACGAGGACGAGCAGACAGCCTTCTCTGGCCTCTAGGAGGCTGTGCTGCTAGCTGGTTAGATTCCTATTTGGGTGAGGTGGTTTACCCCGATGGTTGACTGGCCTCTGTTTTCCTACTTTCTGGGTCAGGAGAGCCATTCTTCTGAGGAAGGGTGAAGGGGGGAGAAGGAGGGACGGACAGATGGAGGGAGGGAGGGAAGGAGGGAAGGGGGGAAGGAGGGAAGCAGGAAGAAAGAGACTATTGGGATACCTCTACCGGAGTTCTTCCTTTGTCCCTGTGGTTTCCACCCACAGGTCACAGTGCTGTCTTCTTTGATGCTCCGAAGGGTCATCTCCATTGTTTCACTCTTGATAAGCTAACCCTCTCCAAGCCACACTCCCCAGTTCCTCTAAGTTTCCCACCAGGCCAGGGAGCGCCCTTCCTGGTCATGCTACCCAGTGGCTGTTAGCACCTTAATGCTTGCTGCCCGCAGGTGGTGCTGAATCCCAGGGCTCTCTGCTATGTCCTTGTTCTAGAAACCTGACTTCCCTACTCTGTATGGCTCCAGCCCAAGACTTGGTGGACTTGCTTGGTAAACCCCGTCTATCACTGGTGCCTGCTTGCCTCTACTCCCCGGGCTCACCTGCTTCCTGCTTCCTGTCTATGTTGTGGCCGTGGATAAAATGGAGGATCACAATCCCTTTGTCTCAAGACACTTTTTTAGTCATATCTGCTAAGACTCTCCCCAAACCAGGTACCATTGGAGATATTTAGGGACACAGATGTGATATCTTCAAAGGCCATTGTTTTAGCCTGCTCTAGGGACTTAAGAACCTGCCTGGATGCAAGGATGCAAGAATAGGATCTTAAATTGCTCCATGTGATAGTTGTTTTGAAAGCTTCTGCCCTTTGGAGTCTTTCAGGAATATTTTGGAAAAAAAAAGACCTTGAAAGCTGGTGAGCTTAGCTCTCCCAACCTCTGGTTGGACCTGTGCTCCTAATTTGGTCAGCAAGCAGCCATGTCTGCTCATGTACCAGGAGAAAGCTGGCTTGGCAAAACCATTCATTGTGCACAACTTTGTCAGGATGTCTAGAGGTCAGAGTTCAGTATCTGACATGCTGCCTTGTGGCCTTAAGATCCCGAAGAAAGCATCAAGTACATGTTGGAGTGCATGGTTGGTCCTGAGGAAGAGCAAGGTGCCAAGCCTGTAGCCAGATGGCCTTCCCTGCTCCAGGGATTGGCGATGCAGCAGAGACGAAGAGATTGTAGCCATGGCTTCGGCCCCATTGGGAGCATCCAGTCTCTCAGAGAGAAGAGGAAGATGTTTTCAATGTCACAGAGTAGGCTGGACGAAAAAGACACCCAGAGACATCATATTCCAGTCCCTGCAACTATCCTCACCCCAACAGTATGTGATTTCAGGAAAGAATCTTGGCAGATGAGACTAAAACATGGCTCTGGAATTAGGAGATCATTACCCTAGATTTTATCACAGAGACCCTCACTGTGATTACATAAGAGACAAGTATCGTTTTATGAGGGAGCGGAAGGGCAATAGCTTGGACAGAGAAAAAAGAAAAGAAGGCCACGTGACTATGGAGGTAGAGATCATGGTGAATCGGCCACAAACCAAGGAATTCTAGAAGTCATCAGAAGCTGAAAGAGCCAAGGACAGAATCTCCCCCCCTAGCGCTACTGGAGGGGACATGGCCAGCTGACACTTTGATTTCAGCTCAGATACTGAATTTGGCCTCTGATCCAGGAAAGACTCAGCTGTTTTTCTGCTGTTTTCCAGCGATCTATTTGGAAGTCAAGGTCTCTTGGACATGCTAAGCCAATGCTCTCTTCCCAGCCCCTGTCAAGGATCCAGCGTATGTCAACAGCTACCGGAAACTGGCAGATAAAATCAGCAGACAGCAAAAGGGGCTCAGACCAAGAAAGGAAGGGAAACCGAAGGCAAGGGCAGGACTAGACAGACCTGCGACTGGTGTTGCCGCAAGAGGCTCAGCAGAAGGCAGAGGTAGAGCTCTCAATACTATGGTGGGTGGGTACATTAGGGCTGAGCAGACGCTGTGTGTGTATGAAAGGGCGTCCTCTGCCGAGTTAGGCCTTCCTCTCCTTCCTAGGAGAGGAACACAGCACCCTATCACCATGCTTCAGAAGACGGACATGGAGGGGCGATGGATCCAGGTCCAGACTTAGCATAGCCACATCCCAGAGCTCACTACCTCTCTGGGCTCAGCCTACCAGCTGAGGAAATGAAGAAGCTGATGTCGGCATTGCTTATCAGTGACAAGAACTGATGAGAGGAGAAATGTCGCCTCCCCGGCATCTAGACCACAGACCCATAGTAGGCAGCTCTATCCCGTGCTTGTGCAAGACCATTGCCCCTCTGCCCTCGAAGCTGTGTCATAAGGACAGTACCTCCTCCTCTTTGCCTCCACCCTCCTGACCCCAACCTGTCTCAGCTCCTCAGCACAGTGCAGAGACGGGGGCAGTGAGCTGATATTGGCTATTTATAGCATGGGATGTGATAAACACTTCCATAGGTATTTCTTGATCGACTAAATTTGACAGAGATTACAGAAGCTATATATTTAGAACACCCTGCTACCTTCTTGCACTGAGGTCACCAAAAGTGTGTGAGGAGTGTTTTTGTCTTATAGCCATCCAGACATTTCCTTTTTTTAAAATTAATTAACATCTCACACGCTGCTCTCCTGTCAGTCCCTCTCTCACAGAGCCTCTCCCTCATCCCTCCTCCCCTTCTCCTGTATGAGGACCCAATTGAAATGTTTCTGGTTTGTGTTCCTAATGAAGTCTCTGGCTCTGTTCAAACAGAACTAAACAAGCTGATGTCTTCAAGGATGAAATACATCTTCCATGACAAGAACCAAGCCCCTCACCCCAACCCCCACCCACAGCCTAGCTGACTGATGTTAGGGGAGTTTGGTGACTTTGCTTGTTTTCTCTTTCTGTGAAATGAGATGAGGAAGAGCCTCTCAGGAGAAGTCAGCGAGGAAGTACACAGAAAGATCTCTGACACACATGCCCACCCACTCAGGACAGTTTAGCTCAGTCTCCTTTCCTGTGAAGGTCTCCAGTGGGCAGTAAGGAGTTTGGCTTCTGGCTTCTCTAAGGCCTACCTTTATTGGGCCTGCCTCCCTGTGATTCGTGCCCTGCTGCTCAAGAACCAGGCTTCTGGGCGGTGGAGTTTCTAGGTTTTCTTTCTACTACCAGCTGGGCCTCTCCAAGACAGCCAATGCCTGCTTTCTAGGTAACCAAGCTGGTAATGGACTTCATGGTGTGAGCGCTCTGGCCAATAGTGAGGCTTTCTGTATTCCATCCATCCTGATCCCCCTGCTGGCCCTTCCTATAGCAGTGAGGTCTATAGTCTGTTAGAATTCCCAGAGCTCTCCCAGAGCTTTAGCATTGCATTTCCTCTTGCAGCCCAGAGGCAATGGGCAAACGGGAACAGTAGGTGGCTGGCAGCACCCTGGGACAATAAATGCTGAGGTGAGGACCGAGCCCATGGTCCTTGTCAGCTCTAGCTAGCTCGCATTCCTTCCTCTGCTGCCATTGGCAGTAGATTGCCCTGATTTCATTCCAGGCTTCTGCCTGTACCACACTCTCACATTCACTTCAGCTTCATGGAGAGATTCTCTTGCTATCAGAAGCAATCAAGTCACAGACAGCCTTCTCTTTAAAGGACATTATCTGGAAGGCCTGCACTCCCAGGGACTTTGTGTGTCATCCCTTCTTGCTATAGAAGGAAGCTTTGTGTGTGCTTTGTCCCCTGTGATTACCTGGAACTTTGGGTCACTTTGGCCCATCATTACAGAATTGAATGGTGGCATTAGGGTAGTCAGCGCAGGGAATGTGGAAGGAAGGTTTCTCGGACCAAGTAGAACCTGACCTAGAAGGGGGCTTCCTTTCGTGAGGTGAATAGAGCAAACTAGTCTGAGAGAGCACATAGAAAAGATAGGGGGAGGTGATTAGAGGGAACCCTACAGAATTCACAACCTAGCCCAGAGAATGAGACCTGAAGCTTGGGCTTAGGGGAGGGGTGGGTCTCGGGGTGGGGAATCCACAGTTCTGCATAGTGCTTCTCAGATAGTGGTGGAGGCCTTGCTGCCCGCAGAGTGGAAGGGTCATGGTGAGAGCTACCTGAGATAAAAATCTGTGTCTGCCCCTTTTGTGTATGGCCACTCGCCCTTCCGCTCACCATTGTGTGCAGCAGGGCACTCACCAGAAAACCCTGGGCCCAAATAAACTACTTTTCCTCATAAATAATCCAGTCTCAAATACTGTGTCATAGCAACAGGAAATGGACCAGAACAAAACTCATTCAGCCAGCACTGACAAATGCATCATGGTGACTGCCAGGGATCTGTTCTCAGGCAGGGTCAGAACTAGGCTCTGCATTCAGGAGAGAGTACCAGGCTACAAGCTGTGTGACCTCTGCCAGGGTACCTGGGCTCGCTGAGCCACAGCTTCTTCATCCCTGCAGTGGAAATGGCCATCCCCACCCTGTAGGACTGTGATGAGAAGTATTGGCTAGAATGTGAAAACCGGGAGGGCACATGTGTATGCAAATGCTTGGACGTGATTAGGCACTCATCTACCAGGCCTATCGAGACGTCTTAGCCAGAAGAGTCCAGACCAATTTCTGAATCTTTAGGAGGTCTCATGAGATGGACAAGGAGCGAGGTTAAAAGACTGCAGGTTAGATGTTGTAAAGAACTGACAAGACGAGGCCTTAGAGCCAAGAAAAGAAGCTTGGAAGGATGCTCCAAGGAATTGACATCTGTGCTGAGACATGTATGACACGAGGGAAGTGGCCAGGAGGAGATGTGTGGAGAGTGCACTCCATATGGAGAAAATAGTTAATGCAAGGGTCCTGTGGTATAAAGCGGTTTGTGGCTTCTAGGCACAGATGTCTGTAATTGGAACAGAGCAAGTAAGGGGAAAGTGGTTACAGATGAAGCCAGAGAAGTTGGCAGGGGCCAAAACTGTAGAGAATTTTATAGGCCACGGGTAAGAACTTCACATTTTACTCCGAGGGACATGGGAAGTCCTGGGGACGGGGCAGGGAGCTGAAGTGATTGGCTTAGGATTATCCCAGATAGTCCAGCTTTTGCTTGCAGAGCTGTTGGGGGAGGGAACATCTTCGAAGCAGGGAGGCCAAGAAGCTGCTGTGGAGGCAGGCTAGAGGTGAGAGAGCCCCTTCAGGCCTCCTCAAGCTCTAGGAAGGGAGCTAGGCTGGGACACATGGAGAAGTGAAGCTGCTGAGAGTCCTTCATGCGACTTCCCCTCTGCGATCAGGAGCCAGCGGAGAGAAGAGGCGCTTTAAGCTTTGAGGGACAAGGGGCTTGCTCAAGATTACACAGCCAGGAAGTAGAGCACTGGAGTAGGAAGCACGCTTCTGGATGGGAGAGTGTCTCTATTTTTCTTCCACTGCACATCAGACTGGTGCTAGGCCCCCCACCTTTGGGTTCTCTATTCTCAGGGGCCAGCTCTGAAGAGACAGTCTAAGTGCAACCCAGAGCCTTCCTGGCCAGCCTTATATTCCCTCCTGTAACCTTAGTGTGTTCATCTATAAATTGTGGAGCAGGCCCATTGTCTCCATAGCAACTTGAGCAACTAAATGTAATAAGATGGTATGGAAAACTTCCTCCTCTCCCCACTCCTAGCCTGCATCTAGCTGGACCCAGTGGGATGCCAAGTGCCCCCCCCCCCTTTAGGAGCTAGCAGCCTGAGGCAGAGCCTTGCTCACTGCTGGCTGCTGGCTGCCTCCATTTCATTTATTCCTTCAGGGCTCAGGCAAAGGGGAGGTATCCTGTTATACCAGAATGATGTAGCCGAGAGAAGCAAAACTTACTTCTCAACAGACAGAAATCACACTGCTCTGGGGACACCCCCCAAACCCCTCTGAGAGCCAGAAGGGGCCTCTTCCACCCAGGCTCAGCACCATTCCAAGCTGCAAGAAAGCCTGTGTTCACTCTAGCACAGCACTCTACGCGTACACCTAGAGGAACTGTGACTCAGACATGAGAGATTTGGTCCAGAGCACACAGCTAGATAGGGTTGGGCAGGCTGGAACTGAAATCCTGGTCATTCTCCCCACAAGTGCACTGCGTCGCTAGTCATTGCTAAGGACAGCCTGCTGTGCGTGGCCAGAAAGTGCACATGCCCAGTACATGCCGGAGCTTTAGCCAAAGGTTCTTGTGATAAATAAACAAGCCCCCCACTCAACTTATGCTCCTCGTCCCCAGGACATGAGATTCCATCCTGATCATCCCCAAAGAAGGCCTTGTTCCCCACCCTACCAGCACCCAGGGCCCAGGAGTGCAAAACACCCCTGCCTTTTTTTTTTTAATCAAGCCTATTCACCTCCCTTCCTGGAGACTGGCTTCACCCAAGGTAACTGGGCACCCACAATGCCCCTCCTGGTAGCTTCATCACTGACCCCAACCCTGACCCCCTTTGACTGTGGCAAGCAAGAGCATGAGGGCACACAGAGGCCATGCAGAAACTGGTGCTGAGCTGGCCCTGAGGGACTTCACATTGGTGAGCAAGAAAGAGGCCATGGCCTCTGGGGGTGAGGGAGCTAGCAAGGGATTATGGGCTCCTCGCTTGGAAATGATTGGTCGTGACAAGCTCACTGCAGGGACAAAGCCATGTGAAATTGACCTCATCACCAGCGATCAGATCAGCTTGTGTAGTGTGAGGGGAATGTGAGGGGCTGTTCAGCTGGGCGATGACCTAGTTAGGGCCTTAAAGAGGCAGAGCAGCTGCCCCACTCTGGGGAGGAGGAGGCGAGGGACTCTAGGGCCAGGCCCCTGGGGGTTGCAGGTGGAGGACGGCCATTCCCATGCAGCCCTCAGCTGCCCCACAGGATATCTGAGCTCTTCCAACTGGGGTCCAGCCTTGTAGGACTGAGGAACAAGGATCGAAGGGGCCAGCTGGGAGTCCAGGGCCACGTTCCTACACCTGTCCAGACAGAAGAACAATGGGACACAGCACATACTAGGGATTCCTAGAGCGTAGGAATGGAAGAGAGACCCTAGAAACCAGAGAGAGAGAATGTATCTAATGACAAACTATTGACTGTGCCTTTGGCGTTCTTCGGAATACTTCCTGCATATTAAATCAGATTCAAAGTGACCAACGAGACAGATCATCTGCTGATTTCCATCTTATAGATGGGGCTCGGTGAGGCTCAGAGCTGTTTTGTAGTCATGCTCAAGAGATCTGGTACTGGGGGCTGTGCTTCTCTCCGCTCACAGTGACCAAACGTGACAGACCAAATAAAGACACCACTAGGAGGTGGCCATTTCCTTTGAGGCCATTCCTTCCCATCAGGCCCTAGGGGCACAGAGGGGCTGAGGACTGGGGCAGGAAGGAGAAGGGTGTCAGGAACTCCAGAAACAGGTGCCTGCTTTTCCCTTGGAGCTGGTTTCCTGACACTTGCATGCGGGGAGGGAGGGAGGGACATGTGGCCAGCTGGGCAGAGCAGGCCCCCTTTCTGCCAAGTGCAGCCTTAGGGAATATGATGCTTGCAGCCTAGGAGTTCAAGGGGAGGGGATTCAAGATGGGGGCAGGGCTTCTGGTGGGACACATGGCATTAACTCTTTCATTAGTAATATGTGTTTGTAGAAAGCCAAGCCCAGGACCCAGTAGGGAAGAGAAAGACACTCCCAAAATATGCAGCCAGCAGCAGTCTTCAGGAGGTGAGGGCCAGAGCAACAGCTGCTGCACGAAGCATTCTGGTCAGCTTCCGGGAACCATTCCAGGGAGGCCTGAAATTTCTCCCTTGAGGGCTAGAAGCATACACAAGATGCCTGTCACCCTCCTCTCCTCCCAAAAAGACTTGAAGAGCACCTGAGGCCAGTGCCCAGGACCTCCAGCAGGAGCTGAGGGGCCATCTAGAACTGTCCAGGCCCAGAGAGATGAACCCCCATTCCAAGTTTGCTGCATGCCCAGGAGTTAAGACAGACAGGCTCCAATGCGCTCAGACCCATGGAGCTGGGAGTGACTAACAGAAATGTTAGCTCACTGGATTGTTCTGTGCTCTCTCCAGAAAGTAGCCAGTTCTAAAAGTGCCCCCAGGGTAGGACTTTCTGCCATCTTGATCCTGTGCACCCTGAGTACCTGGGATCAAGATCTTAAGGTCTTGGCAGAGACAAGCCAGTCTGTTTTACAGCTTCTTTCCCATCCTCCCTGTACCTTGCGTTCTGGCCAGTTTCCATCCTCCACTGCGTGAAACTTGAAGAACTAAAACACTGGCTTTCAACCCGTGGGTAGTGACCCTTTGGAATCAAATGACCCTTTCACAGGGGTCACCTAAGACTGTTGAAACACACACACACACACACACACACACACACACACACACACACACACACACACATACATTACGACTCCTGAAAGTAGCAAAATGATGGTTATGAGGTAGCAAGGAAAATAGTTTCATGGTTGGGAGTCACCACAACGTGAGGAAGTATATTAAAGGGTCACAGCGTTCGGGTAGTTGAGAACCACTAAGTACCCTAGGACATGACCTACACTGACATTGGTGGGGGGGCTAGACAGAGATGGACAGGCCTTTTTGGTCAGGCTGAACTATTATGCAAGGGGACAGGTGTCTCCAGGAAGAGTGAGACCTGAGACCTGTGTGCTCAGACAGAGACATGGAAATGGAGGCTGTGTATGGGCAACCATGAGAGGCAATGTAAGAGAGCCAGTGACAGAAGATGACGCCTTCTGCCTTCATTGTCCCTTTTGTGGGTATGTATGTCTTTGTGGAAATTAATACAGACCCGAGGGATATTTGTCTTCTTGTCAACTCTCCTCGCTGAAATATTTGTGTAAGTACTTAAAGCTAGAAACAAAACAAAAGGCTCGCGAGCAAGTCCAGGGATATAGTAAGAGGAGGGGAAAGAGAGTAGGAACGGGGAGAGGATCTCCAAAATGAGGAACGTGCAAGAAACAGTCACAAGCAGAAAAGGATGCACAAATGTAGGGACTAGGGGCACAGAGAAAGGGAAGATAGAGAAGGTTTCAGGGGCATCCAGGCCAGGAAGGAAGCTAGCAACTGAGACCCCCCCCCCAACTCCATTTGCTTCTGCCCTTATCCCAGCAGTTGGGAGGCTTTTGGGGAAAGGAGTGGGGCTTTTTCTCTAGTTAATCATGGCCCTACAAGTTTCTCCCAAGATGGGGGTAGTGGCAGCCCACTGTTCCTTCAGAGGGTAGGGAGGTGCCCCGGGCCAAAGAGGCTTGAGGGGGTGGTGGTGACAGGAGTGGGGGTGGACGGACTGCATGGGTGGGGGTGGAGGGAAGACCCATTGCTCCTGAAAGGAAGGTAGAAGAGGCATGGGGCCCACGCGAGTGGGTGAGGGTGAAGTGCTCCTCAGGGGTGTGACAGGCAGGCAGCTTGTGAGCTGAGAGAGGGGCAGCTGCTGCCATCCTCAGATCCCAGGGAACACATCCTCTAGAGCAAAAGAGAGAATCCTGCTGCGGTGCTTTAAATAGCCACACGTTCTGACAAGGCTTATTCACACCTTCACAGCAGACTCTTGTGCAGTTTTTCCACATCTACGCAGTAATCTCCATGGTTCTGCAACTATATACCTATGCATGTATGCCTTCCACGGCTATGTACGGCCACCCCCACTGTATCTATAACTGTGCCGATGCTGCTGCAGTCGTCGCTGCGCCTATATGATCTATATGGGACTCATTGCTCTCTACCCAGTTAGGAGCAGCTTGGCGTCCTAGGGGTCAGAGCCTCTGCTCTTTCAGATGCTTGGCTCCGTAGCCATAGTGTGGTTTCATGGGAGTTGTGCAGAACTCGCCTTCCCACTTTTCCTTTCCCACAGATGAGTTACCCTTGCAAGGCAGAAGCAACTGCTTTATCCTGCACCTGTGGTCATGAGGAAGACAAGAGAGCATGAAGAATGCTAAGCTGGGAGGAGAGTGGGAAGAAAAGAAGCCAGGGAGAGGAGAGCAATTAAGTAGTTGTAAACTTTAATTATGGGTGGCCCAGCGCTGTCACCGACCTGCTGTGTGACCTAGGACAAAATCTTGCCTTTCTGGGCTTTGGTGTACCCACCCATGCCATCGTTAAAGTCCTCCCAGAACTGATCCCTTAGCAAGCTGACAGCTGCCAAACCTTTCAGATCCTGGCATCTTACCACTGGAGAGCTTTGAGTATAACAACCCAGTGTAGTCAGGGGGATAAGTGTCCGTGCGGAGGTTCTGAACATGCATGCTGACCCTAATGATGGGCAGATGACATCTATCTGCACCTTCGATGCTCCTTAGAGAAAGGGGGAATGGTAATAATGCTATAGGTATTGTACATACCTCATGCATTACTCCGTGCAGCATCTGGATGGAGTACCTGTTGTCCGTTACTAGCCACAAGTTACCATACCCACTGATTCCATGTTTTGTAAGAGATAGGTCAACTGTCTGCATCATCAGAGGATGAAGGAACAAGATGTAAAACATCCTCTCACGTACCACTTGTTTTCTTTTCTAAGTCTCCTTTTAACTTTTTGAGATAGTTTTGCTAGTCCACGTTGGACTGGAATTCTCTACAGGCAATCAGACAGTCCAGCTGCCTCAGAGGAGTTTCTTAGTGCACTGAGGGTTAGGAGTGGATGCTACTGTTTTGTTGGGCTTCTGGCTGTGTCTGCCAAAGACCCCAATTTAAGGCTGACCCCCGCTGATCAGGACATAGGTCCCTTGGCACACAACCTAAGGCATCCTTTCAAGGATTCTTTCCCACTCAAAGCCCAAGGTCCACAGGATGCCCCATTCCCCAGAGAGCCGGTGGAGCTTCCCATAGGACTTGTAGGCTCAGCTTCTAAGCCAGATTTCTCTCTCAGATCCACAGAACCAACAAACAGAGTTCAGGGCTCAAAGGTGGCAGCTAGCCCGAGATTTTGCCAGGCTAGCCCCAGCTTTTGCCAGGCTAGCCTCAGCTTTTGCCTGGCTAGCGTTACAGGCCCGTGCTACCACAACTCGCTCGCTACCCAGCACTTCTGACTTAGGCAGGCACTCCGTGCTGTTTCCAAGTTTGTTTTGTCATGCTGAGAAAGGAACCCAGGGCCTCAAGTATGCTAAACAAGGGCTCTATCACCAGCCACATTCCAAAACCCCAGAACTGTTTCAGATCCCCAAGGATCCTATGCGGCAGGTGCTCTCATTTCAATTGGATTTACACTCCAAAGCTAAGGCGCGAGGGAGCCCAATAACACATTATCTCAAGGCACTTGCCATGGACTCCTTAATTCTGGGTTTGAGTTGATCCCCAGGCAGTCTTCAGGTCCCCTACAGATTTCTTCTGTGTCTCCAGGTCACCTAGTCTATACCCTCAGGCTCAAAGCCCAGGCCTCTTCTACCTCACATCCCTCCCTCCCCTGGAAGAGCAGCCCTCCCGCTCCCTGCCCCAAAGACAAACGAGGAGGCAGTCCCTTCCCCCTTCCTCATTGTTGACAGCTCCCGTGCCTTCGAGTCAGCCTCTCCCGGAGCTTGATCCTGACTGGCCAACTAGGGTGTCTCTGCCTGCCCTTCTCCACCCTGGCTCCCACGTGGGGAGCCCGCCTCCCAGGCTTAGGCTGTCCCATTCACACAGAGCCTTCCCTCATTGTCCAGGCCTGTCACTCAAGCCTAACATTAGCATTTCTAAAGCCATCTCTTAGACACCACTAAGGCCTAGTCGAAAAAGAAGATCACTTTGAAACATTCGCTTTGGTAAAGGAGCTTGCAAGACAGGAAAGCTTAGCTTTAGATTCAGTGTTCCAGGACTGAACAGTGTGTTCACTCTTGAAATGGGGAGAACCTCTATCTTTCCTCTCTAGACGTAGAACGCCAGGTCTTCCTAAATTCAGAGCGGCGAGGTAGAGTGGTACCTGGGGCCCAGTAAAACTACCTGTAACTTCCCCGGGGTTTCGTGAGCTCTGTTATTCTGGGATCCTCCATTCTCCACCCACATGCCAAAGAAGACATGGAGTTTTGTGAAAACTGGTTTTCCCTGCCCTAACCCAGGCGGCCTTTGTTAGGGCCCTGGCAGGATGGGGCATGAATGGGGTGACTTCTTTGCCCTGGCATCTGCAACCCGCCTAAACAACTTGGGTGGAGAGACAGCGCCACCCAGTGGTAGCCTGGGCAGTAAGCCAATCTTTTCTGGGCTGGGTCCTTACAGACCTGGCTTCTGGATGCTCCACGGAGTTATTTCACCAGAGAAAGCCTTTCAAAACTTGAGGAATTTTACTGGTATTGGTTTAGCTACGTCAGAACCAAACCTAAGGAAAAACTCAGCTCAGTTCAGCTCAGCCCAGCTCAGCCCAGCTCAGCTCAGCTCAACTTTTGCCTTCATCCCTTGTGCCCCTCCCATCACGCAGCCAGCTCCGTATCCCTACCCGCAAGGCTCTTGCTTCCAAGGCAGGTTCTGCTGTTGCTAACTAGGCCTTTTCCGTCCTCTGCATCACTTTCCTTCATCTGTGAAAATGGTGGGCAGGATACCCCTTTGTAACCTTCTGTCCTTCCTGATGGGCCGGGGAAATAGGAAGTAGGGGTTTTTGTGGGCTGGAAGGAAGGAGGGTGTATGTTTGTGGTATAAGGCACTTCTCCAAACCAATAGGCTACCACCACCACCACGGCGCCGGTCCTGTGCTGCCAGGCATTAACAAAGGCTGGGTCAGGACAGGAAAAACAGTTCTGAGACTCCCCTGCCTGGAGACTCACAATCTGCTGAGCAGCCTGGTTGACCAGCAGAGAACTGGTGCTGCCCCTCCACACACCTTCTCTTTGTGTCAAAGCCCCATTTACATGTCCTTTCTGCCTCCTGCCTCCCCCACATGCTTGTTTCACTGTAAGATACAAGCCACCTGCTTCAATACTGATAGGAAGAAAAAGGTGGCCATGGCGATCCCAGGCTCCAATTAAAGCCATCCCCACCCCATTCCACTCCGCAGTGAGGGAAATTTCTGTAGCAGGAAGCAACAGGAACCCCATGAGGGGAGAGGGAAGCTAGCTGTCAGCCCCAGCCATCTGAAGCACTCAGCAGACTTCCCTCCCTGGGGGCCTCCCTTTCAGCAGACATCCCCCTGGGCCTCCTGGTATGTTCCTCTGGGGTCTTGCCTCTGTGCAAGAGATGGGCAAGGGACTCCAGGCTCCCCTTGCTTTGGGTGAGAAGAGGCATTTGTGCCTAGAAAGGTTTTTTTTTTTCCTTCTGTCTAGAGTTCACATAAGAGTCCAGAAATATGGAGCTAATGGATACAACCGAGGAGCCTGGAGATGGGGGTCTGAGTGCTTAGTCATGAAGCTGAGAACAGCTGGCCCCAGAGCTCTGCAGCACCAAGGGCAGGGCTCTGCAGCCCCTTGCTCTGAGTTCCCACAGCTCAGGAGCAATAGTCTGTGTGTGGGGTGCTGTGTTTAAGAGGAGCCCCCATCCAGAACAGCTCTCCTCCGACTGTTATTGTTTGGAATGATATATGAGGCTCTGCCCAGAGAAAGTAGTGAGCAACTAAAAACACATTGTGGCTTAGTGTACACAAGACCCTGGATTTAATCCCCAGTCCTGGCAAAAAAAAAAGAAGAAGAAAAAGAAGAAGGAGGAGGAGGAGGAAGAGGAGGAGGAGAAGAAAAAGAAAGAAAGAAAGAAAGAAAGAAAGAAAGAAAGAAAGAAAGAAAGAAAAGTAAACCATGGGGCTTTAAAGGCATAGATGTAAGTCATTCCTACATCTTACAAACAGGAAAACTGAAGCCGGAAAAATAAATTAGATGCCCTGGCACATGGAATAGGGATACCCACAACGTCTGAAATAAAGACTTATAAGAAGAGCAGGTGGAAGCTGGCTAAGTCAGTAGATGCACTTGCTGTCAAGTCTGAGGACTGACGTCCTGCTGCAGACTCCCACGGATGTACACATACATAAATACATACATGAACAGGAAAAAAGAAAGATATTTTAAAAAGAGCAATTGAATTCCACGAAATGTTCAAATAATGTAATAAATCAAATTCTTCTTCAATTTATATATAATTATGCATACCATAAGACCTGCCACCTTCTTTGGAGGGTGGCGGTAATTTATGACATGTTTGCAAGCCATCTTCCTGGCTGGTCTGATATTTGATGTGTAGCCCAAGCTGGACTGGAAAACACAGCAATCCTCCTGCTTCAACCTCCCAAGTGCTAGGATCACAACTGTATACTACCGCACCTAACAAGATCTTAGCGGTCTTATAAGATGTCACCTAAGCAACATTAAAGAAATTTGCTGAAATGTTGGGTGTGATCTAAAATCATAATAAACTCCAGTATAAGCAAAGGGTTTGTTGAGGACTAAATTGCTTTCACCCATTGTTCAAGTCAGGGTGCATGCATCACAGTGGTGATGGCGGTGGTTGTGGAGGTGGTGGTGGGTGTTGGCTGCTGCTGTTGTTGCTGTGAATGTCTGGGTTATTTTCCATCATGGGTTTCCCACTTTAACAGACTCCTCATTGTCCCCAAACTCCTGGCAGGTGCTGGGGTACTTTGGCCTTCCCTTAGCTCTCTTAGAACTGGCATGGATCACAGAGCAAGATTCAGATACACAGGAGCATGGATTCCTGCTTTTCTTCATGAAATTTGCCTCTAGGAATGCCTTTATCCAGGGCTGCTTTCTCTCTCTCATCATGGGCAGGCTGTCAGAAAGATAATCTTGCCATGCCATGTTAGAACATACATGCATGTCATCTTAATACTTAGGCTGCTGAGACAGGAGACTCACCATGAGTTCAAACCCAGCGAGGAAATTCCAAGTCAGCCTGAGCTACATAATGAAAGCCCATCTCTAAAAACAAATAAACAGAATAAGCAGAAACTAACAGCCTAAGCAGCTTGGGTAAGGTATAGTGACAGAAGGAAGCCACCAACAGAACAGTGTGATGATTCAAAGGCAAACAGGAGGAATCGGTGGGCTAGGCACTGGTTTGAATTAGCCCCGTTCCTTTTTAACCTGCTCTCCCTCATACCTTCCTGTGCCCCTAGCAGGCTGAGTAGGTAGCTGTCTGATACTAACTTCACTCAATGTGGCTCTAGCCAGCCCCCTTGCTTTCTGAGCCTCAGTTCCTTTATCTGTGAAAAGGACTAAGGAATTCACCATAGCAATCAGCCCCAGAATGGGGAAAACCATTTAGTGATCACATATCAGATAAGATTCTAGTGCTTGGAATGTATGAAACACTCCAACAATTCAAGAATAAAAAAGATGATTCAACCTTTCAAAATGAACAAGAATAATTTGGAGAAAGAAGTTCTTTCTGAAGAAACAGTTTAAATTTCCATTAACAGGGAAAGTTGTTCATCTTCATAGTTATTAAGGAAATGCAATTCAAAACTACAGTAAGGGACCAGTGAGACGGGTTTGTGGGGGAAAGTCGTGGCATTGTCATCCTGACAACCTGAGGTCCATCCCTGAAACCCATATGGACACACACACACACAGAGAGAGAGAGAGAGAGAGAGAGAGAGAGACAGAGAGAGAGAGAGACACACACAGAGAGAAAACGCAACAACAAAACTCCACCTTCATTGTCATGCTAGAATAAAATAAAAATAAAAACCCAGAAAACAGTAACTGTTGTCAAAGATGCATTTTTCTTAAATAACCTTTGTGCATTGTTAGTAGAAATACAGGGGGCTGGTGAGATGGCTCAGCAGGTAAGAGCACCCGACTGCTCTTCCAAAGGTGATGAGTTCAAATCCCAGCAACCACATGGTGGCTTACAACCACCCCTAACAAGATCTGATGCCCTCCTCTGGTGCGTCTGAAGTCAGCTACAGCGTACTTATGAAGAATAATAAGAAATGAATCCTTGGACCGCAGAGACCAACGGGAGCGAGCGAGGCTGTCCGGAGCGAGCGAGGCTGTCCGGAGTGAGCGGAGCTGATCAGAGCTGATCAGAGCGAGAGGGGCTGGCTGGAACAAGCGGGGCCGTATGGGAGCGGCCAGAAGCGAGTGGGGCTGGCCGGAGCGAGCGGAGCCGGCAGGAGCGAGCGGGGTCGAGCAGAGTGAGCGGGGTTGACCGGAACAAGGGAAAAAAAAAGAAATACAGAACAGTCCAATTGGCGTGGAAAACAATGCTAAGCATGCTGGCACGCACCTGAAATTCCAAAAACAGTCAGAAGGATTGCAAGTGTAAGACCAGCACTGGCTACACAGTAAAATCCTGTCTTTATAACCTAAGAGGGGGGCAGAGCCTGTAAGTCCAGCACTGGTGAGGCAGAGGCAGGTGGGCCTTCATGAGCTCAAGGTCACTGCACCCTCTATTTCCTAATCCCCCATCCCCATGTACAAACTGAGTTCTAAGTCAGCAAGAGCTATACAGTGAGACCTTGCCTCAAAAAAAAATCAAGAGGGGCTGGAGAGATGGCTCAGTAGTTAGGAGCACTGACTGCTCTTCCAGAGGGCTGGGTTTGGTTTCCAGTACCCACATGGTGACTAACAACAGACTATAACTTCAGTTTCAGGAAATTTGATGCTCTTTTCTGGCCTCTGCAGAAACTGGACACACATGGTGCAGAGACATACACAGGGAAGGTACTCAGACAGATACAATTATGAAAATTAAAAAAAAAAGACAAAACAAATTGTAAAACCTGAAGTTACCATATTGCCATTGCTTTATTTCTGTCTCCATGATTAAAATGCCCTGCCAGAAAACCAACTTAGCTCCTAATTCCAAGTCCATCATTGTGGGGAAGGCACGGTGGCAGGAGCTTGAACCAGCTGTTCAGATTACATCCACAATCAAGAGCAGAGAGGAATGAACACATGCATGCCCACTTTCTTGCTTTAATTCAGCTTGATTTCTCTACTGTTACACAGTTCTCACAGTGGTCAGGGTCTTTCCTACAGCAATGAACTTAATTAGGACAAATCCTCACAGGTGTGTCCACAGGCCAACCCAGTGTAGACAATCCCTCATGGAGACTTTCTTCCCAAGTGATTCTGGGTTTGGTCAAGTTGAAAAGTAACGCTAATCATCACACAGATGATAGAGCAGTTCTAATCTTAGGTGTGTAGGTACGAGCACATCTCAACACACAGCTTATGCATGAAGGTTCACAGCAACATTCTTCATAATAACCCAGAGGTAGAAGTGAACCCAAAGTCTTGTCAGCTGATTAATGAACAGGCAAAAAGCTGTATGTCTCTACAGTAGAATACTATCTATCACTAGAAAGGAAAGAAGCACTGCGGATACAGGGACTCTGGAAACATTACAGTAACATACAAAGGGCATACATTCATGATTCCATCTATATGGAGGGTTTGGACCAGCAAATCTATAACAATAGCAAATAGGCCAATGTGGTTAGTGGGGCTACAGGCAGAGGGGATATAGTTTAAATCCTGGAGGCAGTGTAAACACTCTGAAATGAAATGCTGCTCAGAGTTGTCTTCAGTTAAAAAAAAAACAAACCACAGAACAGATTGAATATTATTTTGGTCCTGGGATTGAACCTAGGGCCTTGTGCAAGTTTGGTGAATACTCTACCCTTGAATTCTATCTCCAATCCCTTTTTAATTGCACACTTTAAAGGGTTGAAAAGTTGATGATATGTGAACCATATCTCATTTTTTAAAAGAATGAATTATAGCAGTGATTTACCAATTTGGCAGAACTCAAGCCACCCCTCGGCACGAAAGCCTGTATGTTTAACGTGTCCCTGGAGGGATTCAGATGCAGCCAGCTTTGGGAGCCTCTGGGCTAGCTCTCCCATTCTCAGCCTGTTCACATCTGTAATGAGGGGGACCTGTAAACACAGCCATTTTCTCTATGGGAGCTGGTCCCTCTCTGGGTTCTGCATGCTCTGAAACAACCAGACCTCACACCCTAAGAAGGACCTGTTGCATTAACTACAGAAACAGACCCCTCTTGTGCTCCTGGGGCCATAGGGGGTTTTCCCGGACCTCTGCAAGCCTCTGCAGTGGTCTGCTGATGTTGGTTTCCCCAGATGAGGGCTCTGTTCTCTTCCCCTCCTCCACCTCCTCCCAACAGAGCTTCCTTCTATGGAGCCTGAGATTGACTATCCCTTGCTTTGGCCACACCAATGCCAAACCAGGGTAGCAGGCAATAGACTGAAGGAAACTGGACCCCACTAGGGAATCTGACAGAGGACCAAGCCTTGAGGACGAACCTCAGGTGTCAGGAAAATGGCCAGATCTGGGAAGCCTGGTTCGGGGGCCTAGCTCAGACTGAAAAGAGAGATCTTAGAGAAGTAATCCCAATCAGATGAGTGCCCCTGACCCCTGCTGCATGAACAAGGATACAAGTAACCGTGCAGACCTAGAAGACCTTGCGGTTCGGCTGCAAGCTGTTGGGGAATCTTGGCCTGCCTTCCCTGTCTGAGGCCCAGATTAGCCTCCCTCCTCCCAAGGACTATGGCAATAACTGAGCGCCAGCTGTGTGCCGGGCCCAACATGACATGCTCTGAGCTACTTCATATAATCTTCACTGTGACATCTGACAAAGGGAATTCCTCTTTTCCCAGGGTCTCCAAAACTCATGTATTCATAGAACCAGTATTTATTAAGTAGTGATGTACCAGGCACTTGGCTAAATGCTGAAGATAACAACTGTGGGTGAGGTCCTTTTCCTTTTGGGGATTCCATTTTGTTCCTGGCCCCAGAAGGAACTTGAAAGTGATTGGTTCCTAGATCCTCCTGCCTCAGCTTCTCCCTTCATGTGTATGTCCTCTTCAATAGAAGTGCTCGGGTTGCTCTGTGGCTGGAAGTGGGGAAAGCACTGTTCACATCTTGTCATCATGGCTCCTGCCCATTCGTTCTACCCTTGTCTAATGATTGGCAACTACTTTCCTTTAAGTGGGCTTACTTCAGGACAACACAAACCTTTGTGCCACACTGAGCAGCAAGATCCGTTGTATCATTTGTGTTGGTTCTGTTCTTTTCCTAATAAACCTTCAAGTGAGTATGTCCAGCTGTGGCTGTGGCCGTGCTTTCGGCTAGGTGGTAGAATGTTGACCTAGCGTGTGCAAGCGCCAGCACACAATAACCGAGTTGGTTACTCACGCAGTAAGAATGCTTATTAATGCGCTATAATCTTATAATACCAGTCACGTGAACATGCTCTGGGGAAGGACGAGGATAGAAAATTTGAGGTCCCCCCCCACGCTTTGTGGAGGGGAATGTGGGTAAAGAGTGCCTTCTCACCTATGTCAAGAAGCAGCTTTGGTAAACCCTGAACATACTGGGCCCAGAAATACCTCACTGAAAAGCTGTGTGGTACACGAGAGAAGCCAGAAAAGACATGAGGAAGAAGGGCAGTGGCTAGGTAGCCCTTAGAATGTGAGTGATGTCTCACGAGCTCCCCAGTACCTGATCAATCAGTAATTTACAGAAGGCCTGAGGACAATGGGATGGGAGAGAGGTCTAGGGCTGGAGCATCTTTGAGGAAGTCTGGTAAAGTGTATGCATAATGCAGATTCTGTGTGCCCTTCATATGATGGCACAGTTCAGGCCAAGTCTACCCATATTTGCTGAGATTGGAGAGACTGGATCATGGTGGCCACCTGGTCCCGCCCAAATAACTTCATTGTACATCACTTGCCCTGGTTTTACAAACAAGGAGGGTAGAGGACCTTCCTTATACCATGGCTCTGAGGAGTAGCTGACACAAAATGTATGAATGGAACCTCACCCAGATATTATCCTGACTATTCAAAGAATTCAATACACATGCTTTGGCTCCCTTGGTTCGCAAGGCAATGTTCCAGGCATCTGAGTATGTGAGGAGGAGGGGGGAGGTAGGAAGGAGGAGGGGTGTGGAGGGGGTGTGGAGGGAGTGTGGAGGTGGTGTAGAGATGAGCACAGTACTGTCCCTACAGCTGAGGAGCCAAAACAGACACACTATTTGGCTTGAACCCTATGAAATGGCCAACATTCAACCAGCTTTTGGCCCACAACCCAGTACTACTCTGACATTCGGATCAGACAGAAAGGTGAGCACAGAACAGGATGGAGGAGGAGAGAAACTTTCTGGAAGAATGAGGGCTGGTTCCTCTGAGCTGTCTGTCTGCTTCCAGAGACTTGAAGGTCTTGAAGCTGTGGACTGTAGTGGGCTGAGAGTCAGCCAGCCAAGCCTGCCAGGTTGGAAGTAGTGAAGGACAGCTGAGCCCAGGGAGCTGGGTGGGACACGTTGTGGAGGGTCTTAGCTGGTGACTTTGAAATTGAGCCTTAGGGGTTGGCAAACAGGAGCTGCTATCGTCCCTTCATGTTTAGTAAGCTGAGTGGCCCAAAGTGGCCTGTCAGCTTTGTAACTCTGCCACAGGAAGCAGTGGCGGCAGCAGAAGAAACTAGAAAAAAAAAAAAAAAAAAAAAAAAAGGAAGGTTCTGGAAGGGAACTGGGAAAATGTATTCTTGAGTGGCCAAGGGAGGCTGAGGAATGTTTTCCCCTGGAGACCTTGTAGGGAAGTCTTTAATAAAGTCTGGTCTTAGAACAGCTCTGCCCAGAGGCCCTGGACCAGATGACCTATTTGGGCTCTTTCCAGTCTGCAGCGTAGGTGATCTCATCATTCCTTATTCCTCTGGATAGGGCAACCTCTCCCAGTCACACTCACCGGGGCTATTCCTCCCCTTAGAGCCCATGTTCCCAGAGCCGCAGCTCTTCCGGTTGATGATTCACAACATTGTCAGCAAAATCATGCCAGTGTCTAGCCGCCATCCTCCTTGCTGTCAGCCTGAGTCAGCATAGCTGTTCTCTCCCTGTCCCTTGGAGGTGATAAAGCATAGATGAGTCTACGGAGACAAGGTACACCTCACCAACACAGGGGACTTTGAACTCAAAGAGCCTAGATTTGAGTTGTATGAGCTCAAGAAAGTCTTTTATGGGCTGGGAGTAAGTAAACTGACATTTGTGGCTTGTTACTAGAGGCTCTATACTTATTTGCTGAATGAGTCTGATAGAGACATTATTTATTTTATGGGAAGAGCAGTGAGGCTCCACGATGCTCACCATTTATTCATGGTCCAACTGGTAAGTCATACAGCTACAGTTGAAGGAAGGCTCATACTTTAGCCTGTGGTGGCAGTTGTTGCTTTATCATGTGCAGCCTTAATTTCTACTACCTACAAACTGGTGGTAATACTCTCTGGTCCACTGAGTTCCTAGGAGAAATTGAAAGTGCTCCAGGGATAGAGGAAAGAGGATCAAGAGTTTAAGACTAGTTAGTTTGGGCTATATAGTGAAACCCTGTCTCAAAAGTCAAAACAAAACTCCCTATATATGGCATGGGAGGGATATATTAACCAAAAAGTGCAGATACTAAGAATTGTAAAACCTCAACCCTAGTCACATCTCTAGGCTTCTTTGCTTTGGTCCGGAACTCTTTTCCATCTCAGCTCTTACTGCATTGGATGGTCATATATCATTTACATGGCAGCACGAGGGATGGAACCCTAGGGCCTTCTGCATGCTATGCAAGTACTCTACCATTGAGTCATCCCAGCCCTGTCAAGGCTTTCTTTAGCATGTTTGCTTGCCTAATTCACTTGGGAGCATCTCCAGGGCATATTGCCTGCCCTGGCTCGTGGTAGCGTGCAAGAAGCCCAGCTTAAGTGGCTCGTGGATGCACAGCTTTCCCCAGCCTTGTAATGCCTTTAGAGTTCCAATTACCCTCCCTCCTCTCAGCTCCAGACCCATAATCTCCCCACACAGAAGCTAGCATCCTCCCTCCTACCTGCGACTAGCCATGCTGACCTTGGCCAGCTGGATCCCAGTCTTCAGCATGTAGCTTTAGCCTCTTTGAGCTCTTTGCACAATTCCACTGCTCTACCGTTGCCAGGATACTGATAGAATAAATGACATGCTTCGGTTATGCTCATACGCTGTGCACTTTCCTACTTGTGTACCTTGGCTCCAGTGCTTTGACAGAATGTCCTTGCTCATCCAATGTCCCCATTTATGAAGGCCCTCCTGACCACTCACTTTCACCATCCCATGTGTCCCCACTACAAAGCAATAACCTTTACAGGGCTCCCTGCACCTTCTACCGTCTTAGGAATCACCTGCACTCATTGTGTGAGCACAGGCAACCTCCTGTCTCTATTCTGGCCCTTGGTCTCCAATCTCTACCCATGTCTAGTGACTCCTCCCAATTTTTCCTTTTATGATCTTGCTTTTTGAAAAGGTTAGAAGGTGACAAGTCACAAAAGAGTCCAAAGTAGGACCTTCGAGGCTTGAGAGCATGTGCTCTGCTCCCGGGCCTAGAAATCAGCTTCTCAGATATTACATGCTAATTGGCTTGCTTAATAAAGGGATAAATAAATATCTGCTTAACATGATTACTGTCAGAGTCCTGAGCTCCAGAGCCTTTCCATCCTTGGGGTTTTACTACAGGAGAAGCTAATTAGCTCTAATTAGGCAACTCCCAGGTGCCTTAGACAGAGAAAATGGTGGGGGTGGTGGATGAGGAGAGTGGAAGCCAGGTGGGGAAGGGGCAGGAAAGCAACCTATCTCACCCCTCCCTCCCGCCTGTGCAGGCTACTCAAGCCTGGTCTGCTACAGACTCTTCAGAACTTTACCCACCTGAGATCAGAGAAGGAAACATTTGGAGAAGCTACTGGGTGCTGGACCCTGCACCAGCCATGTTCTCTGTACAATCTCATTTGATTGTCATAGTGAAGCAAGAACTAGTTGTGGCCCTAATCTGTAGATGGGGAGATTGGGATATATTAGAACCAAGCACAGGGTGGCAGAGGTGCCCAGCTGGATTCAGTTCTGAGACCACATGCATTGTCTGGCTATCACTGTTCCTTCTTCTAGAAAACAGTGTATGTAGTCTGTGGAGGCAGCTTAGGGCAATCTGCCAATAGAGGTTTGCCAGAGTGAACCAAACTGGCCACAGCCAGAGCTGATCCAGTCGCTAGGGAAGTTGGTCACCTTTTGGATTCCCCATCTTCACTGCCATGAAGTAGGTCCTCGAAATCTGCAGACATCAGAGTGGTGGATCATATAAGGGCAAGAAGTAGCTGGAATGGAGCAGATTTTCAGGAGGGGTGGTACACAAGGGGGAAGTACATGACCTCCAGGCCAGCCAGGGCTACATAACAAGACCTTGCTCTAAAAGTGATGTCTACAGAGAAATAGGCCTCTTCTGTCGGGTGATATCTCTGAGAAAGGCATTGGGACTCTTGCCTGGCCATACAGACTTCCTGTGTGTGTTTCCTTGCTCCTCAGGACCTATTCTTCATACTCGGCTTAAACAGATCTTGTAAGATTCCCCTGGCTTGAAGTTCTCACCATAGAGCTGGCGTGATGAAGCCTCTGTCTACTACTCTGAATGCATTTTGGGCTCTACTCCCTTGCTTATAGATCTACCCACTTTGGTCTCCTTAGGTAACTTGAAAGGTATTTCTCTCATTTCTACCTCAGCCTTCACGTTTACTGTTCGCACCACCTCACTGTCCTGGCTCTAACGATTTGTACTGCTGGCTCCTCATTTTTCGGTGTCATACTAGATAGAGGTGAAACCCAAGGCTCTGAGCATGCTGGGTAAGTGTGTAACTGTTGAGATTCAGCCCTTTCCTAAGCTACACAGGCTCGCTTAGTACTCACTCTATAGCCCAGGCAACCCTTAAACTTCCCAGCCTTCTGCTTCAGCTTCCTGTGTGGCTGGAGTTACACACCCACCCCACCAGTCCCAGGTTCCTTTTCCTTCTTCAATATTACCTCCTCAGAGACATAGTTTCTTAAACAGCAGTATGCCTTTTGTTCTAAATTCAGTACTCTTTTGGGTGCCTTCCAAACACCACAATTGGCAATTATTTTTCATTCCATTTTAAAATGTGTTTATTGACTATTTCCTTCCACTCACATAGACGATGAAGTTAATGGCTGTGTTCATCATACGTGTACCTCAAACAGTGCTTCGTACATAGTAGGGCCTCAACGTGGACTTGCCATGCAGACAGATGGTGTATGTTTGCCTCAATGAGTGCATGAAGAGTTCTTAAAACTGCTGTAAGGATTAAATGAGCTAATGCATGTTAAATGGCTGGCAGCAGGCCCAAATAAAAAGCACAGCTCAATAGCTAACCTTGGAATGTGCATGTGCCCTGCGGCCTGGCACCCAGCTGCTTTCTGAGCTAGCCTCACCCTAGCCAGCTAGCTTTCCATCCCTCGTAGCCTGCTGCCTACAAGACCCAGCTCCCGCTGCCATGGAAACAGCCTGCTCTCACCTGTAGGTGGTATTATGCTAGGGTGGAGAGCCCGTTGTTGATGCTTAATCATTGGTAGATTAAGATGGTCCATGGTGGGAAATTAACAGACAGGACAGGTGAAGACTGGCTGTTTCCTCTGCCTTCCCGAGGAGCCATTTTACCACTACACCCCCTGCAGGCTCCACTACCACTGAGTGACTAGCAGAGTGTCCCACCCCATGTTCTCCAGCTTGCATTGAGCTCACTGCCTTAAAGGTCCAGCTTAAGCATCGATTCCTCTGCTGCTGCAGCCAGTCTGTGCAACCAAGCAGGAACTCCCGAGCCAGCATTTCTAGATATTAATTTTTGTCCCCTTTCTTTGAGTATGCATGAGAAGCTCACTTTAAACCCTAAAAGCAGAAGAATGGTGTGTGTGTGTGTGTGTGTGTGTGTGTGTGTGTGTGTGTGTGTGTGTTTCTGTTTTCCCCCTGGCACCTGGCACACACTTGGCAATAATAAAAGCCTTCCTCGAGACTCATAGCAGCAGCTTGATAGAGCAGCAGGAAGGTAGGCCAAGGAAGTGGGAGCTCTCCATTCAGCTCAGCCACTGATTTACAGAGGAAACTAGCTGTACTCTTCTCCTTCCTCGGTGCACCCATCTAAAATGATGTTGATGGTTTCTGAGCTTACTTGAAATGCAAGCTTGCAAGGGAATACTCACTAACTCACACACTAAGGGATATTATTATTTCATGCAAAACCCCTTAGGTATTTTCCAAGCAAGTACCATCCCTTTGGCCCATCTGCTGTAATAGAAGACTCAGAAGAGCCATTAGAAATATTGAACTCAAAAACCTCTGCTCTGCAGTTAATTCCAGCCAGGGTTTACTTGAGCACTGAGTATGTACCAGTTACAATTCTAAACCCTTTTTGTATGTGGACAAAATAATTTAGCCTTCGCCATAATGATGCTAAAAGGTCTATACTATTATCAATGTCCGTTTTGTGCACGAAAGAAGCATGATCCAGAGAAATCAAACAACATATTCAGGCCATCTAGTGCCAAACATGAACCTCACGGTAGTCTGTTCCTGAAGTCTAACCACTCTGGAACACTGCCTTCTCATCTCTCAGAGGATCTGGCTTCCTCTCAGAGGCCCTGAGG
The DNA here is from genome assembly GCA_902729485.2 of Mus minutoides. Classification (NCBI taxonomy): domain Eukaryota; kingdom Metazoa; phylum Chordata; class Mammalia; order Rodentia; family Muridae; genus Mus; species Mus minutoides. Next base: position 3,608,684 of record LR749485.1, on the reverse strand, counting down.
ACAAGAGGTAGCCAGTAAGGTACTTTCTCACCACAGCTCAAACAGTCCCAAGGTAGCCCAAGCTTTACTAAGAGGCATGAGCCCTTAGGGGGAAACATTGTTTCTTGGTCCCCTTGTGTTCTACCTATGTGACCTTGACCAAATCCCTGGCTTCTCTGAGCCTCAACTGCTATATCTGTTTCACATGGGGGTCCGTGAGTATTTAGAGAGAAAGGAAATTAACATGAACTGGATCTCTTTCCCTCTCTCTCTCTCTCTCTCTCTCTCTCTCTCTCTCTCTGTCTCCCCCCCCCCCCCCGTGTGTGTGTGTGTGTGTGTGTGTGAACATATTCTTTTAAATCACCTCTTCTGATTCTCCTGGAAGGCTCTAAGGAGAAATTATTCCTCTCATTTTATATAAGTATGCTCAGAAAGGCTAATGTCTTCCCTAGAGCCTCAGAGTCAGGAAAAGTGGAAGCAGGATTCAAACTTGAAAATTCATATTCTTTTTACTTAAACTGCTCTAGAATAGCTTAAGAATCACAGAAAAATTTAAAAAGAATATAGCACTCATCCATTAGCTCCCTCAGTGGATGCCTGGAACCATGGTCACCACTGAACCGAAAGGAAAAGTTCAGGACTTTTCACCTCACTTAAAGACATATTCTTCAGATCCTCCTCAATGTATTTGAAACGCCACCATCACTACACATACATTTGGTGCCACTGCTATGTAAAATAAGGGTTATTTTACCACAAGCAAGGGAATAAAGGGAAGATTTGCATCTCCAGCAGGATGGGACAAAATGCCCCAAGATTTCATCATGCTACTCAAAACAGTGAACAATAGAAAGTTTGTGAATTTCTAGAACTTTCCATTCGTATATGTGGAGTTGATTAGGTAACTGAAGTCTCTCAATGTGAAGCATCTGATAACTACTGTACAGAGTTCCCACACATTGTGTTCCCAGTTTCCTTTACTCTTGACATCTTGTATTATTAGGGTGGCACACTTGTCAGAATTAATAAACCATAGCTTACACACTATTGTTAATTATGCTTAGACATTCCTAGTTTTTTTATATACAATGCCCCATATCCTTCCAAGTGAGGCTGTTAGTGTCACCATCGTTATTAAGACTTCTTAGGTTCTTCTCTGCTAGGCCAGTTTCTTGGACTCACCATGACAGTTCTGAGGATGAGTGCTCAGGTATTTGGTACAATGTCCCTCAACCAGAATTTATCTGCTCCCCCCCCTCCGGGATTGACTGGAGTTATGGGTTTCAGGGAAGAAGGCCACAGAGGTAAAAGACACCACAGACATATCTTATCAACAAGACTTATCACTCTAGACGGTGACATGGATCACCTGACAGGGAGAATGTTTATTGCCTTCGCCACTGTAAAGTTACTCTTTCTCCTTTCCCATAAGCCACTGTTTGGAAGGAAGTCACTATACACTGCCACACTTAAGGGATGGAGAAGAGGATATGCCTCACGCCCCTTCTTGTGTGAGGAAGTGCTATATAAATTATTTGCAATTCTTCTGCTCCAGGGGATTTGCCTCTTCTCCTCTGTTTATTTATTTATTTAATTGTTTATTTATATCACCATAGGCTCATGGAGATTTTCTGTATACTTTCGGTTACTAGCCAATGCTACATTATTTATTTTGTTGTTCAAACTGTTCTCATTTGGCTGTCAGCGGTTCTTTCAGCTGGCCGCTCCTTCCTTTTGCCATATCCCCATCACCGTGACTTTATGTTTCTGAGCACTTCCTGCATCTCTGCTACTACAAAAACACTTCAGGCTCATTTTGTGTTTCCTGCTTCAGCCCTGGGATCAACCAACCCTGCAAGGAGACTGACTTCCTTTTAGTTGGAAGATGTGTGAGAAAGCGAGCTAGAGGCTCTGGACATGTCTGGTTCAACAGGACCCTGATGACTATCAGAGCAAAGAGGTATGTGTATATATTCTATCTAGTGTATTTACACATACCTGTAGCTACTCCTCTGTGCAACCATCTGTAGCTCTGTGAAGATACTACCATAGTTCAAATTTTTGCCTAGTCTCCCACTCAAATGCATTGCCACGTAGATAACTCCAGCTCCCCACTGCATAACTGTAAATACATTCCCCTCCAACAGCGAGCAGCCTTGCTCCTGCCATCAAACCCACACTCTTTCTATAGCCTTGCCACCTTACGCCTGCCAGATTCCCAAGGCTTGCATGACAGTTGACATGGTGAGTAGCTATGTTCATTTCTTCCTGGGCTCTGGGCAGCTTTCAGTGGTGGGCTATGATTTTGTGGCCTGGGAAACCCCCGTTGGTTTTGTTTCTATTTGGCAACCTTCAAAGGTCTGGGATGCTTTGTCTCGGTACTTGTTTGTGGCTGATTGAGCCATTAGGGCGTTTGTTCATGTTGTAGCAGCGCCTCAACCACTGGCTGGCATGCTAGCCTTACAGCCCCCTGTTTGGGCACCCTCCCCTTTAAGCAGTCATGGAATCTCTTACTCAGTCGTGTGCTTCTATCTAGTGGGTTTGACTGACTGTGATGGAGGACCCTCAGAAATCCCAAGTGTAGGCAATCTGCAGCAGGAAAAACTAAGGTTCTTTTGACCAGAGTTTCTATTAGATGGGCTCATTGGTCATCACCTTGGAGCAGTATGCTCACTGGATCTATGTGATCTGGGTCCCCGACCAGCCCTAAATCTTGAGAATTCTGTGCTTTGGAGGCCTTTATTGTGCTGCAGAAGAGCTAACTAATAGTGCCCCCCCCCCACTGATACCCCCCCCCCCCAGGTGACATTCTCTGGATCACATCAACTCCAGCCTGTATTTCCAACTTGGGATGCTCTGGCACACTTAAGGTCAGACAGATTCCCTGAAGCTTTCCAGGATTCACGTACATGATGTTTTCCTGCTGCAGCTCTGAGCATCCCAAAATGGAAACAGGTCTGGCAGGCAGATTGATCCCATGGGCTGACATGGTACCTATTTATTTAATTATTTATTTACTCATTCATTCGTTTCTTTATCTCAGGATCATAGGATGGCTTAGATTGTAGAATGTTTTTTTTAACATGCTGACTGGGATTGCTTTTGTAGAAAGGCTATTAAACCGCACACACACCTAGAGTAGTCTTTCTTTGGAACTTATAGAATTAAGAGTACAAAGTCTCCAAACTGCAAGGAAGTCTTGAAGAGATTTAGCACAAGGCATTCCTTATTTGCCTTCAGCTCTCATTGCCCTACTCTCCTCCAGAATCTGCCCTAGTCCCAGCACCAGTCTGGAACTTCTGGGGGGTTAAGAGAGGAATGAATCCCAGTCCCTGCCTCTAGCACCTTCTAGGCTAATAGGGACACAAGCACAGAAGCTGTCCCCTTAAATAATATACTAGAAAGAACAGCAGTAATAATAATAGCAGATACCAGTTACTGAGGTCTTACTATGCCTAGGCATTGGGTGTTTTGCCAGCACCATTGACTTGTTCTCAGTGACCTCCTAGGTGTCACTATTATCCCCACTCAGGAGGCAGCCAAGGGCTAGGTAACGGGAATCGATGGCAGTGCGAGAGCTATGATTGTAACTCAGATCTCCCCAGCTCCACAGTCTGATTCTTTTACAATCTCAGACCTTGAACCTGCAGCCAAGTGTGGTAAGGCAACTTGCCCAGAAAGAAAGGGGCTGAATCCAGTGCCCTCTGCCCTCAGCTCCACAGAGCAGTCACAATGCCTTGCCAAGAAGACAGTGGCATGTGTCCCTATCCTAGCTCCTTCTCCTACCATGGTCCCATCTCTTGGCATGGTCCCAGAGACAGGCAGGCCATGTGGTTTGCACTGCCAGGCCACAGCTGGCCCACCTTCATGTGCCCCCTCCCGTGCCCAGCCCCCTCTCCTCAGCCAACCATACAGCCTTCCTTCCGTTCAGCATTCTTGCCAGCTGGTGTGTGAGCCCTGTGTGAGGAGATGAGGTTGCTATGGCAGCTGTGGAAGGCTAGTGTGGAGGGCGGGGGTACACTGATGCAGAGCGGCTGACCTCTCTGGGAAGGGAGGCTGTGGCCCTAGGCCTGGTAAGTGCTTCAGCAGGTCACCTCAGACAGCCTACCCCCTACCCTCTCTGGCCTTCTGCCCGCACCGGGTATGCTTTAAGAGCTCTTACCACACAGAGAAAGGGATGAGCCAGGGAGGAAAAATGCCCAGGCTCTTCAGAGCTCAAGCCCAATATAGCAGAACTAATTTGAAATGTCACTTAGGGCAGTCTCACTCCCAGCCAGCAAAAAGCTGGTTTATTTACATAGTTGGCTGAGGCAGGAGGCCAAGAACTTTGTCATGCCAAGGCGTAAGGAATGGATGGCTAGGATCCCTGCTTGTGTCCCCTCGGCCTGGAACCTTGCTCTGACTTACCATCTGGAAGCCCTTATGGGCACAAGGGCCCTCACGATTGCCTTACCCCACTCTAGGGATCGTTCACCCACCCTACCCCTTTCACAACCTAGGGCAAGGCAGAAATTACTGGTGACCACCTTGGTGCCAGTTTGTGTTAGGCACAGCACTGCATGCCTGGCGTGATTTTCTTATTGGGCCTGAACCGAAGGGCTATCTCTATATCCCAAGTCAGGAAGCCGAGACTAAGAAAGATGAATGATTTTCTTGCGGTTCTATAGCCATTAAGAAAGTGATAACCAGGATTCAAATCCAGGTCAATCTGGCTCCCGAGGCTATGTCTTTTCCCTCTATCTGTACTTTGTACTTTGGCGTCAATCATTCAAGCTACTACCCAGGATATGACCTAGCTAAAACATTAGACCTACAAATTGACCACCAGGCATATGTGTTATTGGGGATGAAACCCAGAGCATGCTAGCTAGGTCCATGCATATATATTAGTGAGCTGCATCCCCCAGCTCCTGATGGCCTTTTAAAACAGAGCCCCCATGGGTCTCTCTCGGATTGTCCAGTGAACCACTAGATTGAAGCCAACAGGCCTGTCGTGGGCAGGGTAGTTCAAGCCTCTAGTAAGCGAAAGGAGGCCCTTTCCGGTCGGTGCTTACTAATATGCTTCAATTACAGAAGCACCTAGGTCCCTATCTAATAGGGGCATGTGGAAGTGACAGTCTTAGCTGACTATGCTTTTCTCCTGTCATGGACTGAGCATCTTCCCTACGACTAGATGGGTGTGAATGTTGGGAGCTCAGAGAAGAATATGTAGTTCGTGTTCACATGAATCTTTAAGCCGCCGTCTACAATAATATAACAAGATTGGCTAATAGTGATTGGCTTGTTTGAGGAACATTTTTTTTAAGGCATCAAGGCTCTGAGAGAGGTCCTATTGCTTTTCAGAGGTAAAGAAACAAAATGTTGAGAGACACAGCATTTTGCCCAGGGTCACTCAGCTGGCAAGAGATAACAGTGAATTCACGCCGACTGTTGTCAAAGCTCATATTTCAGATTTTTAAGTATTTATGCATATGGGTGTTTTACCAGTATGTATGTCTGTGAGCCATGTGTGTCTGGTGTCTGCAGAGACCACAAGAAGGTATCAGATCTCTTGGAACTGGAGTTAACAAATAGTTGTGAGCCACCATGTGGGTGTTGAGAATGGAACCTGGATCCTCTGGATAGGCAGCTGGTGTTCGGTGTTCTTAACCCCTGACCTATCTCTTCAGGCCCCACCCCACACTGCACCATACTTACTCTTAGTTCACTATTATCTGACATGAAAGTGAAAGGTTGAGGCAGGCGGATTTCTGAGTTCGAGGCCAGCCTGGTCTACAGAGTGAGTTCCAGGGCAGCCAAGGCTACACAGAGAAACCCTGTCTCGAAAAACCAAAAAAAAAAAAAAAAAAAAAAAAAAAAAAAAAAAAAAAAAAAAAAAAAAAAAAAAAAAAAAAAAAAAAAAAAAAAAAAAAAAAAAAAAAAAAAAAAAAGTGAAAGGTTGCACACAGTGGTGAGGAGCCTTGGCTTGCCAAGGGTACTGCAGTAAGCAAGCAAAAGGGTCATTTGCCAGTTGAACTGTTCCTTGAGCACTTCTTCAGTGTTGTCCAGGGAAAAGGTGCTGGAGGTAGACCCATCTATGCTCAGAGAAATTCAACTCCTCTAACAGGCTATGTCTTAGCTTTTCTGGGAGCTCTGGCTACTTCTTGGCACTGAGGACTCAGCCAGCCATCTAGCCAACAGCCAAGGGAGCCAACTGAAGAAAGACCTGCCTACTTGTCACGGCCCCAGGCTATGGCTAGAACCAGCTGGTAATCATTTAAGGATGTTGGTGGGCACTGAGATGGGAAGGAGAATAGAGAAGGCCCATAATAGGCCAGGATTTGACAGATAGTTGGCTAGTAGGCAGGTCCTGGGCTGAAAGGACAAACATGGGACCAGGTAGAAGGAGGAGCCACTTGCCCTGAACTGGAGATTGTTCTCACCATGTGGTTCTCCTTGAGGCTAAAGACCAATGGGTGATATAAGGCTCCGAATGGAAAGGGTAACTTGGTCTGGTGGTAGAGCAGGTGGCTTCAGGTCCTAGAGAACCCAGGCCATTGGATACAAAAAGACTCTGGCTCACACTCAAAGCTGCTGTCTCATTACAAGTGACTCATTTATCTTTTTGGGTTTTCTTTTACCAAGATAGCTCACAAGACAATAGAGAGAGAGACTACCACAGTGTTAAAAGTTAAGATATCTTCTTCCTGTATCCGTCCTCCTCCAGTGCCTGCCAGCCATATATCCTTTCACCAGACAGGACAGCACAGACCTGCCTTTGTAAGCATCATGAGCTCGGGGGGGGGGGTGGTCGGTTAATTTTTTATTTTATGTGTATGGATATTTACCTGATATACTCCATGGATATCTGGTATAGTATCCAAAGAGGTAAAAGGAGGGTGTTCTTAACTACTGAGTCATCTCTCCAGCCCTACACTTCCACCCCAGAGAGACTTTTATATGAGAAGTATTTCTTGACCTAAAAACCCAAGGGGGCAGAGGCAGGAGAGCAGTTTCTGCATGGGCAGACAGCCCTGCTAAGGACCAAATTGGCTCAGAACTGGTGCTGGGGCTGACTTGAGGAATAAGGACAGTCCTGGCTGGCTCATCAATGGCATAGCTACTGACTTCAGGGGCTCAACTGGGGAGGGGTAGCAGCTTTAGGAAAACGTGTGTGGGAAAACTCACTTGGCTAGGTCCTAATTCCAAATATGCTTCTGACACTGCTATAATTGTAGAACCATCCAGGTCTCCTCAACACTACGCCTGGCCCTCATTCACACAGCACTATCCTCTCCCTATCTCCCACTCCAAACCAGGCAATCACTAAATCCCCTAGCCCTGCCCATCTCAATTCCTAAACCACTCCATCTTCTAGGTTTTCCTGCCTTGTGCCAGTTACTGCTAGCACTTCACTAGTTGGAATGCATGGAGCACATTATCATTTACTAAGCGCTTCAGCAGGCTGGGTTCTGTGCTGAGCAGTTACATAGATTTGCCCACTTAACCCTCCTGCTGACAACTTACCGGGAGGTGCATTGCTTTATAGGCCCTAGATTTACAGAGGAGAGAAACTGGGGGCTAGAGAAGCAAAAGTCCCTTTCTTAAGGGCATTCAAACTCAGGCAATCTGACCTTAGAGCTATGGGCAACCATAAAGCTCCTGGCCCCTGTCTAGATGCTTGCCCTGCTGCCATTCCTTCCTCTTCCATTTCTCACTCACTGCCAAAGCAGTTTCTGCACACCTGACTCTGATTAGCTGTTCCACTCGCTGGCTCAGTGCCCCATCTGGGCTTATGGAAAGGGTCCACCCATGCCCCTACTGCCACTGTCCTAGTCCGGGCTGCCCACACCTCTCACACTACTATCAGCTGCTTGACGGTAGGAGACACATATGTCTAGTTCACCAGCAAAGTGTTCATTACACAGCTGAGCTGGTACTCACGGAGTCATAAGTGTCTCCTATCCTTGCTTACCCACTACGTATCCCACTAAGGCAAGAAGGATCTTTCCGCACACAGCTCTGGAGATCACAATGCATAAACCACGTTTAGTAAAACTCGCCAAAGCAAGGGCAAGTCAGTTTCAACTTTCCCTTTGCTCCTGCAGCTCCTCAGCCTAGCTTACTGTTAGTTGCCATTCTAGCCCTGTTCTCTATCTCTACCTGTGTTGTCTTGTTTTAAAGGTGGTCCATATTGAGATATGCTGTCTGTGCAAAATTCATGGCAGAATTAGGAGATTAAGTAGGAAAAAAATGTCAACCATTTTCATCATTTTTTTCTATATTGATTTAATGTTAAAATGAATACATTTCACAGACACTGAAGTAACAGGCACTTAGAAGCTGCTTTTGTTAAAAAGTATCGACTCCTCACTTTGGCCCACAAGGTGGCTAAACCCACGTGGCTAAAGCCTCTGCCTTCCTCTTGGGCCAGCAGTCTTTACTTTGGCGCAGGCTCCCTGGTTGACTCCGCATAAGATAAGAGTCATTGTGGCTTGTCTACCTAAACCAGCACATCCTGTGAGTGACAAGGCTAGGCAGACAGGCTCCACCGCATGAGGACAATTATCTATGAAGGAGAAGCTACATCCTTGATCACATTGTCTTGCAGGAACCACAGTGGTCCCCTTCGAGATATGACAGCAATGACTAACTTACCACAATTTATCAATCACCTTGTAGGACTGGAGCTGAGACAAGATAGTGAGAATACACCTTCATCAGGACCAACCGGAAATTATCCATTTCTCTTGACTGCTATCCTAAGTCTTCCTCTGTTTAAAAGCAAAGTTCATATCAGTGCCTCAAAGAGAAATCAGGGGTCAATCAGTTCTATTTGTTCTGGTTCCCAGTGCACGAATGAATTTCTTGCCTCTGCTTTTCACCATTTCCCCCTCTTTAACTGGCGCATTGGAAAGACTGGTAAAGCCTTGCGTGTTGTGGCTGTTGGAGCACAGGCCCCAAATCTCTGGTTACATTGGACGGCTCTTTAAAATGTAGGCTGCTCAAATCTCCAAGCTCTGTAAGTAACTTGGGTGGCATGTCTGTTAGAATCAATGGCACTTCTTAGAGCCTCCCAGCATATTGAGGTAGGGGCATTTCAGTGATGCTTTGCTGGAACCTTGGATAGGACCTGTTTTACCAGCTCATCATAGATAAAGTGCATATTGTCGTGGGTGTTGGGGAGATGGCAGGTCCCCTGGCTAAGGCAATCTCTTCTATGCCTTTGTCTCCAATGCCCAAGGGTTTGGTCCCTAGAAATCATCAGCTGAACCCCGGAAAGGTAGGAAGAGAAAAGCTTGGGGTTTTCTAATGAGTAAAGGGAAATAAAGGCCCAAGGGAAGGGGAACTCATTTCACAGACCATGAGCAAACATTGTTCCATATTGAGGCAGAGGTTTTAGAGCAAGGAACCTCCGTTAGAGGACTGAGCTCAAAATCCATCTTTGCTGTGACCATGTATGGGCCGAGTATCCCTCACTTACTCTAGAACTCAAAATTTATTTTTCAGGATGCATACAACATCATAAGAAGAAAATTCCACCTGGCGGTGGTGGCGCATGCCTTTAATCCCAGCACTTAGGAGGCAGAAGCAGGCGGATTTCTGAGTTCAAGGCCAGCCTGGTCTACAAAGTGAGTTCCAGGAAAGCCAGGGCTACACAGAGAAACCCTGTCTCGAAAAAAAACCAAAAAAGAAAAAAAAAAAGAAAGAAAAAGTTCCATAGCCAAAGCATCCTAACATTTTCTAAAATTACTGTCAGAGCTGGGCATGGCGGTGCACAACTGAAATCCTGACACCTAGGAAAACTAGGCACAAAGATTATAAGGACAAAGCCAGCCTGATTGAATAGTGAGACTTGATTACACACACACACACACACACACACACACACACACGGTTCTATAAATATTTTCATGTAAATTCATATAATGAATTTCATGTTTAGCTTTAAGACCTAGCCTCAAGATATCTCATTGTATATATGCAAATATTCTAGGTATTTCAAATATATTCAAATATGATCATTGTTCATAGGAAAAAAATCTACCAGTGATTTATCTATTACTTTTAAAAGATACCAAATCTGAAACACTTAATATGAGACATCTAGGATAAGGGACACTCAGTCTGTACTAAGGATCGCTGACTTAGAGCTGCCGGGATGGTTAGAGGGTAAAGGCATTGGTTCATCAAGCCCAATGACACCTGTGAAGGGGGAAGGGGAGAACCTACTCTAGAAACGTGTCCTCTGACCTCCATGTGCACAGCAGGGCATACATCACTCCATGCACAGCACACGCAGCATTTAATAATAATAAAAACTGAAGAGACTCTTGAGTTGTATTTTTCAAATGGGCAGCTTGTATGATGTATGAATTTTATCTCAGTAAAGATGCTACATTAAAAAAATTATAAACTTTGCAGTCAGGAGAAAATAGCTTCTCCTATCTGTGCCTTAGTTTTCACGCTGTGAAAGAAGATGATGATGATAATGTATTTATCTTCTCACAGGGTTGCTATGAGAATGAATAGAACCAACACACATGAAAAAGTGCCATTATGCCCATAGTGATGGCACGTTTCGTACTGACTGTTGTTCTTCTGTGCCCAGTACTGTGCTAATCGTGTAGTATAGAGTATTTCATTATATCCTCACAATGATGTCACAGTGTCATGCATGGCCCTATCCATTATGGATGCAGAAATTAGTCATGAGATGCCCGGCCGTGATGTAAGTGTCTATTGGTAGAGATAGGTTTGGCTGTTAGGATTCCCACCTCTCCCCCATTTGGTCATGTCTCTCCAGTCACTCAACTTTTAGCTTCATGCAGGGCCAAAAAGTCTAGGTATGGCCTCCCTCAGATGTTGATGAGATGTGACAGGCTTTCTTCTTTCACATCTTTGTGCCTTTGGCTTTTTTTTTTTTTTTTACTAGAGTGCCTCCTTGGCAATGGAGGCTGGTTCCAGGACTCACAGCAGACCTAAAATCAAGAACTAATGGGTCACATTGCTTCACACATGTGTCTGCAGCTGATTTTCAGGTCATCCAGCTGAAGATTTGTGGCCGGGCTCTCCAGTAGTTACAGAATCCCAAAGCTTCTCTCAGGGACTTTGGGCAGGCACATTCTCTTAATGCTCTTCCTTTTCTTTTCTTTAAAAAAAAAAAAAAAAAAAAAAAAAAACCACCTCAAGCTTACATTGGTGACTAACTCACTCAGAGCAAGTAATCAAACCTACACTTCATTCACTCACCAACTCCATTCATTCATATTTCTTATTCATTCATTCGTCGCCTATTAGGTGTTGAGGATACAAATATGAATTGGTTTCTGCTATGGAAAAAAGGCTGGAGAGGAATGAGAAAGGAGAAACACATGACAGCTGGGAAGGGTGTGTGTGTGTGTGTGTGTGTGTGTGTGTGTGTGTGTGTGTGTGTGAAGTGTATGCATGTGGGGGGGCGGGGACTGGCAGGGAGAGACTGTCTCCTAGACAAAGCGTTTCTTGTAGAATAAATATCATTTTACCAAGAGTAGAGAAGGGGGAGGCAAGGGTGGTTTTTTTTTTTTTTTTTTTTTGAAGGGAAACAGCTTGGGCAAGCCTGGTAAAATGTGGTATTTTGGTGGGTGGTGAGAGATGAAATGGCATGTAGTGGGGGACATGGTGAGAGGTGGCTCTCATCCTGTACCTTATAGGTCATCAGTGACAGCTAGATGCAGCAGGAATGGGCTTGGTGGTCTTGAGAAGCTGCTGAAGGCTTGGGACCTGGCCAGTTTGGCTTCAGAGAGACCACTATGCCAGCAGAGTGAGGGAAGATCCAGAGAGGCCAACGTGGAGGCAGAAGACCTTGAGAAAAGGTCAGAGAAAGGAAATAAACATCACAGTGTAGCCCTGAGGGTAGAAGTGAGCAGTCTCCCAAGGCTTGTTACTAAGGTTTCAGTGCAGGAGATGAAGGGGCGGGAGGGAAAGTCTAGTCCTAGACTCTGGCTTAAGTGGCCACAGGGTTGCTGGGTCCTGAGGCAGGAACACAAAAAAGGCAAGAATGAGGCCGACTGGGACACTAGAGCACTGTGTTGGGAGTCAAGGCACATAATGAACCAGAGAGACACCCCTCGGCACTCCACGAGCCCTCAGCAGGGCTTCTTTTTGTTGTTGGTTTGTTCTAGACAGGGACCCAGGCTGGCTTCCAATTTCCTTTCAATCCTCCTTCCTGGGATTACAAATTGTGCCACCAGGAGCTTCTCAATTCCGAGTCTCATGCTTCTCATTCTACTCTGCCCAGGGACTTCAGGTGTCTTCTGCAAATGTATGGTCCCAGTGACAGGGAATGTAGGGTCTAGAAACAGGAAGCAGTGAGGTCTTTAAGAATGTCACAAGACTCAGAGTAGGACCTGACAACTAAAAGCTTACCTTATGCAGCCTACTTCCAGGGAATTCTCTCCAGAAACTGAGATTTCCATGAGAGCCCTTCCCCCAAGCCCCATCACACCCCAGCCAGGGAAAGAGCTAGAAGAACTCTGGGTACTGCTAAGGAGAGGACCAACTAAAGTGTGATTTGCATATGATTTGCATAAGACAATCTGTTCTCTAGTAATTTTCAAGTGAAAATGTTATCATCACTCCCTGGAGGGTCACTGCACGATTTTTTCTCTCCTTTGTTCTTTGGTGCACATAGACTGCCCCAGGTCTGCCCTCTAGGAAGGCCTAATGGGGAGGAGGAGCTGAAGTGGGACCAGGGGAAAGAGAGGGGCACTGTCCTTGTTCAAGGGCTGACATTCCCTTCCTAGAGCACAGTACAGACCAAGCTTCTCTCGACCACAACCCCCCCCCCCAACTTACAGCCCCTATCTAGGCTGCTCCTTGCTATCCCCTGACCCCGGATGCTGCCCTGCTCTGGGACCTCTCTAGGGGCCCAGTTACTAAGTCAAGCCCAGGCAGTTCAAGGCACAGGCCTGGCTCAGGGGATACTTTCTAATAGGTGGATAATTGCCTCTGTTAATTGCAATTTGATTTTAGTAATTTTTCTCTAAGAGCTTAGAGGCCTCAGGCTCAGATATGGAGAAAGGGGTGGAGGGGTGGAGCCTCCAAGCTGGGGTCCAACCACTCAGAATTTATCACCTACTAGTCCATCCCAGTGGGTCTGGGACCTGAGCAACATCTCACCCAGTACCTCAGCCTCAACAAAGACATGCTGGAGATGGCCCTGAGGACCAGTAGGCCCCCAGGATGGCTTGGCAACACCTCTAGAAGGGGGTTGTTGGCAGAATGACCAAGTATAATGCCTGAGCCCCATCACAAGACAGAGCTGGAATCTTTGTCTGGGACTATCCCAGTCCCTCCCACCCTTTCTTGGGACCGCGACCATCTCTTCCCTTATTAGCCAGCCGGATCTATTTCCAGAGGTCCTCAGAGCATGTGGTTCCAGAACCCTGTGACCTCAAGGGCCACTGTGTTTCCAATCCTAGATTTTCTGACATTTATTATGTGGCCCAAGCTGGCCTTAGATCCTAAATGATTTTGTCTCAGTCTCTTGAGCTAAGATGCCCATGGTGAGCCACCTCGGTCTGTTTCCTGGTCTTAAAGTAGGGAAATGGTGCTATCCCTCCAGTGAATTAAGGCGAGGATTAAAAACAGTTACTGTGCGTAGCTTCTCCACCCAGCAGCAGCTAGCACTTACTAAGTTCTCTGTCGGTGATGCCTGTGCTCTGGCTTTTTTGATTAGTGATCTCAGGATACTCAGGGTTCACCCCTCACCTTGCAGCTGCTACCCATGTAGGTCCCTGGGACCAGATAGAATCAGGGTGGAAGGGGGTGCTCTGGGATGATGCTCAAGGCTGGGAAGCAGGAAGCTGACACACTGTAGTATCCTGAGCAGAAGCTCCCCTATGGAAAGCTGGGTCCCTTGGAACAGAGGCTGCTTATGTGATGTCTCTTGCCAATCCACTCTTCACCACTTCTCCCTCCCTCCCAAATCTCCACGTTCCCACTCAGACAGAAGCGCCCTAGAAGGAAGGAAAATCTAGGATCTGAGAAGTTTGTGAAGGAGCTTTGCCCCTTGGAAAGTCACTTTTAGTGGACAAGTGGGTCAGGCTTCCAGTTCTTCTGTTACCTTGTCTCTTCAGCTACGGGTTTTCAGCCTCAGTTTGCTCCCGGGTCCCCACATAGGATGGCTACAGGATTAGCTAGGATAACAGGCAGCAGCATGCTTCATAAATAGCCATTTCCTCCCCTGCCCCTCCCCTTCCCACACGTGTAAGGGGAGCAATTATCTCCCTGTGTTTATGCATGTGCTGCCTGCCTCTCCCCACCCAGTTCCTCCCTCATGCAGAGGTGTCGGGCCACTGCCTTCCTTTCCAGGGCATACAGGCCCTCTCTGTTGCTGGCAAGGAGCAGGAGGGGGTGATGGAGGCAGGTAGTGGTTTGGGGCCCCGGTAGAGTGTCTGGGCTCCTGCCTACCACCTCTGGCTAACTGCTGCCTGCAGCAGGCTCATTAAGCCCAGAGGACCCCAGAACAGTATCACAGGCCTTCGCCTTAGATCAGCCCCCAGGGGCCTAACAGGGGAAGGGCTGCACAGACAAGCTCTTTGCTTGAGGACTGGGGATGGGGGTGGGGGTAGGGGTGGGGGTGGGGTAAAACTGCACTGGGCAGTGGCCCAGAGAGGAAACAGAAAAGAGTAGGCAGGGGTCTGGGGGAGCCTAGTCTGTTAGGCAGAGCAGGAATTGGGAGATGTGAGGAGAAGGCCACAATTTCTGCTCGGTCTTGGACTATGCTGGGCCTGGTGTGGCTGGCCCCTGCCTGTAAAGGAGGTGTTGACAGAATGATGGGGTGGGAGGTCCCCAGATGCGGGCACTGCAGGGCCAGCATGCTGGGAGGTGACTGCCTGGTACCTTGTCCTGGAGCTTCTGGATTCTACTACTTACTATGAACTTGATTTGTGTGTTTTGGGGAAAGTTCCTTCAGGTCCTCTTGTCTAAACTGGAGCTGAAAAGAAACACACAGCGAAAAGCATGCCTGCAAGTGGGGCGCACTAGATTCAGGAGAAAGGAGAATGGGTCAGGAGAGGGGTGCCCAAGGGCCCTCATCCGTCTCTGGATTTCTTTGATCCTAAAACTAGATGGGACAGAACCACACAGTGCTGTGTGACAGGGACACAGGTGTTGGTTACACTGCATGTTTTACTGTATTTTGGCATGTCTGCAACCTTCCCTGGTGAAATGCATGTCCAGTGACAGCATCCTTTGCCTGCCTTTAGGGAGAAGAGCTCTTGTGCCCTGAGAAAGCATCCAAAGCAGACCTAAATGAGTTCCTAAGGCTCTGTGGAAATCTGTGCATCTTAGGTTAAGTAAGTACCAAAATTAATTCTCAGACTCCTATTGTCTTTTTCAGTGTCTGCCTTCACGAGGCAGACATGCATATGGAAGGAATCAGTCTGTTAGTGGGCCCATGAACTATGGCCCACACCAGGCCACTCCCAGCTCCCTCGACTGCCAAATACCCCTGCATCTGGCTAAGCCTCCTATAGTGGTAGCCTAGAGAAGTGGTTTGCATGTTTGAATCATCTAGGAGCTTGGAAAGGTGTATGAGAATAGGGTAGAACTTAGGTACCTACTAATCTTCCACCTCTCCCAGGTGGTTCTTCTGGGAGCCCTGCTGGGAACACCTGGATGGTGACCTGCAGAAGCTGCCACACAGCTTCTCAACATCTGCCTCTCGCCTTCTTGAAGGGAACACTGGATATCCTGGACACAACCAATTACCCATTTAGGAGCCAACATTATGTGATCCTGGGATATGAATGTCTTCTGCAGTGATGGATTTCAAAGTACATTGCTAGGAAGTGGTGACCTGAATCCCTACAACCCAAGAGGACTGCTAGTTTTGAGGAGGGCATTGAAGAAGTAAAAAAGAGTAAGCCCCTATCATGTTCATGAAGCTAGGTAAGGGTGTTGGTCAATCACTGTCTCTTTCTCTGCCCATGTCTTCTGAGCCTTGGGTCTAAAGGACATAGTAAGCTCCTTCTTGGAACCCTTCCCTTCTCCTGTGAAGGGTGGTTGTCCTGCGTGCCATCACCCTCTCTCGTATCCTCCCTCCTCTCCTTCCTTTCCTCCTTATCTGTCCCTTTGGCCTCCTCTTTCCTTCTCCCTGGCTTCTCTGCTTCTTGCCCCTCTGCTCTTCATCCGCCCTTCACCTCTTCCTCTCCACACTTTAGATGCTGGCTTTAGTCCAATGTTCCCATCTTGAGACCCAACTCTTCTCTCATGGCCTCACTGCTGTCCTCTTCAAAGTG
This sequence comes from Mus minutoides, assembly GCA_902729485.2. Lineage (NCBI taxonomy): Eukaryota > Metazoa > Chordata > Mammalia > Rodentia > Muridae > Mus > Mus minutoides. The sequence goes on along the minus strand of LR749485.1, from coordinate 3,592,440 downwards.
GCTGCGCATCCTCTGTGCAGCCCCAGCCTCTTTGCCAAGCTCTAGTGCCGCATCTTCAATTACCTGGTAGACATCCTCCTCTGGAATTTTCTCTAGTACCTCAAATTTAGCATGTCGAAGGTAAATTCACCACATGTGTCTTCTGCCCCAACCCACTCACTGTGCCCAGTGTCTGCTCATGAGTTCAAGCTTCAGTCCCACTGAAACCTTAACCTCACCCTGCTCTTTCTGCAGCTGCTGGGCCACTGTCTGCAGATGTCGGGTTTCCTCTGGGAGTACCAACGGCCTTTCTCAATTCTTCCAATTGCTTCTGCGGAACATGGGTCTCACCTGGAAATTCAGTATTGTCTGACATTTCTCCAACATCTGAGGTTCCTTGCTCACTTCCAAATAGTTTAGGTCTCTATGGAGGTCACAAAGTCACTTGCTTGCCCAAGGCTATGTGGGAAGGGAATGAACTGAGTTGGGTGTGGTGTGGAGAATAAAATAAAAAAAATGAGTAAGGAGTGGAAATGTCACACCTTAGTTACAGGAGGCTGGCGACAGTCTTTAATGTGTGCCACTGTGCCTGTGTGCAAATGACAGACAGCCTGTCTTAATCTATTTGGGCTGCTATGATAGAAATACTATAGACTTTGTGGCTTAGAAACAAATGGGAATACATTGCTTGTGCTTCTGGAGACTAAGGAGTCTCGGGTCAAGGCTCTAGCACATCTTGTGTCTGCCTCCTCAGTGTCTGTTTTTGCTATCTCGCTTCCTGTAACAGAAGGGCCTGGGTCTGCCTGGGATCTCTTTGATAAGGACAGTAATTTCAAACCCCATAACCTAAGTGGTTCCCAAACACCTAATACAACCACTTAGGAGGCTAGGACTTTAAAATAGGAATTTGCGGGGGGGGCACAGACACTTGGGGGGCACAGACACTCAGGACTAAAGGGAGATACACTATGGCTAGACACACCAGTTTATCCAGAAAAAGCCAGAAACCTGAATGTTCAATGTAAATTGTCCAGGTTTTTCAATGCTGGCAAATGATTCAGAGTTTTGTAAAATTTTGTGCTGGGCCATACCAAACCCATCTGTGACTGTTTGTTGCATGCTGAAACTCAGTCTTGCAAATTGTGGGTTCTCCTTACAGTACAGTCTACTTGGAATGCCCTCCCCTTCTCTTCTCATCATCAGGTTTCCCAGTCTTCATGGTGGGGCCCAAGAAGCTGTCCCAGAGCTGCCCGGTCACCCAGTTTTCTTCTATTTCCCGCAGCCTTTACCCTTCCATGGCATGTGCCTGGAGCCCAGCAACACTGCCTAGGGGAGTCATAGCCACAGCATCCACTAGGGTTAGAGGTTAGAAGTGCCGAGATGTAATTAGGCTGCCTGTATTTGAATACTGGCTTAGCTACTTATTAGCTGAGTGACCTTAGGCAGGATTGTACTTTCTCTGTAACCCAGTTTCTTCCGTGTGGGGGTTGTTACAAGGTTTAAATAAGATAGCCCATGAAAATGACATGGTTTGTAATAAACTCTGTTTTTTTAAAAAAAGGCACTAGATATTGTTACCAAGAGCTTGTTGCCCAATGCACATACAAGCCAATATTGGAGTTGGAGTATGAACACTTGCATGTAAGTGTGAGGGCCTGTGTCCTCAGCTGCGTCTTCCATTTAAAAACCCAGCAGGCCACATGCTATCCTAGCCTTAAAAAGGGCAAAGTCCACAATTAGTCCTGTTTCAAGGGACTATGGTAGAAATAGGGAAGGACATCTGATAATTTTGACCTTCTGCTGTCATTGATCAGATGAGTTGACTTCTGTTCATGCCTACTCTGAAAAAAGCCATGTTTTTGTTTGTTTGTTTTTCTTTTTCTTTTCTGAGAGAGGGTGTCTCTATGTATCCCTGGCAGTCCTGGCTTGAACCCAGAGATCTGCCTTCCTTCTCTCTCCTGAGTGTTGGGTTAAAAAGCATGCACCTCCTTTGCCTGGCTGAAAAAAAAGGCCCGTTTTAACCAGCAAGAATCACTGATGAAGGGCCTGGCAGCTTTTCCTGGAAGGGAGCACAAGGAATTCAGGTGTGTACAGACCATAGTGACTTCATTATCAATATTGCCTCTGGAGATTATTCATTGTCGTTTCCCGTTTCCTTCTCTCTCTCTCTCTCTCTCTCTCTCTCTCTCTCTCTCTCTCTCTCTCTCTCTCTCTCTCTGAAGGATAAGCCCAGGGAGGACAGGAATTAGGCCTTTTTTTTGCCTTCCTTATCTGCACCCTTCAAGACCAATGCCTTCCCAGGGCTATACATTCAGAAACACAATGGATGCATGAGAAAATGCTGGTCACAACAGACCGAATGCAAGCACTAGAAGTCTATTACAAAGCAATTATATGCCAGGCATGGGTCTGGGTGCCAGCAGCAAAGCCCAGAGTCAATGGCGCAAGCACTGTGTTGGGGAAGCCCTGGCTGCTGCTTCCCAGCTGCTGGCGGGTAGGCATACCTCTCTATTTGCTTCTCATGTCTGACTTTGACGTCAGTATTTGTAAGACTTCCAGAATCCCCACCTACTGGGGATGCTGGGAACACTGGGGAGGGATAGGAGCGTCCCCGCTCAACTTTGTTAGCTTAGCTAAAATCCAATGAAAGCCCTCATGTGCCAGTTGGTGAGCAGAAGAATTAATGCAGGTCTCCCAATTGAATCTAGAATGTGAGTGCGCACATGCGTGCGTGCGTGTGTACACACACACACACACACACACACACACACACACACACACAGCTTCTCCTCACCCAGACACCGAATTGTGAGCCTGGAGATGCAGGGAGCTTTATGTATGGATTTCCTCACCAGGTTCCTTATCGGAGACTATACTTCTGGTGTGTGTGTGTGTGTGTCTGTGTGTGTGTGTGTGTTGCAGAAAGGGGGACTTAAATCACAGAATCACGGAGAAATTTAAAAGTGAGTTTCAGAACTTTTAAAACAAGTTCTTGAGAAGCTACGACTACGGCACCAAGTTCTTCCAAACAGAAAACATTTCTGCCAGGCATGCCTGGTGGTATACATTTGTAATCTCAGCACCAGCGGGACTGAGGCCAAAAGATGAGGTATCAGGTCATCCTGGGCTGCACATTGAATGCTTAAAAAAAACTGTTCATGGGTGATTGTCATCACCCAGGGGAATTCTGGCCTTTCTGACTCCTCTGTACACCTACCCTTTGTTTTTGTCTAATATATATATATATATATATATATATATATATATATATATATCCTCCCCTGTCCCTCCATCTTTCTACTTTATTATGCCCAGCAATTTCTCCAACTCATCCGCAGCATAGCAGAAAGCATCTTTGTACCTGCCCCAACTCTGTTCCACATGGCACAGGTCTCCCGTGCTCCCTTTCCCCCCACTCTGACCTTTTCCCATAGCTGGATAGGAATAGATAGATTATCCCCACCCTGATCCCAACATGTGGGAATTTTGCCTCACTCTCCCTTGGATGCCAGAAATTATTGTCATCACTTGGGTTTAAATGATTTGTTTCTTACGCTACAGATTGATGTGTGTGTCCCAGTGCACAGGCAGGTGTGAGAGGGTGCACAGGCACAAGCGTGCCTCTGAAGCATTTAGTGTAGTGTAAGCATTTCATGACTGTAAGCCGATCCTCAAAAGCATTGTTTTATATATATATATATATATATATATATATATATATATATATATATATATATATATTACCAGAGTCTGACCTTTTGGGTTCTGAAGCCACAGAAAAGGGAGAGGTGGATCCTTGTTCCCAGCCTACCCTAGAGTTCACAGTCCAAAGAGGAAAAGGAAAAGCTCTGGAACCTGTTGGTACAAAGGGCCATTTAAAAGAGAAGGGAAGCAAGCGGGGAAAGCCACATAACCCAGGGCTAGTAGGAAGCAGCAGTTGATAGGACAGTTTGAGCTGTATCTCAGGGGTGCATGAAAAGCAATGAGTTCTAGGGGTGTCCGTGTCGGGTGGGAGGTGCTCAGTGAGCCACTCAAGCAAAGGACAAAGTAGCCTGAATGCAGTGGCGGGAGATTAGATAGCTAGGGTCCACACCGTGACTAGCCTTATGTAGACTTATTCCTGTAGGCGATAATGAGCCATCAGAGGTTTTGTAAGTAGGGGAGTAACATGATCAGAGCCGTGTTTAAGGAAGATTAATTAAAAATACTGTATGGTGTGTTTAATTCATGGTTAGCCCTGGGCTGTAGAGGAGACAGGAGAAGAAGCAAACAAGGCCCCAATGAACAGGCAATTCACAAAGTAACAGCCAATAAACATATGAAAGCATGTTCAACCCCACTAGAACGCAAAGAAATGCAAATTAAGCAACAATGAGATACCATATTTGGCCTATCAAATTAGCAGGGATTAAAAATTTAAAAACCCTCGCTGCCGCCTAGGGTTTGTGAGCTATTACTCACTGCTGGGCGGGGCCCTGAGCCTCAGCAAATTACCCGGGCCTTGGGAGGAGATTGGAAAAGCTTTCTTTTCTTTTCTTTTTTTTTTTTTTTTGAAAGGGCATATTGTGTAACTCAGAAACCCTATTTTTAGGTATTTATCCTAAAGAAATCATTGTGGATGTGAGTGAAAACTCATGCCCTCCGTGTCCTGGGTGTTACTTATAAAAGCAAATAACTGTGTTGAATGAATGGAGAGAGGTTTCAAATTGTGTAATGGAGATTTCTGAGACTGGGCATTAACATTTCTGAATCCTCAAAGGCTGGAGGCAAGAGACCAAAAGGGTAGTTTAAAAAAAAAAACTGCTGTGGTACCCAGGTCAGGTCTCTAAGGGGAGCCTCTAAAATTTGTCCTGTGACCAGACGGTGCCGGTGCCTTTGTTTGGCTTTGAACATTCAAGCTGGCCTCTTGGTCATGCAGATGTACCTCAAGTACCTATTCTTTGTCTTGGGGAGGCCCTGACTCCATATGCAGATGCTATAAGCAGCGATGTTAAGCATTCTGTTTAATAATGTAAAAGGCTGTCTTCGTGTGGGCTGGGGGGCATCCTCGCAGACTCTCTTGTGATGTTAAATGATTTTCAGCTTTCTCCGCTTAGGCTTTGCAATAGCAAGGGGGCAGGTGGGGCGGGAGGGGGGGTCACTGACAACCCTGGCAGAGAATAGAAAGGACAGAAGAAAAGAGCTGTGGGTTTGAGGCGCCTAGGTTCCCAGGCCTGAGGCAGAAGTCTGTTTTAAAGACTGTGACCGCCAGCAGTGAGCCCTGGGAAAGGGCAGAGATTCACAGAGGAAAGCAGGTCGTTGTGGTGATTGCAATTTCTTGGATCAACATTGCTCTAAAGGAAGGTCTGTGCTCAAGAGGATTTTAGGTGGTTCGTGGAAGAGAAAGGAATGGAAGACTTGCTTAGGATGAAGTGCAGGCTAAAAGGGAGAGGGGTGTGCTGATAGAAAGTCCGAGATTCCAAGCATGCGTGGGGGCAGGTGGAGAGTATATTCAACACGTCTAGGAGGTTGTTTGGAAACATTCCTGTGTGTGAGCCAGGGGCCACCAGCAGGTGAGTAAATTAGCTTCAGCTGGCTTTTGGAAATTAACAGCTATGCTGTGGCCTGCATGTGGCCCCGAGGAACCCGATAAGGCTACAGAAACACCGAGGGAGGAGGACAAAGGGAACAGGGACACCCTCCAGCCCTGGCTGGAGATGGAGTTAATAAAGACTAAGTGTTAGGACAGGTAGCCCAGCGACGGGAGGCTAAGTGGGCTTGCTCTGGAAGCACTGGGCCCTCAGACTTAGGGCCATTTCTATTTTAAGAGGTACTGTGAACAGCTGAAGGATTTGGAAATGCCCAGGTCATAAATGGCCAGGGTATCAGCCAGGTGGTTAAGCAGCCATTCTAAACACTGGCTTGAATGTCAACACACACAAACACACAGACACACACACACATATGTACACGCATACACACACTCAGAGAGGAGAGAGGGAGAGAGAGAGAGAGAGAGAGAGAGAGAGAGAGAGAGAGAGAGAGAGAAAGAATAGTATGGGTGCATGGCCAGACTATTGGTCATCCATGAAGTGACCAAGAAAGAGACCCAAGAAAGTGCTATGTTTGAATCAAGAAATACTGTGGTATGAGTATTCATGATGGTACTAAGTAAGAGTGGTGGACTTAGGCGATACTAGCAGCATGGAGGGAAGGATTAGTGCCTGTGTCATTGCATTTGGGGGGGGTGTGTCCCAGTCTGTGCTTCAAACAAGCCTAGCTATCTGTCCTCAAAAAGCCAATGAAAGGATCCAAATGAATAGTGAGAAGCATATCAAGGAGATATATCTAATAGGGTCACGTGTGAAGAGGGACAAGCACACCAGTGACTCCTCCAAGTCTGTCTTTGAGGGGCCTGACTTGAGAGTGGCGTTTAAAAAGAAAACAAGTGATATCATAACTACATAGTGTGGTGAGGGAGTGGACAGGGAGTCTCGGCTTCTAAAGTCCTGTAAGGTCCTGTGACAAGTTGTGACTCTAAAGTCCTGTAAGGTCCTGTGACAAGTTGTGACTCTTGCTCCTGGAACAAGCTCCTCCTCCTCTGGATGGCCCCAAGGCTCCTGCCATTTTAGTTATCAGTGGAAGATTTCAGGGGAAATACTAATTTCTGGAAATCCATTTTTAGTAGTCTGATAGTCAAAGAGAGGAGCACAAAAGTGTCTTTGGGACAGTTTTCACCCTGACTAGACAGGCTGTTTGTACCTAGAGATGACAGATAGGTCTCTACTCCTTTTTCCAACATGTGAGCCCCGTCAGCAGGCTGCAACCAGACTGCAACAGTCTTAGTCCTCCAGTCCTCGACTGTTGGCCTGCAGGTGTGTGACAAATGCGTTTCACTCCTTCCTGAGATGACCAGCCGTCCTCCAACAGTCTGAATTACGGTGAGATCAAGAAAGTACCCATTTGCCAGTCCACGTTCTTGTTTTGGCTTTGTTTTCTTGTTTGGGGTTTGAGGGGGTGTACACTGGAACCCAAGAGCAGTGAGAAGTGGATTGCAGTCATCTACGTACGAGAGATATAACAAGGCTCTGTTTCCACTGAGGCAGCTGACAGGAAAGGAAAAGAGGAGCCTAGAAACCCTGAGATGTAAGAACCTGAGAGACATGGTGACAAATTGGATGAAGGTAGGGCAGAGAGAGGGGCACCCAGGTATCTGGTGGAGCTTGGGCTGTCTGTGGAACAGGTGGTCGGGAGAACAAATATGTCTAGCCCCAGGCACAGCTGTCACAGGGCCCTGCCAAGGACAGGGCATAAACCCCTGGGCATTCTTACAGCTCTGGTAGCAGCCAAGAGACAGTTTTCCCATCACCAGGAAGACAGCGTCAGGAAAGTCTTCGGATTGGCTGGCTTTGCTGAGTGAGGAGGAGTGATCGCCTCAGTTACTAGGGAGGCCTAGGTGGACAGATCCTCTGAGCCCTGGAGTTCCAGATCAGCCTGGGCAAGATCCTGTCTCTCCAACACAGAGCAAAACCAAACCCAACAAAACAGAGAAGCTGACGGACTAAATGAAAGCGCATGCTCTTCCTATGACAAGCAAGCTGCGTCTATGACCCAGTGACAAGGATCTGGGTACCACACTGACGGTGCTCCGGTCATCCGAGGGAAGGAGTGCCCTCACTGTAGACCTTGACCCATACAAAGTCACTGATTTGTATCCAGGGAGAAAGAAGGCCATTCAGATGTTCAAATTAAAACATAACTGTGTATAGCTATGTATATACACGTGTGTATATGTAGATATATACGTATATCACTCATATTCTCCAGCTTCCCAATTGCCAATCTGTCTCTTCTCCATCTCTAAGGATACTGGCCAAGTCTGCCCTCAGTTTCTGTCACAGGGCCACATGCCTGACCTCTGGGTCTGAAGCTTCCAACTGTTTTGTGTGCCACTGCTATCACCAGGAGATGAGTATATACCAGGTATGAGTAGTGACTCGGGGTTCTGCCACTTTCTTGCTTGGTGGCTTGAGTGAGTTCCACCCCCTGCCCCCCCCACCCCCCGCCTCCAGTTGCTCTGGGAGCAAATGAGTTAATACTGGGAAGGCAGCTAGAGCTGGAGCTGACAAGGTCTGCCTGACTTCTATGTCATTGCTTTGCTGAAGACTACAGCTTTCCTTTCTTTCCACCTTTCCCTGCCTGCCCCTCCCTCATCTCCCAGGATGATGGGTAGGATCTTGGGAAATGCCACATGTCTACCTGACCACTTTGAACGCAAAGAGTCTTGGACGCACTTTTTTTTTTCTTGTATGCTTCGAGTGGTCTGGGATTGCTTCTTTATCATAGATGAGGAAGCTACGTTTCTGGGAAATCAGCACAGCTGGCACGAGGCCAGGCCGGGATGCTCCTGAGGTCATGAAGGGAGCCTGGTGAAAGGTTGGTGGCACCCAATTCCAACTCACTGATGCACCAGACTCACTGTATACACAGTGTTCCTTCCCGGGCTTCAGTTCCCTCGGCTGTATCATGAAAAGCTTGCTTTCGGAAGACCCTGAGGGCACCCTATCAGTAGGTATCTGTCTGCCTTCACCCCACACCTCCTCTCCTGAGGTTGGCCCCTGGGAGAACAAATGGCAATGTGGAGCAGGGCCAGGGAGAGGTGACAGTCCTGGGACGCAAAGGCAGAGGACTCATTAGGCATTAATGAACTGCACTGGGGTGTATTGATCACCTCTCCAATCATTTCCTCCTAATTCAGTCCTCAGGGTCAACAGGCCTCTGTCTTTCCTGGGCTTTGTGCCCATGCTCTCTCTGAGCAGTCAAGGGCTCTTGGAAGGGCTGCCAGGCCCACAGCGCATGAGCAAGAGGGGAATTGCTAAAGTATGAGCCCCAGCTCCGGCATGCTGCCCCCCTCCATCCTGCAGTGGTGTAGCCAGTGCCAGTCTCATGGGCATGCTGCCAGAGAGGTCTGCAGGGTTCCACATTGGGTGTTATACCATGCTATTCCACCTTGAAATTCTCTCTCTCTCTCTCTCTCTCTCTCTCTCTCTCTCTCTCTCTCTCTCTCTCTCGGAGTTACCTATTTTTATTTGCACCCGGCCTTGCACAGGCTAGCCTGTGGACTACACAAATGGCATCTACCAGAACACACAGAACAGAAGCCCTGCGTCACTAAGTCACTCTTGCAGACTTAAGCAACATATTAAGACTATCCCCTAATTTCTTCTTGAACCAGCCCTTGCACTACATAGGGGACAGCTCCCTTAGCTGGCAACTGACCTTACTGATTTCCAAGAGATCTTTAGGGGGCACTTTTGCCCATCACTATTTCCACGGGGTGATCCAAGCCCTTGGAAAGTACTACTTTCCTTGCCTGTCAATCAAGTCAGCTTAGGCAACAGATCATTGTATAACCGTTGTAAGCATTCAGACAATTCTAAGGAAATCATAAGTTTGTGGGGCACAGCCGTACATGCCTTTCTTTCCAGCCAGTCCTCAGAAGGCAGAGGCAGGGGAGTCTCTGTGTGTTCAAGGCTACCCTGTGCTATACAGTTCCAGCCTTTGTCAAAAAAATAACATGAGATATTGCCTTCTGTTCTGGTTTGAATGGGAAATCCCCCCCATCCCCCCTACCCACCCCCAGCTGATGATGACACTTTCGGGGTCTGTTGGAACCTCTAGAAGATGGGGTCTAGTTGAAGGAAGGATGTGACTAGGGACGGGACTTGAAAGGTTGTACGTGGTGCCTATTTCTTGCTCTGATCTGTTTCTGAGTCCACAGGATGTGCGCAGGTTGTGCTGCACACTATAGCTGGGAGGAAGAGGGGCTCCCAAGGCCAGAGCAGGACCCTCTTCAAGCCCTGGTTTTGGGGACTTAGAACTTACAGCTGGCAGCTAAATCCCACAGCTCTTGGCATTCTTTCCTGCTTCACCCAAGAGCCTAGGCCTGTGCTGGCACACTGTCCCTCTGAGGGCCAATAGCAATGGAGCCATCCCTGACTCCCCCGCCCCCCTGCCCTTGGGGGTGAGGTTCCTTCAGCCTCCCTCAGATGCTGCAACTGGCTGCCAAGTCTGGCTAGTGTGCACACGGGTGGCAGAGGGCCCAGATATCCCCTGCTTTGCTCCCTCAGGCTGTCGCTGTTCCCTGGGGCCCAATTAAGCCAGTGCTTTGTCCCTGGGCAGCAGAGGCGGGTGTCCCTGGCACTCTTCAGCTCCACACTCCATCTCTTCATCAGCTGTCGCCAGACAGCCCACATAATGTGGGGATTTCATGCTCAATATTCTTGATGAAAGTGGAACATCAAAACCTCAGCGGGGTGGACACATGGAGACTAAGTGAGGCTCTTGCCCAAGGAGCTATCATCTCAGCAAAAGAATCAGAAAAGCCCCTTTACCAGGCGGCCACGAACTCTTCTCGTCATTAGTGCTGTTGTTGTTATTGGCTTCCCTGCATCTGGGTGGAAATAATGTTATATCCCTTGCTTTTGCACATGTGTGTCTGTGTGTGGAATCTATTGGCTGATAGCAATCTCTGCCTCTTGTCATACTAAATATTGATCGGCACTGTTGGGAGACGCCAAGCCTTTAATCTTCTGGCTGCCACTCCCTAAACGTTGATGTGGGTGTTGGGTTGGGGAGGAAGATCGTATTATTTCTTCACACACCTGTTTTGCGACTTGCTTCGCTCCTGCACAACACTAGGGTTATTAATGCCATGGGAAGTTGGCTTTCCTGTACCGTCACTTTCTCTCTTCACTTTTCCTGGTGTGCCAGCCCCAGGCAGTCATCACCCACGCAGTGCCTTAGGGCCCAGGCAAAGGAAATGGGGGATCTCAGGATCTCAGTCTTCTTTTATTTATTTATTTATTTATTTATTTATTTATTTATTGGTTCTCCATTCATTCAGTAATTATGCTATCAAACACTCAGAAAGTATCTACAGCAGGACAGGCCCAGGGCTAGGTTCCATGAATGCACAGGTTCATGGGGCAGAGTCTCTAATACCCACTCAGAGATCTCAGACAGACAGGAAATAATCTTGTGACAGTGTCATCTGCATGTGTCAGGAAGGCAGAGCAGCCATGCAGGTGATGCAGCAGGTGAGGCAGCTGTCTGATTTCTCCCTGGAAGAAGCGATCTTGAGTCTGGATTTTGGAGCACACACTTTGAAACAAATGAATAGCCCTTGGAGGAGAGTACTGTCTACTGCTAGTTAAAGCCCTGTTTTACCACTGATCTGCAAGACCTGAGATTAGGTCATAGGCCCCATCTGGCTTCCATCTGTATTTTTCAAGATTTATTGGTGTGTGTGTGTGTGTGTGTGTGTGTGTGTGTGTGTGTACATAGAAGCCAGAAGTAGTTGGGTCTCCTGGAGCAGGACTTAGAGATGGTTGTGAGCCATGCAGTATGAGTGCTGGGAATTGAACCATGCTTGTCTGCAAGAGCTGCAAGCACTCTTCACCATGGAGTCATCTCTCTAGCCCATCTATCTTGAAATATCCAGGCACGGCCAGGTAAGGCACCTCTGTAATCCCAACCCTTGAGAGACTCAAGCAAGACTATGAAACAAGAGTTCAAAGACAGCCTGTGCTACATAGTGAGATATTTTCAGAGAGAGGTGAGGGAAGGAAGGAAGGAAGGAAGGAAGGAAGGAAGGAAGGAAGGAAGGAAGGAAGGAAGGAAGGAAGGAAGAAAGGAAGGAAGGAAGGAAGGAAGGAAGGGAAGGAGGGAGAAGTGGGGCAGGTGGATTGCTTCAAGTCCCAGACCAGCCTCCACTGTATATTGTGTTCTAGGCCAGAGTAGGGCTACAGTATGATACCCTGTGTAAAACAAAACAAAACAAACAAACAACAACAACAAAATGCCCATTAGATGACATGCACTTTTAATCTCAGCACTCAAGAAGCAGGAGAATCTCTGTGAGTTGGAGGCCAGCCTGATGTACATGGTGAATTCCAGTATAGTTAGGACTAAATAGAGCTTCTGTTTCAGAAAGAGAATCGGGGGTACTCTACTACAGGACATAGGGTTTCCTGGGTGGAAGGTGTCTGTAATGATAGAAAGATGAACCCAGGCTCAGAGAGTTGCAACACTGACAGGAAGCTTCTGAAGGGAGTCCAAACCTGCCTGTACTGGACTTCTGTCTGGAGTGGAGGGAGAAAGGAAAGTTCCTAAATTGTCTTGCGCACAATAGGAGGCGTTTTCACTTGTGGGATGGATGGCAGGAGAAGTCTGGCATGATCCAGTAAGGGGGGGTGGTCTCCAAATCTCAGCTCAGGAGCCCACCCAGGGCGTGGCAGGTTTATAAAGAAACTGACTCAGCAGGTGGGGCGATTACTTAGACTGGCTTACAGCCTAGCTCCACCTCTGAGGAGCTGGCAGACTTCGCACAAACTGATCCATCTTCAGTTTTCACACTCTAAAATGGAGATCATGACAGCACTGATGTCACTGAGGTTGCAATGAGGTATTCAATTGAAGTGACTTGGCCAGCATCTACCAAGTGCTCCCATGTCATTGCTACTAATGGCTCAGGTCACAGAGTCACTGAAGAGCGGAGCTATAATTCCTACTGAGGTTGGCTCAAAAAGCTGCCCCTTTGGTGGCCTCCTGTGTCCTCTTGTCTCCTGCCTGCTTGCTGGCATGGCCACTCGGCATGTCTCTGGAGCTATACTGAGCTAAGTGTCAGCTGGGACACTGGCTCCTTTCTGCTCTCAGAGCTCACGAAGCCAGCTGCTGGATTTCAGTGCTGAGTGGTAACTGCCGCCCGCCATGGAGGAGGGAACACAAGGCCCTCGGTGCCCAGCCAACCCTCAGTGTTGCAGGGAGAAGGGAGAAGGGAGTCAGGCTTTGAAAGACAGCTCTGGTAGCTCCCACCCAATGCACACTCTGCCCTTCTCCCCTCCTAAACAAAGCCCAAGTTTTTAACACATGACGGAACTGCATAGCTTACCGACTATTTCCTGGCCTAAACTGTCACATAATACTTCTAGGGTAGCTGCTTAAAAGGAAGGTGATTGAGTTTGGATGCATTCTTTTGCTCCTTTCTGTCATGCAGAATGGTGCTGTGGTAACTGAGCCTCTGGCAGCTGAAGCCCAATAGGCCTTTAAATGTGAAGTGAGGATTGGGACAGTGGGCTAGAAAGAGGGAAGGCACAGAGATTCTGGTGGCTACAGTATGGTGTCCCTAATCTTTCTTCTCCCAGGCATGTTGCATGAGATTGCAAATTCTGTGGTGTGTTTGCTGAGACAGGGTCTCTCTGGGGCTCTGGTAGAATGGCAGGATGGTCTTGAAATCAGAGATCCAGCTGCCTCTGCAAGCCTGCCTGAGTACTGGGATTAAAGGTAGGCACTGCCGCACTGGGCCAGCCAACTGTGTGTGTGTGTGTGTGTGTGTGTGTGTGTGTGTGTGTGTGTGTGTGTGTGTATGTGTGTGTGTGTATGTATGTGTGCATTTGAGACAGTGTGTCACTATATAGCCCTGGCTGTCCTAGACCAGTCTGGCCTCTATGTAAACAAGAGCTTCTCCTGTCTTTGCCTCCAGAGTGCTAGGATGAATGCTACCACATTGGCTCAAACCCTGTGTTTTATTTATTTATTTATTTATTTATTTATTTATTTATTTATTTATTTATTTAGTTTTTTCCAAGACAGGGTTTTTCTGTATAGCCCTGGCTGTCCTGGAACTCACTTTGTAGACCAGGCTGGCCTCGAACTCAGAAATCTGCCTGCCTCCACGCCACCATGCCCAGCATATTTATTTATTTATTTATTTATTTATTTATTTATTTATTTATTATTTTTATTTATTTATTTATTTTGCCTCTGCTGGGATTAAAGGAGTGCTCCACCACGACCCAGCCAAACCCTGTGTTTTAAGATCAGCGGTTTAGGTTTCAGTTCTGATCTGACTCAGAAAAATTCCCAGGGAAGAAATGATTTGGATGGGCTCTTGTGATAAGTAATTGTGTGAAGTGTTAACGTCCATTAAAGGCATGGGGGTTCGAAATAGATGGCAGATGGCAGCATTTGCAAGGGTAACCAAGAAGATGGACCATTCAATGGTTACCATGGGTCTCAGCCATAATGGATTCCTGACATTTTTTTCATAGCTCTGTGGACTGGCAGCCTCAGTTGGTTAACTTTTCTTTGCTGTTGTTTTACCAAATCAAGATAGATATTATTTTCCAGTAGCTTGGCGCCATGTTCTCCCTTTTGCTGATGAGAAAATCAAGGATTATTTGCTGGTCTGTCCGAGGTTACTCAGCTGGTCGTGGCTAAGCTGGGGTTCGAACATAGGTGGGCCGGAGTCCTTTTTGCTGAATCTCTAGCATGGATGACCAGGAAGAGTGATTAAGGCACAACTTGCTGGGTGCTCCTCCAGCTCCTCTGATTCAGCGGGACTGGGATGCAGTCAACAGCTCCCATTTCCGATAGCTGCTGCGTGCAACTTAAGGCTACCGTGCTGCTGCTTCGCGGATCTACTTGGGAAAGCACTGGGTGGCCACAGTAACCAAGGACACTGTCATGTCTCCTTGGAGCAGACCCGGCAGTGTGGAGGCACTGTGACTTAGCATATGCCTGTATCTTCAAAGTTATTGAGCCGTCTCTTATCGGCTTCTACTAGGCTGGGTTGGGTGGCACCTGAGCTGAGTCCAGACTGGGCAAGAATGCAGATCATCCCACACTAAGAGGCAGCTGCCAGCTAAAACACAGACACAATCCTTAGTCCCCTGCTGGATTTCATTGGCTCCTTGGCTCCTGGGCTCCAGAGGGCTACTGCTGGCCCACCAGGAAGGAGGAACAGAATGGAGAACTTTTTTTTGTAGACCAGGAACAAATCTGCTTTTTGCTGCTAAGCTCCAACCAGATGTGAGAGATTCCATAAGCCCCCAAGAGGTTGCCCAAGCGAAGACTCTAGCATAAATATTTCCCTGCACATCTATGGATGCTTTGTTATTTTAAAATGTGTCTTGCTTGCTAGTGAGCCCTGGTGGTATGTCACTTCCAGGCTATGGATTCCCAGAGGTCAGGAGATCGATTTGGTAGTGGTAAAGAAACTGAAAATGCCAATGAGTCTGGAGAGATGGCCCAGTGGTTGAAACTACTGGCTGCTCTTCCAATGGACCTGGGTTCAGCTCCCAGGACCCATATGTTGGCTCACAACCATCTGTAATACTAGTTTCAAGGGACTCAATGCCTTCTTCTGACCTTCAAAGTCATCAGGCACACATCTGATGAACAGAGAACACATTCACTCAAAAATCCACACGTGTAAAATAAATCTTGGAAACCGGTGGGGAGGCAGTTGGGAGTGGATTACTGACTTACGGGGGGGG
>LR749485.1:3439646-3577044 GCA_902729485.2 Mus minutoides | reverse complement strand
TGAGCCTGGCCTTGTCGTGCTCAGCTAGAGTGGTTGGTGCCTAGACTCAGCATCTCCTGATGTGATGATGGTGGAGTTGAGACTGTGGGCAGGGGGTGGGGGTGGGGGTGGGGGTGGGGGTGGGGGTCAGGAGGAATAACAAGGAAGGCCCTGAGGTCCGAGAAGAAACTGCGACTTTGGAGCACCCCTGCACACACAGGCAAAGGGATTCACAGATGCTATCCGATCTCGACCCCCAGCTCAGAGCTGGGACAGCTCCTTTGAGATACAGCCCTGTCGCCAGCGAGTGGTGGGTGCAGACCGAGAGAAGACCCGAGGGGGCAGGGGCAGGCCTGTCTAGTTCAGTCAGGCCCAGCCAGTCAGTGGTTGCTGCAAGTTGCGGGATTTGTTGGTGTGTTGAGTCTGCCGGCTAGGCGCAGGGACTTTTTTTCCCCCATAATTGTCTTTTGTCTGGCTGAACAATGGAGTCGAGGGGGCAGCCAGGCAGGTGGGACATAGCTTGGCAGGCCTGCGGAGGGCAGGAGACCGCCCCGCAGCTTGTAGCCAGCCTCATTCCTGGCTCTTAGGGGTAGCATCTCAGCTCCACCCTCACACCACTGGGACCCCAGAGGCTGTGGAGTATCCTCTCCGGGTCTAGAGAGAGGTAGGCCGGACAGGGAGCCCGCCCCACCGCACCCTGGCTGGCTTTCAACCCTCTCTCTCTACACACCTCTCTTTCTCCTGCTTGCTCTCAGAAGCTGAGAGTCTTTTGATAAATGCCGCCCGGTTGGGCGCCCGAGGAAGGCCTGCCGCTCCTGGGAGGAGCCTGTCGACATCCGACACTGGGAGAAGGATGGCCCTGCCAGGGAGCTAGGTGGGGGCGGGGGCTGCAGCCCAATTCCCCACAGAACAAAAAGATCTCTTTCTCTCTCTCTCTCTCTCTCTCTCTCTCTCTCTCTCTCTCTCTCTCTCTCTCACCAGCTGCTGAGTCCCCAGCCTCGTCTCGATCATTTTTCAAATTGCAATAAATTAGCGTTTTTTGTTTTTTTTTTGGAGCAGGAAAACCACACGGAGAGGCCTAATTACCAAATTTGGGGATGGCCTCAAGCCCCTCTGGGTCTGCCTTTTCGCCCCCTCCCTCCTTGCTGGGGATTGAGGGGGACGCAGCCCCAGAGGAACAGCTTCTTCCATTTCACTCACACCTTTCCCAGGACTGCCTGCTCCCCCCACCCCCGCCCCTTTCTGGCTGCTCTCTGCACACAGTCCTGCCTGTCACCTCCTCTTTGCCGACATTCCTGCCTTCATCTCTCCCACCCACAGAATGCGAGCCTATTTATTACCATTTGGAAGAGGAAAGCTGAAGGGACGATCAGGAAAGTGCAGGAAGAGGACACCGGATAGGTGAGGATGCTATTAAGCGCCCCCCCACCCCACCCCAGGCGAAAGTTTGAAGCCCTGAGTCCTCTAATGCCCCAATCTGAAAACTAAGTTCCTTGCACTGAGCCCACAGTTTAGAAAAGGATAGGAAATCTTCCCACAGGCTCTCTTGTCTGACCAGAGCAGAGGTGGCTCCACCATTCCAAAGAGATATTTCAGGATTAACTTGGCTTTATGAAACCCAGTCCCTTCTCATTGAGATACCAAAGTATCCATTTACTCCAGAGGCTGTCCTTGCTCTTTCTTTATGTGTGAATAAGCAGTGTGTGAAGCTCACAGACATCATGAGCTCCGTGAAGCCTCATTGAAGGCCTCCAAGGTGACAGATGCAGAAACTGAGGTTCAGAGGCCTAAAGTGACGTGCCCACAGCCATTGTGGAGTCCTGTTGGATGCCCAGGTGGTGCTTTCTTCTCTCCTGCTGCCCCTGTCAGTGGGCCCAGCTGGCCACTGTGATCCGTCCAGTCTTAGGAATGCCCTCTAATCATGAAGCTGCTCCATGGCCCTGTCACCAGGCAGAGTCTCAGCACAGAGCCATGAGGAGGTGAGATCTTGGTTTCAACTGGAAACCAAGCAGCTGGAAGGTAGGCTGTGTGCAAGGAAGTGAAACTGTAAGCCCACAGCCACACCCATGATGCTGGGATGAGGAAGCAAGGGCGATGGTTGTCTGCCTTTTCCAGAGGGCGGAAGTCCAAAAAGCATTGTCCAGCTGTGACCTGCGCCCTCAGCACCAGAGGGTTAGGCAGTCTCTCACAATCTGTGGCTCCACGAAACTCAGTATTCCTCCTCCATGTGACCATTCATGATATTTCTTAATTTTACCTATGCAGACTGAGCCACTGTCATTGGGCCATCCCTAACTGACACTTGTAGAAAGCACCCCTACACACACACACACACACACACACACACACACACACACACACACTTCTTTTCCTTCTGGTCCCATGCATATAAAATCTCTCTCTACCTCAGCACAGCACGTTATCTGATTCTCGCTTAAGGCACAAGGCTTTTCTTCCTGGAGCTTGAATCACTTGGAAGTATCACTTGCATCTTTTCTAGATCTGTGGCTGTCAGAAGGAGGAGCTAGCTGAGATTGAGCACTGTGTTTTCTGGCACTGTGGTTGAGATTTCTTAGAAACAGTGACTGGTCTGCTTTGCATCCCACACAGAAGGGATAGGATAGTGTGCCTGGGAGAACACAACTTTGGAAGCAGAGACACTGTGGGTAAAAATTCCTTTCTAGTTCTTTTCAATTGGTGCCCTTGAATTGGTTACCCATCTTCTCTAAGCTTTGCTTTCTCTCTGCTTTTACAAGATAAAGGAGGACTGGAGAGATGGCTTAGAGGTTGGAAAGGACTGACTGCTCTTTCAGATGGTCCTGAGTTCGACTCTCAGCAACCAAAGGGTGTTGCAAAACCATCTATAATGGGATCTGGCGCCCTCTTCTGGCATGCAGGCATATGTGCAGGCAGAAGACTGTACATAATAAATTATGTACAGTGGTTTTGTTTTTGGTTTTGTTTGTTTGCTTGCTTTTGAAAGAAGAAGATGAAAGAAACCATGAGTTACAGCACCCCTTAAAATTCATGGCCTGATTTTTGGTACCAGCAAATGTTTGCTTGTTACCCATCCTGTCCACAATCTCATGACCAGACGTGAGGAAGGAGATAAATTGATAGTGGACCATGCCTGGTCCTGGCCTGAAGGACTGGGACATCTCAGGTCTGGTTGCTCTCTTCTCCAGGAATACCCACCCACCAGCCCAGAGGATCCAATCCATTCCCTTCCTGGCCACCCCAGGCCCAGAGTTTACATGCTGAAATTCCCAGAAGCTGAGACTTCCAAACAAACCCCCCAAGTTTGGATTTATCAGCCACGCTATTAAAACAGTAATTTTCAGCTGCCTAATGTTTCCAACTTCTGCTCTAATCCAGCGAGTAAATATTTACGGAGCCTGACACCACTCCTAGGCCACTTGCTCTGCTGCCAAGCATCCATTTCCCTTGCAGCCCCGTTGGTTTGATACTTTTAGAAGCAGAGAAGGCCGGAGGGAGTCTGTGTACATGTGCACATGCGCACATGTGCTTGCTGGTGTATGATGAGGGGGGAGAGTCTTCCTCATGATATATTCTTGGGCGTGAAAAGACACATGAGAGAGTCAGCCTCACCCCTTCCTTCCTCGTTGGGTTAGGATGCCCCCAGATGATTAGATCCCCACCTTCTCTGTTTCCACCGCCATCCCTCATGCACATGTGCACAAGCTAGATGCAGGGAATGGGCTTATAGGCTCTCCGTAGAGACATTTGGGGCCCTGCTTCAATTTGACTACTTGCTAGGGAGTAGCTCTGATCACATCCCTTCAATACCCATTCCTCAACTGTGAAATGTAGGTAAGAATGCTCAGCCCTGCAGACAGCTCTCTTTTAAATATCTTCCCCATTTAAATGAGAACCCCCTTTATATCCATGGTCTAAGGCCACAACAGATGTGAACCCAGGAAGGCCCCACTGTGATCACCTCATTTGTCTGTCTGTTGTTTCCTCCAGAGCTGAGTGTTGAGCCACACTCTGGCCTTCACTAGTCCTCAATGAGCATTCTTGATGAATGAAGGCTGACTCATGCTCTTCTCCACAGTCTCGACATCCAGCACAGAAACAGCCAAGGTACTCAATGAGCAACTCTACACACTTTTTTCCAAGACCTAGAGACTGGTTGGAAGAGGGCCTTGAAGAAGCAAAGGCCGATTTTAGCCTTGAGCCACCCCCCAAGGGACAACTAGAGAAGAGTAAAGAGAAGCAACCTTTGTTTGTAGGATGTCCCATGCACATGGGGGGTTTCCATTTCTCTGGCTTCTCCATTTAGAATAGCATCTTGACATTTGATGAGCTCTTGCTATGTGAAGCAGAGCACCATGGGATTGCACAGATTAGCTTATTCAGTTGCCATCAGCCAAAGATGGAGTCATATTTGAGACATGGGATCACTGCAGCTTAGAAAGGTTCAGTCACTCAGCCAGTGTACACAGGAAATAAAGAAAAGGCAAACCTCGGTTTTAAGTTCAGGTAGTCTGGCTCCAGAGCCCATACTCTTGTCTCGCTGTCTTGTGCCCTGTAGTAAATGTTCAATGATCACTCGGAAAATGAACAAATGCGTATCACAATGCGTATCATGTGAGCGACGACGCTGGGTACAGTTGTGTATGTTGTTGAGATTCACCCACCTCTTTGCTGCTAGGGTATGTGTTTTAATTCCCACTGTTCAGATGAGGAAACAGAGGCTAGAAGATGTGAACTAACCTGAGACTTACTTTCCACTAGTCTCTGGCATCCTGTATGGCTGAAAGGCTCAGGAAAGGATCCAGGGTGCTTTGTTCTTACCTCCTGGTCCATAGAGGGGAGCAGACCTCCTGAACTTCACATAGTCCAGCATGATTTGGACACTGTAACCCTTCAGATGGAGGATGGAAGACATGGGTCATGTGTCCAAGATCAAGACCTTACAACAACGGAGAGGCCATATTTGAGCCTATGCAGCAGCCCTGTTTCGAGTGTTCCTTCTGGTCTCTCTAGTCTACCCAGGGGTGCCTTGGTCCAGCTGGCCCAGCCATGAACACATTTCTTCAAGCTGCAAAATAAGAGTGGTTTAATGAAGAGGAAAGAGTCCAGCAGGGAGAAAATGGGTTGCTTCAGGGCAAGGGGAGTATCAAACAGAGCCCCTGTTATTAGTAATTGTAGCATCATGAGGGGGCCTGGGATGGTGGTGGTGATAATGGTGATCATGATAAAGGTAGAAAATAACAAGGAGGTAGCCCACCCATTGTGGTCTAGCAGGTTCCTCTTTTCACCTCTCATATCAGCCACAGAAAAGATTGTCCAGTGACCCCAGCATTGTATATGCTGCCTAGTACTGCCCTGGGTGCCTAGTGCAGGCAACCTGGTTTCTTGTTCCAGGCCATGGTCCATGCCCTTGGGATGGGTCATCCCTGGAGTATGGGATACCTTTTTGTAACTGCACAGGGACTCCATAAATGTTAGAAGTGGCCTTGAACTGAGATACACACACACACACACACACACACACACACACACACACACACACCCATGCCTGGTGTAGAGCAGTGGCTGGATGCCATGGTTTCTTTTTTTCTTGGCTAGCTTACCATTCTGGGGTTAAAATTATTATTTTTTTAACTTGAATCGGGGCCTCATTCCTCTGTGATTTGACCTTGGACCAATCACTTACCAGTCTGTGTCTCAGTCTCATCTAGAGAGTGGGGCAGTGCTTAGATTTATGAAAAATGGAGTCCCTGGGTGTCCCTGAGAAGCAGTGGGACCCAGAGTGGGAGAGTAGACTCAAATGAGTTCTCTCCCTTGTTCCTCAAGTGTTAAACGTTGTTGTGTTCAACCCATGTGCCAGGCATTAGGGTTTAGAGCAAGCAAAGAGATTCACACAATCATAGTTGAAGCCTCAGGCATTTTTTAACTCTGTGGTGGAGCCCCTGTGGGTGTCTGGACCAGTACCGCCATGCCTGACTGTCTGGGAGATTCCCTGGGGGAGCAGAGGAGGTTGCTGCAGTGTCCCTGAGCCTCTCCTTCCTCCCCAGTCTGCTGTTGAGAGGCTGGGGTGATGGATGGGGCCCTGCCTTCCCCTCACTACTTCTTTGATGAAAAGAAAGAAAAGTCCACCTGAATCTCAAATCAAAAACAGGTGAATTGCCACTCTGGTCTGCAGGAAGGTTGGGGGCTGAGGGGAGAAAGGAGAGGTGATAAATCACACTGTCAGGTGGGGGTTCTACCCTTCAGCTGTGGTAAGGTCTTTGGGCTGCCCCAGACCTGCCTTCCTCCTAAGATGGGGGTGTATCAATCACAAAATGTGGGTAGCGGGCAACTGTCCCTAAGCATTGAAGGCTCACAGCAAGTTGCTCCGTGGCCAACCTCCCTCCTCTCCACCAGCCAACGCTGTCGCCCCTACACGTGGGAGGTACAACTCTTCCCTTGTGTTCCAGCATGCTGGAAGTTTGCTAGCACCTTGCCCACTGAGGTAGGAGTGTGTGTGTGTGTGTGTGTGTGTGTGTGCTCGCATGTGCTCATACACGCACTCACTCAAGTTTGCTCACCTTGCTGTGTGTATCTGGGCAAGTGCTTGGCTCTCTCTGAACTTTGGCTTCTGTCTTTGAACCACAAAGGGGTTCTTTTGGAAGCTAAGAAATGGCAGACAGATAGATAATGGACCTTGCACTTGTATCCTAGGAAGGGTAGCATGGGGGCCCTGGGTGTCCCATACATTTAAATGGCACTTCCTTCTGCCCAAACTTGTGCACTGATACTGTGCAAAGATAGACCATGAATCCCTGGACTTGGTAAACAATTATCTCAGAAGATTGTCAGCACACTGAGAGTGTGACCCTAATCCAATCCTGATCTGTTTCTCTTGTAGCAGAGACACAGCATGGCCTCAATGTCAACAGTACATAGTCTTTGAAAGTGGTGCGGGTGGTGGGTGGTTGGGGGCTGTGAGAGCAAAGAGCAAAGCTGGGCAGGGCACTATTTAGATCTCCCGGGACTGACTGATGGGGGGGGGGCAGATTAAGGGATGGGAGAGACCTCAGAGTTCTATCTACTACATAAAGGCTAACTAGACCCCTTGGAGATGATACAGGAAAAATCACAACATGAGGACCAGGCAGTAGAATAGGCCCCACTCAGGCTTTGGGTTCCAATCCTCCAGTTCCAGGAGAAGCTGTGTCTGCTATGAGAACTGAAGAGTTTCTGATCTAGCCTGATCCACACCCAAATTCCAGCAGCTAGATGCTGCCAGCCTGACTCCCACTGTCTACCTACACAAGCCTGGGGGCTGAAGCACCCTAGACTCAAAGCCAGGAGGGACTTGCAACCTCCAGGAAGGCTGGACAGGAGCCAGGACCTTCCACGTTGCCTTCTGACTCTTGCAGTTCCAGACCTTCAGAAGAGCAAGGGTAGAAGGAACAGGAGAGGAAAGGTGGAGAAGAAAGAGCTGGAGAGGACGCAAGGAAGAGAGGACGAAAGCTTGAAGTTCTTAAGGGAGAAATAAAAAGAAAGTGAGAACAGTCCACTGAGTACGGACTTAGGCGAAGACAGACTGAGCAGAGAATGGAGAGTGAGGGGTAGTACAGAGACACCCCTAAAAGGGACAAGCTGTGGAACAGAGCAGGGAAGAGAGGTCGCCAGAGGGGCAGAGAAAGGACCCCAGCCCAGGGGTTCCCCTCCCTACATTTCCGTGAACTCCCCAGAGGCTGTGGGGGCAAACTGAAAATGAAACACCTCGTCCCCGGGCCCAGGGATGTGACCCTCAGAGTAAGAGGATTAGGGAGGCTTCCAAGAGGAAATGGGGAGGGTGCCAGGAATGGGGGAGCCGAACGTAAACTCCCGCTGCCCCCTCCCCAAGCCAGGAGAAAGCTTGTGGACCATCACTCCTGAGCCATGGAGTGCCAGTGCCCCCTTGTGGCACAGGGCAGACTGGAAAACTGCTGGTGTGGGGGGGCTGAGGTGGCAGGGTGGTAGGGGTGGTAGGGGTGGTAGGGGTGGTAGGGGTGGTAGGGGTGGTAGGGGTGGTTTGGGTCCCACACAGGACTTTGGACTCCTGGAGTCTGCCGGTGTGAGAGAACATCTGAGATGGACTAGTGACTGTTCAGGACCTCCAAAGCCTGTAAACATCAATGAAGACTGAACAGTGAGCCTGAGGGTCTCTCTCTTTCTCCCTCCCTTTCTCTGGAGCACACCAGGCAATCTGCAGGCCACAGGGCAGGCAACAGCCTGCGTTCCCCTTCACTGTGCCTGCTCCCATCCTAGGCCTGCAGCTTGGCTCTTAGTATCTTGGTCTCCCAGTCTTGCATCTGGGCCTCTAGGTGCCTCCCACTCAACTCCCAAGAGCTGTTTCCCTTGGTAGCATATGCATGAGTGCTTGCTGGTGCAGGGGTGGGGTGTGCATGTGAGAGTGCTTTGTGCACAGTGTCCCCGCGCAGAGTGGAACCGGGACCGTCTTTTGCCTGGGAGAGTCAGGAGCCTTACGTTTCAATTGGTCTTCATCGTTGTCTTGCTGTGCAATTTTGAGCATATTCTTACCCATTCTGTAAGTCTACTCCTCCCCATCTAAAGCTGGAAGGGCTGGTTTTAATGCTTTTACCATACCCAAAGACAGAGCTTGATTAAGAAAGGAGTCACTACGCTCTTCCCTGTGATTCTGAGAGGTGATTTGCACAAACCCGAGGACATCCCACCTAACCACGAGATGGAACCTCCACCATTGTGCCCTCCTCAGTGTCTCTACGCCACATTTGCCCACTGAAGCATGTGTGTATGAGGGGTGGGGGTGGGGTGGGGTGGTCTGTATTCAGGCCTGCTCACAACCATGGAATGCCATGTGTCCAGGAAGGGCTCACTGACTAGAGGAGGTAGTTCTGAGTTTCTCTTGCCCCACTCAGAGTGCAGCGCCTGGGCTGTTGGGTCTATTGGTGACCTCCAGTCTGGGAGAGGAGAAATCTGAGCCCGCTGGCGGCTTCCCCAGGAGGGAGTAGAGTATAGAGGGGGAAGAACAGCAGGAGGATGCACCTGGCTCAGCAGGAGAGAGCCCTGGGAGGGAGCAGGGCAGAGCACCCTCCGAGTATAACCAGGGAGTAGGAAGAGTTGAGGAGCACTGCTTTCAAAGGAAGTTTGGTGTTTGAGACTGTGGTCTAGGTTTCTGTATCTGCAAAATGAAGGCAAGAGCCCTCCCTTAGCAAAGGCAACGGGAACAATAGATGAATTCATATAGATCAGCAGCAAGAACATTTGCTGGCACCCCGTGAGCGGTTTGTTTGCTAGTTTTTTGAGACACCGTCTGTGTGTGTGTGTGTGTGTGTGTGTGTGTGTGTGTTGTTCTCTGCCTTATTTTTTTGCATTGTTCTTTAAATTATCATTGTGTGTGTGTGCAGTGGGGCATGTGTCATGGTGCACATGTGGAGGTCAGATGACATCTTTGTGGTGTCAGGTCTTCCACCCCCCCTCCTTTTTGGCTTTTTGAAACAGGGTTTCTTTGTGTAGCCCTGGCTGTCCTGGAACTCACTCTGGAGATCAGGCTGGCCTCCACTTTAGAGATTCACCTGCCTCTGCCTCCTGACCTGGCTTCCCTTCCACTTTTCTGTGTATTCTGGAGATTGAACTCGGATCACCAGGCTTACATGTCAAGTAACTTTACCCACTGAGCCACCTTGCTGGCCCACTTTACTTTTTGAGACAAGGGTCTCTTACTGTACCCAGAACTTAACAATTGGCTGGCTAGTGAATTCCAGAACCTGTTCCCACGCCTCCTTTCCACTGAGTTACAGATGTATCTCAAACCATACCCAGACCTTCTGTTGCTATTTTTTAATCTCCAGCTTTTGGCTGGGTGCTAGGGATCTAAATTCATATCCTCCTCATGCTTGAACAGCAAGAACTTTACCTGCTGAGCCTTATTCCCAAGCCCCCGACCTTGACCATCTACTCCAACTTTGTCTATTTCCTGGGTGCTGGGATTAGAGTTACTGCAGGCATATGCCAGTGTGCCTGATTTATGCCTTGCTGGGAACTGAACTCAAGTCTTCCCGCTTGGTAGGTAAGTATCTTACCAACTAAGCTGTGTACCTTCTTTTGCTGCTTTTAATCATTCCCAGAAACCCTTTCTTTGTACACACTGCTAAGAGGAATCCTGTAATGTTCTAGCTGGCAAGGCTTTATAGACGATGGCTGAGAGCAGTGGTTCTCAACCTTCCTCATGCGGTGACCCTTTAATACAGTTCCCCATGTTGCTGTGATCCCTAACCATAAGATTATTTTCATTGTTACTTCATAAGTGTCATTTCACCAGTTATGAATCATAATGTAATGTGTGTATTTTCTGATGGTCTTAGGTGTCCCCTATGAAAGGGTCATAGATCCCCCCCCAACACACACAAAGGGGCTGTGGATTTGTGTTAGAAGATTAGAACAAGTTCAAATTCTATTCCTCACACTGTGGTACACACTGTGAATGTAAGCATAATGAAGCCCAGAGAGGGTGAGACACTGACTTAAGGTCACACAGCAGACTGTGGCTCATCTGAGGGTTCTTTACTGCCAGGCCCAACCCTCTGTCTCCTTTCTCCCCTTCCCCAGCTGGGTATCCTCTGGAACCTTTGCATGCAGCTGTGGTCCTAAATTTCAATTGGGTCTTGGCCAGCGTCCCAGCGACTGAGCCAAAGCTCCAAGACAGGCTAGGGGCCCTTCCTTTGATTTGGTGGAGGTTCTGGTTTGATCCTTCATCCCATGTCCATTGGAGCCAGAGTTTTTCCAGCTGGAAGAACCTTTGAGGACACTTGGTCACCCAGGCTCCCTGCCCATCTGCTGTCTGCAACCACTAGCTTCTTCTCCTTATGCCCTCCATCACGGTGCCCTAGATCATGCAGATATTTGGCCCTAAATAACCTAGCCATCTCTGGCCTATTCCTCATTTTTCCTGGAAGCTGCTGTTCCTGCAAATCCACATTGATGGGACAACCGAGGAAACAGAGTCATCATTCCCTCTCTGCTCAGTGGCCAGCTGGCTTTTCCAACGCACGATCCACCCCATCATCACAGCGGCAGTCCCACCATGGTGCCAGGGCTCCCCTTTTTCTATTTCTGCTTACAATGGCCAAGGGCAAGCCTTGTCTAGGGCAGGGTATGTTTTCAAACTCTTTGGCCACCACCTCTGTTGCTTGAGTTCCTAGAGAAGCCCCCCCCTCAGCTTTCCAGTGATGGTGTTCCCCTTCTGCAGCCTAGCTTGGGCTGGGATACTCCCCAGAGCCGGAGCTAGACCTGTTTGCAATGATTCACGCCTCCACACTCCCACCTCGCCCCTGGGAGCCAGCTCTGCACTCTTAATAGATCTTACGGTTAAGAAGTTTTTTCCTGCTACTCAGCGTTAGTGCTTAAAGTGCAGTTACACTCTGAAAATTGACCATAAAATGACACCATGGGGTCCACATTTATCCTCCAGCCACAATTCCAGACCAGCTTGGTTCAGTTTTCACTTTGAAAAATGGCTTTGGGGGGCTTCAAACTCCTCCCAAGTCCTAAATCTGCTTCAGTGCTTCGTCTCAATGCAGCCTCCTGCCCCCAGGTTGGGGGAGAAGCAGGCCCTGGGACTGCTGAGGTGGCTAGCCAGGTACAGCTGTGCTCAGAAGGTTCCTGCCATGGCTGGGTGGTTCTGGGGGGGCACTGTGAGAGGGACAGAGACTTTGGATTCACCTGGATGGATGGAGGGCACTCTTCAACAGTTTGGCCAGATGTCTAAGACTAAGGTCTGGGATCACATTCCACCCTAATCCCCCACCCCTAGCCCGCAGTGTTGCTGTCATCCCTGTTACAGAAATGAGGACGACCATGGTGAATGTGAAAGTGAATGTGGGGTGGGAATGTGCCAGCCACTGAACAGAGGTTACCTAAGGAGGACCCTCCCTATCCCCCCACCCTGTCCTGTTTACTCTAATGAGCCCAGTTATTTGGCTCCCAAGCCCATAGCAAATTAGAAGCAGTAAATCAGTGGGTGGGGTGGGGGCAGTGGGGCTGCTGGAAGCAGGCATACTAAAAGTGTCAAGATGTGAGAGCTGACAGCCTGACAGCAGGGGAGTAGGCAGTGAAGTAGGAAAACAGAAAACAATCCAGGCCAGGTACAAGTGTGCAAGGAAGGCAGACAAGCCAAGGCCTCATGATGCAGGAGACTGCCAGGGTGAGTTGCCAGTGGTGGGCGGGGCAGAGTAATGAGCAAGTCCTTAAGAAGAATAGGCTAACAAGGTGGGGTGTGTTTCCTAAACATTTCCATGAAAGATAACTCACTGTAGCCAGGCATGGGGTATTGGAGCATGTTCCTTTAATCTTAGCACTTAGGAGGCAGAGGCAGGTGGCCAGCCTGGTCTACAGAGCAATTATCAGGACAACCAGACCTGTATCAGGTGAGAACTAGTCTCAAAAATAACTAACTAACTAACTAACTAACTAACTAACTAACTAAATATCCAAACCAAACCAAAACATCAACATAATAACCAATTGAACTGAATGCAGTGGCACATGCCTTCAGTCCCAGCACTTGAGAGGCTGAGGCAGGAGAATGCTCAGTTCTAGGCTGCATCAAACAACAGTAATAAAGGACACATTTTATGGTGTGCCTATTGTCCCCCGCTTGGGAGACTGACACCAGAGGATCTCAAAGCCCAGGAGTTTGCAGCAAGCCTTAAAAGAGAAAAGACAGTTCTTTCCCCTGTGTTTCTGAGATAGGACACTGATGTTATCTATGGAGTTTTAAACCCCTAGGTTCTGGTGACCTTCCTAACATGTCCCTGAGTAACACCGGGACAACTGGCTCATGATATGAGACTGAGCTAATTGCATTTTTAACTATGTGCTCACGGGACTGAAACTTCCGCTTTGAGGCACAGTCATGAATGCAGAATACCTCATCCCTTGAACCCCTACACAGTTGAGTTTCCCAGCCCAGTAAATACATCTGCACTGGTTTCGGAGCCAGTCCTGAGCCCTAGCCTGGTTCCACTACTTCCTGTTCATAGGATCCTGGGCAAATCACTTAACCTCTCTCAGCTGCTTCCTGTGGAAGACTTTAATAAAAATACCTGTCTTGCACAGCATGGAGGGTTGTTTCAGGGACCCCTACACCTGAAGTCCTACCCCAGGGCCCAGTAGGGATATATGAGGCACTCCCTCCTTTTCTGAGCACAGCTTCTGGAGTCTGAATGTTAGGGATCAATCTGCTTGGTCCTATCTCCCCCATGCTCACACCTCATGGGTCAGCGACACGGGGCAGGGCTCCTCCTCTTGGTCACTGTGATTTGTGCAGTGAAGCTGAGAGTAAGGATGACCCTGGGCAGGGCTGGTGTGTGCCAGGAGACAGGAGGCAAGGAAGAGCCAGACCATGGAAATATGGGATTAGGGGTGAAGATGGCAGCAATGGCTATGAAGCCCATTTGCCTCTGCCACTTAGGGCTCCCACACCCTCCTGCTTTATGAGCAACATCTCTAGCCATAAGGACAGCAGTCAAGGAATTTGGCACTTAAGCTGAGAATGATGCAGAAGGGGTTAGGTGCAAACAGATGCTGCAGAAAGAGAAAAGCACCCACAGAGCAAGTGAGGCCAGTCATGGGTAAAACCTAGACATGACCATTGTCTAGAGATCAGAGGTGTACCCATTGTCTGCTTCCCTAAGCACTGCTATTCTAGAGACATGTGCAACAGGGTCTCTGTTCAGTAACCATCTTCAGATTGACCCTCGTTACCTTAAGAAGCACACCTTCCCACTCCATGCCACAAGAATGGCATAGAAAAAAAAAAACAGGACAGTTGTGGTGTGGTTGAAAGACAGATGGCTGGCTCCATCTCATCCACAACAGTGGCCCACAAAGGCCCATGGAAGCAGCACTAGACTCACAAATGAAATCAGGTCTAGTTCAAAAGCTAAACAAGCCCCGAGTTCTGAGGGCCAGGTCTGATGGACTTTGAAGACATCTGGAGCCAGGTTGCAGTCCCAGATCCTCAGCCTGGGGGTTACTTTCCTTCCTATGCCTCAGCTCCTTTTGTTTCTCATCTTCACAGAGAAGATGTGGGAGGAAGAACTGAGCTAGAGATCTTGCATTATAGGACTGGGTATACGTGTGTGTCTATATAGGGGCCACTGGTTCAGAAAGTTGTACTAGGCTGGCCTCATGCGTACCTCACAGCGAGCTGCTGAGATAGTCCTTATTTGTAGGATAAGACATTGAGCTGCTGGCATCTGTGACTTTCCTTATGTCTTGTAGCTAGGATGTAGCACAGAGAGTTTCGAATCCAGGCATCCTGACTCCCCCCCACCCCTTTTATATTTTTACCAACTCTGCCACAGTGAGGATTTATGAGTCTAATGGGTGCCAAGGTGCTCTATTGACTCTAGGCTGCTGTACAACGTGTGTGTGGGGTTCTCTTGTGACTCATGGTAACATCAGGTTTCCAGAGACCCCCTGGGCATGAAGTTGCTGAGTAAGACCTCCTGGGTCCTGAGCTTCTGGCTTATCCCTCATAGGTCTCCCGTTTCCTGGGTTTCCAGTGACCCATGCTCCTCTGGGTCCTGGGCCTTTGTGTATGGAGCTTCGCGCCTGGAACCCACCCCCCTCTGGGACCCAAGCCTGTTGAAGGCTGTTGGGTTGCCACTACAGCTGCCAGAGAGGGGACATCAAAGGGGCAGCACGTGGGCGAGGCGGCTCCCTGCTTTGTTTTGAGAGCTTGTGGGTTTTGTGGTACACATGCAAGCACGCAAGGAAGAGAGGGACAGAGACTCTGGCAAGCAGGCAGCTCAGGAGCTGGGAGCTTGGGAGTGGCTATGGCGGAGCAGTGGGGAACTAGGCTGTGAAAGGAAAATGTGGCAAGGGTTAGGGGAGGAGGAAGGGAGAGAAGCACCGGTGGGGGCAGCTGGAAGGGTTTGCTCCCTGTGTTACACGGCTGTGCCTATGCCGGGAGGCCGGCCCTGGCACTACTGGATGCATAGCATCAGGCTGATGGAAGGTGGTGGGCCACCATCATTTGGGATTTGTTTTATTCATTCATTCATGCATGCGTGCATTCACTCCTACATTCTTCCAACAGCTAGTTAGTGAACCATCAAGTATGGAAGAGTGCTTTCAGAAAGGGTTCGACAGTCAGACTCCACGTGCTGAGCCCTGGCTATGTGCCTAGGATGAACTTTCTTGTGTTGAAGCGTCTGCATCTTTGAGGTGGACATGGCAATGGGACCTACCTTAGAGGATGGTCGTAAGCATTAGATGAAATATTTCCTGTAAAGTGTTTCCAAATACACACACACACACACACACACACACACACACTACAAACTCACATAAATAAATAATGGAATATTTTGATTGCATGTATCTATGTGTGGGGGTATATGCACATGTAAGTGCAGGTGCCCACAGAAGCCAGAAGAAGGTGTTGGATCCCCAGAAGCTGGAGTTGTAGGCAGTTGCAAACTGTTTGACATGGGTGCTGGGAACCAAACTGGGGTCTTGTGCAAGACCAGTACTTCTTCTTAACCTCTTAGCCCTCTCTCCAGCCCTACTAAAATAGACTCAGGGGTTGTGGTTCACCAGTAGAATATTTACCGATTGCACTGGATTCAATCCCAAGCAACACACACACACACACACACACACACACACACACACACACACCAGTTCATTTATATATTCAATCACAAGTGGGTATAAACATATATGTTATATATATACACATATATGCATATATAATATATATATATATACATGTATGTATGTATGTATATATGTATTCTGTCAATTCTTGTTTTAGGCACTAAGAAGTCAGGGATGATAAAACAGAAAGACACCAGGTACTGGACTGAACACATATAATTCCAGCACTGCTTGGAAGGTTAAGGCTGTAGGATTAAGAATTAAAGACCACCTCAGTTCCATAGTGAGTTAAAAGCCAGCCTGGGTTGAGTCCGGCAACCTGTTTTCAAAAACACCTAATGGTCATAATGATAAAGAATAAGGCCAACACAGTCCTCACCTTCATGGAGCTGTGCTCCTCATCCAGGGACTCTCTAAGGAGACTATGATGCTCTTCCTAGGATTCTTCTAAATAAGCAGAGTCTTCTAAATTGGTGTTCAGTCTGGTGCCAGTGGGCCCAGGAAGTAACCGCTCGTCCTCTCTGCGCAGCTTTCTTCAAGGGCCCCAGGCCGGGCCTGCCAGCTGCGTACCCTTCTCCATCATCCTTAAAGGGACTAGGCTGTGAAGTCAGGTAGACAGTGTGAGCACAATGGGCTTGAAACTCAGTAGCTACCATCCAGAACGTTTCCTCATGAAATGGTGGAGGAAATCAAGGGGTTTTCAAGGAAACAGACTGGGTATCTTCTTCCTTCTAGTTCCCTCTTTTCTCCTTTACTTTGACATTCTTGGGCTTTCTGAGCCAGCCCACACTGATGTGGCTCTTTGCGACAATAAATAGAGGAAACCTGTGCACCCAGACACACATGTACAAAGGCACAGATGGATACAAAGAACCTGAAGAAAAAGTCCATCAGAAATGAAAGACAGTAGACCTGGGGACGTAAGCTGCAACTTGGGCATGTGGCCAGGGGAATGAGGTCTAGAACGCTTGGCCTCCATCCTCAGAAGAAGCTAGCCAACCCACAGGGGCCATTTGTCTCGGCTAAGATAGTGCTTGTAGAACATGTATCAAAGTGTGTCCCAGAAAGCCTGAGTTCCTAGGATGGATAAAAGACTACTAGAATAGATTGTGTGCCCAACATAGATGGGAAAAGTCCAAAGAACCCAGTGCAAGTCATATTTCTTTCTTTGCTGCAGGACTTCTCAGAGCTTTCCAGAGGCTAACAAAGAAGGTCCCGCCCAGGGCCTGTGTGTTTGCGTGCCATGTTCTATCACATTTCTCATACACTTTTGACCGCACAGTCCTGCTGGAGAATGGTTTAGGGCAAGCTGCTCATTTCAGGAAGTAGCTCCTTGAGCCACATCCCTATCCTCATTTTCAGTCACTCTCTACCTGGCATCTTGTTGAATTTCTCTCTGCCTCGCCCCACAGGGTCATGGTAAGTAGCATCTAGTTCAGGCTGGCCTCCAACTCAAGATCCTCCTGCCTTAGACACACAAGTGCTGGGGTTGTAGGTGTCTGCTACCAGGTCCCATCCTTGCTTGGTTCCCTTTTACAAAAAAATATATTTTTAATTTGCTCCTTGACAATTTTGAACATAAATGTATTCTGTGTATAGGACGTAATGAGTTCAGAGTGCCATGTCTGTGGTGCACAGAAGACACCATTTCATGCACTCTTACGTTCTTTCTATTGCCTTCAACAATGTCCCCTGAGCCTTGTGGGGGATGACATATATTTCTCACTAGGGCGGAGACCTCACTAGTTACTTATTCTTAGCACGTGGACCAGTTATGAGTCTCTGTAGAAACTGCTGTGCACTGCAGAAAGAGGCTTCTCTGGTTAAGGTTGAGAACAGCATGAGTCTATAGATAGAAACATGCACAGTTATGGGAAAGTTTACTAACATGCGCATTTGCAGAATGAACTAAAGCTTATATGACTTCCCAAGCAATGGACTGTTGACTAGGGTTTACGGTGCTAAGCATGAATCCTCTTCTGCGGAGCAGGCCTCAACTCCAATCACAAAAAGTACTTGGTTACCTCATAGGTGTCATAGCACTATTGCAACAGTAGGGACACTTTGCCTGGCGGGTTGCTATTGTGGCATGCAGCCTTCAGTACTAGTTAAGACCATTGATACCTCTTCTGTCCCAGTGGCCTGCGCAGCACCTTCTGGCTCCATGAAAGCTAGCCAGCAGAAAGGAAGTTTTAATGCTATTACAGCTTGATTTCTATATGTCCTCTAAGCAAAGTATATTGCGTTTTCTGTAGTCGGCTCTTACCCTCTAGTTATGGTTGACAGCAAAGACTTGCTTCGTTTCTTGTTTTTTTGTTTTTTTGTTTGTTTGTTTGTTTTGTTTTTTGAGACAGGGTTTCTCTGTATAGCCCTGGCTGTCCTGGAACTCACTTTGTAGACCAGGCTGGCCTTGAACTCAGAAATCCAACGCTCCCGAGGATCACAGAGGTTGCCATCTCTCATCCTCCCGGGGTCTACAACCTGCCCTCTTCTCTTCCTTGAATTCTATATGCTTGGAAGTTTTCCCAGTGAGGCATTAGAAGGAGGGCAATCAGTCCAATGTGAGACCTGCTTGTGGAGATCTTCCTTCTGAGCCTTTCAGTGCCACGGGGGCCTGATCTCAAGACAGTGTGGGCTTGAGACCTGCTGTAGCGGACAGGCCACTGCAGTGCCTGTGGCCACGGTTCCACGGGAAGCCTTCTTGCTCATTACCATCTGAATCAATAGAGCAGCACCAGGCCCAGGAAGGCAGGGGGCAGGAGCTGTGCAAATTAATAAGTAACCAAATTAAATCCATTCCCTCCACTAGCAAGCTGTGCCGGGTGATCAGCTAAGAACTGTGGGAATCTGCGAGTGGAAAGTCTGTGGCCTCCTGGGCCAAACACCTTAAGATAGCCACCTCCTCCTGATCCTTGAGGCAAGATCTAGCAAGTAAAGCTGCACCCGAAAATACAAGACACTCACTTGCAATCGGCATTTCAGATTCAAACAGTGTTTGGGGGCATACTTGCACTAAAATATTCTTCATGCTTTCTTTCGAACTGAAGGTGAACTGGAAATCCCGAGTTACTTTTGACTACCTGACTTTTCTGGAGTGCTGGAGGGCCAAAAGCTAAAGTACGAATCCAGACTGGACTATGGATAAAAACCTCAAGTTCGAAGACTGAGAGAACTCTTCCCTCTGTGAAGAAGGCCCACTCTCTTCAGTCTCTGATGACCCTTTGAGGACTTGGAGCAGGCAGTGTGGAGCTAGCAAAAGTGAAGTAAGAAACCCAACAGCAAGTCCCTTCCCCTGAAGAGCAAGCTATCCCCCTAAGCTCTCTGTGGGAGCAGCTCCTGCTTAGCTGGTGAGAAGACGGAGTGAGGATGTTCTCTGCTGCCCTTGCCTGCGACAAGCTTAGTAACACACATGCCGGGAAGAGCAAGGTGGTTGGCATTTACTCCAAATGGTGCCAGGCATGCCCACCGCTTACCTTTTCTTACACAGAGAGCTTGTGTAGTATTACCCTGTATGTGGGCCAGAGACATGGAAAAGTGCTTTTCTACTCAGTTGGAAAAGTGCTTGCTGTGCAGGCCTGAGGACCCAAGTTCAGATCCCCAACACCCATGTACAAGCTTGGCCTGTAGTGATGTGCTTCTGTAGCCACGGAACTGTGGAGCCTGGAGACAGAAGGATCCATAGAGCTTATTAGCCAGCTAGTTTAATGCACCAGTGAGGGCCAGGTCCAGTGAGAGACCCTGTCTCAAAACAATAAAGCACTCACAGGGCCTTTAATTTCAGCATTTAGGCAGTAGATGCAGGAGGATTTCTGAGATGAGGCCAAGCTGCCTCAGAATGTGCCATACCAGCCATGGCTACATAGTATCAACTTGTCTCAAAAAAATAAAAAAAATAAAAAAGGAAAGTGTTAGTGGAAAACACATGACATCAACCTCTAGCAGCCTCATGCACTTACATGTATACACATGCACACTCACCCACATACACATGTGCACATGCTCGCTTGCAAGTACACACACACACACACACACACATACACACACACACTCACACCCCATTCTAAAATATACCCTGCCCACATAGAGGATGGCAGCCTCCTTTAGAAATAGGGAAATGAAGGTCTAAAAGTTTCCAGCTCAGTCAATGCAGGAAATCCAGCTTCCTTCAGGAATCTCATGCCTCTTTCCTGGCTCTGGGGGCATCCAGATGGGGGCAGGCAGCTCAGCCCCACGTGGG
Source organism: Mus minutoides (assembly GCA_902729485.2). Taxonomy (NCBI): domain Eukaryota; kingdom Metazoa; phylum Chordata; class Mammalia; order Rodentia; family Muridae; genus Mus; species Mus minutoides. The sequence goes on along the minus strand of LR749485.1, from coordinate 3,557,180 downwards.
TGCCTCTGTTGCCAGTGATGTCACCAGAAAGGCAGCTTGGAAGAAGCCACCAGCTGCTGCCCACACTCCCCTCCTCTGTGGGCAGTGAGCTTAGAGTTAGACATATTGTCAGAACAGATGTGGATTTGGGTTCTAATTCTCTTCTCTTACCCCTCTCCCCAGGTCTAAATCCTTTAAGTCTTTCTCTTTGCTTCCTGAGGAAGGAACCACATGGGCTCACAAGTTCACCTTATACCCCACAGCCACCTCCAGTGGTATTTAGTCTGCAGGGCTTCCCAGAACTGGGGACCTTGTTCAGATCCTTGTATATCAGGAGAAAACAGTCTAGCTACCTTCCTTGAAGGGAGAGCCCTCCTTCCCCCCTTCCCTCTTCCCCTCCTCCCCTCTTCCCCTCCTCCCCTCTTTCCCTCCTCCCCTCTTCCCTTCTTTCCCTCCTCCCCTCTTTCCTTCCTTCTTTCCTTCTCTCCTTCCCTCCTTCCCTCCTTCTCTCCTTCCCTCTTCACCTCCTCCTCTCTTTCCCTCCTTCCCTCCTCCCCTCCTTCCCTCTTTCCCTCCTCCCATCCTCCCTTCTTTCCCTCCTCCCCTCTTTCCCTCCTTCTCTCCTTCCCTCTTCCCCTCTTCCCCTCTTCCCCTCTTTTCCTCCTTCCCTCTGCCCCTCTTTCCCTCCTTCTCTCCTTCCCTCTTCCCCTCCTCCCCTCTTCCCCTCCTCCCCTCTTTCCCTCCTTCTGTCCTTCTCTCCTTCCCTCCTTCTCTTCCTCCATCCTTATCTCCCTCCCTCTTCCCCTCCTCCCCTCTTTCCCTCCTCCCCTCCTCCCCTCCTTCCCTCCTCCCCTCCTTCCCTCCTTCCCTCCTCCCCTCCTTCCCTCCTCCCCTCCTTCCCTCCTTCCCTCCTCCCCTCCTTCCCTCCTCCCCTCCTCCCCTCCTTCCCTCTTTCCCTCCTTCCCTCCTTCCCTCCTCCCATCCTCCCCTCTTTCCCTGCTTTCCTCCTTCCCCCCTCCCCTCCTCCCCTGGTTCCCTCCTTCCCTCCTTTTCTCCCTCTCTCCTCCCCATCCTCCATGTCAGCTCACACAGAGCACCCGCAGGAGCAAGTTCTTGCTGGTGACTGGCACACTGGACATGATTGGAAAACAAATATATCAGGGCTTGTTTCTTCATGTTAGGGATGAATGGGACCTGACAGATCATTTAGTCCAATTCCTTTCTATAGCAAACGATGAAACGGAGGTACACAAAGGGAGAGGGCTTAAATACATGGGCTTGGCACCTTCCAAGTTTCATATAAACTGGAGCAAGGCCCAAGGAGCCCATTGTATAGGTGAAGAAGCTGAGAACTCGAGGATTAACATCCTTGTTCAAGGTCATACCACAGGGAAGGTGTGTCAGTACTTGAGCTCTGAGCTTTTGGCTTAAAAACTTATGGTAGATGATAAAGAGGTGGCTCAGTGCTTAAGGGTAATTTCTCTTCTCTTGCAGAGGACCTAGGTTCAATTCGAACACCCATATGGCAGCTCACGCCACTTACATAGCAGCTTACAGCCTTTAACTCCTTCAATCCCAAGGGTCCCAACACCCCCTTCATGTTTTCTCAGGCACAGGGTCTGCATGAAATGCACAGACATACAAGTAGGAAAATACCCACGCACATAAAAGAAATGAAAGCATTTTTAAAAGTCTTATCTTATATGTAGGTATTTTCTTAAGAGTCACAAAAATAGCGGGGCGTGGTGGTGCATGTCTCTAACCCCAGCACTAGGGAGGCAGAGGCAGGCGGATTTCTGAGTTTGAGGCCAGCCTGGTCTACAGAGCGAGTTCCAGGACAGCCAGACTATATATACAGAGAATCCTTGTCTCGGAAAAAACAAGTCTCTGGTGCTTAAATGAAATCATTCTATTGTTTCTTTTTTATTAGTATATATCCACTGTACAAAGTGATATTTCGCTGTGATATTTTCCTATGCATATGTCATGCAGTTCACTCGTTGGCCTCATCATCCTCTTGTTTCCCCTTCCCCCTCCACTGGTCCCCTGTTTCTCCCAAATACTTCCTGTTCTACTTGCATGTCTTCAAATTTTGCATAGAAGAGAAAATATGCAGTGTTTGTCTTTTTGAATTAACATAATGATTTCCAGTCGTATCCACTTTCCTATCAGAGCCATCTTTTCATTCATCTTTAAGGCTGAATAAAATGCTATTGTTGGTATCTGCCATATTTTCTTCATTGATCCTTGCTACCACAGATTGCTGATGACATCCAGGGAAGTGACTATCTTCCACAGCTCTACCAGGTCAGGTAGAAGTCTGACCCCATGTCCCAGCTCAGTGGCCTTTTGTTCTTGCCCTGCAAGAGCTCAGACAACCTGTCCAATGTGCAACCTTCAGTGAATGATTTTGCCCCCACTCTGGACAATGGGCATTATCTTCATTTCACCCTCGAAGAAAGTGAGGCTCGGTAAGTGGTGTCACTGGGGACAGATGGGGCAAGCTATCTGATTGATTCCATTCCCTGGGTTCCCTTTCATCTTCCAATCGTCCTTCAAATAATTCAACCTCAGTCCCCATTGGCTTCCCAGGCATGAAGACAACAGGTCGCATATACCTACAATCCCCTCCTTGGACAACCCTGCTTCTCAGACTTGCCTGTGCTTCCTTCTGTGCTGCCACACCTCTACCTCCTGCTGTGCTTAGGAGAGAGACAGTCCTGGGCTGGCATTGACTGAGTCTGTAACAATGGATGCTGTTTCTTGCCTGAGTGCCCAGTACACAGTAGGTATTCAACACATGCTTGTTCATTTGAAGGAACAAAGGGACCCCAAGTTGCTGCTGACTCTTTATCAGGTGCTCAGCATGGCTGGCCTCAGCCTATCACCTCTCGTGCCACACGTGTCCCAAATTCCTCACATACAGGAGCCAGAGAGCCCACAGACAACCCAGGTCCATTCCTTACAGTCCTGTTTGGTGGCCCCAAGGCAAGGGCTGGGAGGACATGGACATGCTGTCCCTTGGAGAAAGTGGAAGAGGGCTGGAGCCTGAGCCCGTGGCAGGGTTCAGTGCAGGATCTGTATGTTTGACCTCTCCTTGTGTCCAGTTGTGCTGCACAGCACTCACAGACCATGGGCAGGAGACCAGAGAACTGTACTTCGCACACTCAGCCAGACAGCCCTAGCTAGTTGGGGATTCAGCTTCCAAGGAAGGATGGAAGGAGAAATGGCACAAGGTGACCGACGCTCCCTCATGGGATGGGCCAGGGGTAGGAACCTGGGAATGAAGGATACTCTGCAGCCAGCATGAGAACCTTGTCTGATCTCTCTCTGTGTCTGTCTCTCTCTGTGTGTCTGTCTCTGTCTCTGTCTCTGTCTCTCTCTCTCTCTCTCTCTCTCTCACACACACACACACACACACACACACACACACACACACCCTTCCCGACTGGGCCACCATAAAATTCATGTCCCCACAAAGGTTAAAGTCCCAAATTGGGGATCTGATTCATCTCTCCCACCCAGTCAGTCGTAGTGTCTTTGTCAGTAAAATGAGGCTATCTAGGACCAGCAGGATGGCTCAGCTCCTAAAGGAACTTATAGCTGAGACTGATGACCAGAGTTTGATCCCTGGGAACCACATGGTCGAAGAAGAGAGATGTTCCTTGCCCATGCACATGTGTGCCCCCATCAGTAAATATAATGTAATACATTTTTACATGAGGTTAACCAGAGCTAACCCCTCATGGCTCATGAGAGACCCAAAGGGACTCATGCACTTCCTCACAATGGCATGCAGGCATCTGCTGCATAGAGAGAGCTGAATAACTACATGATATCCTTCACCACCCTGCTGAGAGCCCCTGGCCCTTTTCAGCAGCTTCTTTTATGGCCCCGGAGTGTCCTGTTGCTCCTTCCCGCCACCAGAGAGGCAGGCTCAAGGCTCACATCTTTCAAGACCCTTTGCTTTCCCAGTGTAAGCCACTGCACTCATTTTCCCTCCTCGTCCTGCTACCTTCTTCACAGCACCTGCGGGTAGGCCAAGGGATCCCTGACTCTTCCCAGGTTTTATACTACAGCTCTAGAAGTCATCTGGTCTAGGGCCAACATTTAGTCCAAAGTGTGTGTGTGTGTGTGTGTGTGTGTGTGTGTGTGTGAGAGAGAGAGAGAGAGAGAGAGAGAGAGAGAGAGAGAGAGAGAGAGAGAGAGAGAGAGACGGGGATAGAGGATTGTACAGCCTCACCCTTGCAGGCGCTCAGGAGGGTTTCACCTGGGGTAGCCCCGTTGTGGGGGCCCAGCCTTCTCGATGTAGTCTGGTCGCTCTCTGCCCACCTGAAAGGCGGTGTAGCTTGTGCTTGCTGTCCTTCTCTAGTTGTACCACCCCTTGTCCCCGCTCCCAAGCCTTCAGATCTTGATCCTACTACTTTTTGGTATGGGTACTTCCCGAATGTTTACTGTATGCTATACATACACATACTTTCCAGCAAACTCAATGTTCTTGTTTCTCTCCTAGACTCTTTCTTTCCCACAACATTCCCTGTTCCTCCTCCTCCTCCTCCTCCTCCTCCTCCTCGTCTCCTTCTCAAATGCCCTGGTTCCTGGGCCCGACTTGCTGTGTGGTTCATTGTTGGCCACAGGTGGATCACTAGGTAGCAGGCAGTTGGGACATGCAGTGTCACTGGGCTGCCAGGGCAGCACAGTAGCATGCTGCTGCGGAATCTTGGCAAGGAGTTGAATCCATGGAAGCGAGTCATCCCTGAGCTGCAGGGTCCTCAACTCAAAATTCTCCTTGCTTTCCCAGGAGAACTTTGGGGTCCCTCTGCCCATCTGAACCATCCACATAGAGACAAAATGGGGACATCTTTAGGTGGGTCCCCCACCTCTGGTCTGCTTCTCAGCTGCAAATTGCTGAATACAGTAGCTTCTGAGGGAACCCTTGGAGACCCAGGGCTGTGCCAAGGCCTGTGGCCAGCCAGGTGACTTCCATTAGGTGTCAGCCAGCCCAGGACAGCAGAACTGCTAATCCCAAGCTTTATGGGGCAGCTCTGCCTGCCAGGGTGCGAGGGTAAAAAAAGTGAAAATAGAAATTCTAATCCCTGCGTCGTTTTTTCCTTGCGTTTGGTGCTGCCTGTTGTTCGCGGGTCTTTCTTCCTTGCTTGGGACTCTGACTGGTGTATTTTAGCATCCCCTCTGCTCTTGCTGAGCGTCAGTCAGTCCTTTTGGCTGTCTCTCTGGCTTTCTCTCCAACTCCCTGTACCCTGGCTTTCGCTCACAGACCTCTTTCTGGTTTGAAGGTCTGGGTGCTACAACATCACGTTTTGTTCTTGTCTGGGTGCTCTGGCTCAGCTGCAGCCGCTGCCCCTCCCGGAGACCCTCGTTCTCCTTTCCTTTCTTGTCTCTCCCGGTTGGGCTGACTCTTCCTCCGGGCTGGAAGCTGGAGCTGGGATGAGCAATCTGGAGAGCAGATGTGGGATGCCCTCTGCTCCCACCTCCCTGCACATGAGGCTCCTTGGCAGCTTGGGGCGGGCAGGCCGCACGAGCCCTCCCAGTCTGGGCCTGCCGAACTGGAGAGCTCTCAGCCTATCTGCCAGCACACGCTGCTGCTTCAGCACGGGGTTTGATTGACAACAGGAAAGAGTAAAACACATAAAAGAGAAAAAGGCACAGCCACCCAGAGACTGAACACAAGCGGAACAGCAAGCAAGCTGCCTGCAACCAACCGCAGGCGCTGGAAGGTGATGGATTAGGTGGGCACTGGAAAGAGGAGACCCTAAAAACGAGAACCCATTTTACACACTGTAGGACACTGCACTGCGGTGCTAGGCAGAAGGGCTTCAGTAGTTTAGTTGCTCGGCCCAGAAAGGTCAGTTGACACTCGTGAAAGGCACCTTTCTAGACGCTCTTATTGCCGGCCTACCCTGAGGGTTCAGGCTCATCTCTCTACCCCATCCTCTGCCTGGTAACCCATTAGTAGGTGACCTTCCTACATAAAGTCTGTTACCAGAACAGATTTGCAGTAGGCAGTAGCAGGGCGTTGGCCAGTGGCTAGGCGGTGAGGACAGTGGCAGGTAATTTGGGAGCTGAGTGAGATTTGACAGAATAATATTCAAGCTAGTGAGTACTGGGATTTGATCCGGTGGTATGGACATCCGAAGGAAAGAAAGCCACCCACTTGTCCCAGCATCCAAACTCTCAAGTCACTTAAGACCATTTTTTCCTAGCTGCTTCGCCATGCCTTAGACAATGTTAATCCCATTTTACAGACAAACCTACTGAGGCGCTGAGAAAAGTGAACTGAATTGGCCTAATTGCCACGGGTCACAAGGCTGAGCTTGGGCTGCTGGCACTGGTCCGCGAGACTCTTCACTGTGGCCGAAGCCTAACCTCTATGGAACCTTCCGTTCTGAACTGAAACCCCTTGCAGGCGGGCAACGCGGCGGGAGCCCCGCCTCTCCTGCGGCCTGGGCCTTCATATCTTTCTCACTTTGAAGGCGGTCTATTATCTCGGCGGCTTCCCTGCCCGCACATTTGCATTTGGAGCCTTTCATCTGATCTCGTGGAATTAAAGGCTTTGTCTCCCATTAAAAGAATTCCAGGCCCTGGGAGCCAGGCGGGGGGGGGGGGGGTAGGGGGGGGGGAAAGGGGCTCCCGGAAGGAAAGGCTGGTTCCCACCACGGGGCCTCGAACCCGCTCAGCTCTAACACTCCTGGAAGGCCCTGGCTGTCCATAAAAGGGGACTATCCCTGCACCTCCTGGTGACATGGGACAACGGGGGTGGGGGCGGGGAGACGGAGGGGGGAACCAGCTGCAGCCTTGGGCCAGACAGCCTTGAAATTCCTACTCAAGCTTTGCCGTGTGCTTTCATGCTGGTCTGTTTTCCCTTCTGAGGAGTCTGAAAACCGTGGGCCATCTGAAAACCGTGGGCCCCACCAGTCCAGAACGAAAGAGAGAAAAATCATATTCCAGATGTGTCCTTCTGTTCCCTTGGGCAAGACTTTTTCTCCTATGTGAATCCCAGGCTCCCCCTTGTAAAATGCATTGTTGGGTTTTGAGATCTCTCCTCCAAATCTGGGATTTTAGGAGATGCCCATGCCTTTGAAGCCCATTCAGCCTATCTTACCCACACCCCAGCTTCACCTTGACCCCAGCCTGGACTTGGTCCCCTGCCTTATACTTACACAACTTTTGTGCCTACTCCTTGGGCCACCCCAGCTGTACATCGGTCTCACTTAGGGAGCCTGGCAAAAGTGTACAAGCCAAGCCCCAGAGACTGCGGCTTCATGGTTTGGGGGTGGGGCTCCCCAGGTGAGTCTTAGCCTGAGCTGAGAAGTCCTGCCCAGGCCCAGGACTGCCCAGGGCCTTGCAAGCAGGCAAGCCAGGGGACAGAGACCAGAATCCTGCCTGTGTGCCCATAGAGCTGGGTCACAGAGCCTTCGCTCACCTAGGCTTGTGTCCTTTGGTTGAGGTTTCTGCTGGGGGGGGGGGGTCCACACTGCATATTCTCCCCTCCCCTCAGCCCTGTACAGCCAAGAGACTTAGGAAATAGTTAGGAAGCCTTCACACATGGGTTCTGGCAAGCCCAGAGGAGAGTGACTTGCCCAAAGCCACATAACTACAGCCAGGCAGCCTCTAGAGATGGACTGCCTTTGGTTCCTGGGTCTATCAGTCATCCATCAGCCATGAAACTTTTCTTTTCTCTCTTTTTTTTTTTTTCTTCAAAATCGGACCAGGCCCTCACCGGACTGCGTTTCCGTTTCCCGCCCCCACCCCTACCTTTTATATCTATACCACCCAAAGCCCAGAGAGAGAGAGAGAGAGAAACCTGTTACTATTTCCACAAACAGTTCCAGGCAGGACTAGGCCAGAACACAGGTCTCCCAGGTGGCACTCTAAGGATCCTTCACAAAGACTTGTTACCAAAGCTTAGAGTTTTCTCTGCTTCTAAGAACACTCAAAACAGATACCTCTGTCCCCAGATGTCCATGGAGCAGCAGAAAGAGAATTGTCATTCTTAGGCTCTGCTCTCTTCTCCTTTTTGTCCCTTGTGAACTCTCCAAGTCCCCTTCCCTTGCTCTGCTACCTCCTCTCTCCTTCCCTTCTGACTCTCCACTTTTCCTGGTAAAACCCGAAACCATTAGGATGACTTTAAATAAACTACTCCTCAAAGAGTGTCCTTCAAGGAGTAGAGGGTGCAAAGTTAAACTCCAAGGAGAAGTGCCCTGATGGCATGCACAGTTGGTGGCAGATAGGGACTAGCAGCTGACCAGAGAGGTGCTACTGACCATGAGTGAATAGGGGATGATGAATAGAGAGAGACTCAGAGCAGTAAACTCCTCTGAGAAATTACAGCCTAGCCTAACATGAGAGGCCTGGGAGGCCCATCAAACCTACTTCAATCGGATACTCTCTGGCAGACAGGAACCAAGGGGTTCATGAAGCAAAGTCTACGTAGAGAAAGATCACGTAAAAAGTGTCACCTGCCGAGGGAGTATTGTAACCCACTGATTCCAGGAGCATCACATTTGAGAGTTCATCACTTGCCACATAAACAGTGTATTGTGTGTCTAACAGGCCCTAACCACTGTGTAGGCCAAACAGGAGGTGATAGCCATGGGACTGATAGTGGCCAACCGGATCTGAATGCTTGCTATGTGTCTGAGTGTGCTTCAATTTTTTTTCACATTTATGAATCTATTACAACTCAAAGCAACCCAATGTGGCTGGAACATTCCAAAGCTCCATCTTGCAGATGAGGAAAATGAAGCCCAGAGAGGCTCAATAATTTGCCTAAGATCATACAACAAGCATGTGATGGGCTGGGTCTCAGCTTGGCAATGTGAAGAACAACTGAACTGTCTTTTCATGAAGAGATAAAGAAAATGGGCTCTTTCCTCAGAGGGCTGGCAGTTTTGAAGATGTCCTTCTGATAGCAAGAAACCTTTCAAGACCGCACATGGTGCCAGATCAATAACCATGGGGACCAGGAAATGTCATTTTAGCTCTGAGCTGAGTGACCCCGGGCACATACTTGAACTCTGAGGGAGACGGCTCTAACCTTTCTGAATGGGGGCTGCTGTGATGATCCATTGGTGTGAACGTGTTTAGTACCCACAGAGCTGAGAGAGAGAGAGAGAGAGAGAGAGAGAGAGAGAGAGAGAGAGAGATGCTATCTGTGGTGCCTTATCCACCCACTCAGGCCATGCCACTTTCAGGTCCTCGGCCTCCAGCATCTACACCAGGGGTCTTACACCCACTTTAAAGCTGCATTCCCCAAGCCCACAGTACTCAACCTTAGCCACAAGCCCCCAGAGAAGGCCCCACTACATGCACATGTATATCTAGTCAAGCACACGACTTTTTGCAGACACACTCCTTATACGTATGCACAGCTCTAGTCTTGAAACTCCCTATGTATACAGATACCCTGAAAATCTGCTTCAGGGTTCATATATATATATATATATATATATATATATATATATATATATATATGATTTTTGTGCATTCCAGAGAATTGCTCTAACACTTAAGGACAAGGAGTGCAGGCCAATGGAAATCAGTGGGGGATGGGCTGGAATAGGGCAGGAAGCACAGGGCAGTGGAAAGAAGGGCCAGTGAGGGAGGCAGCAGGCTCGGTCAGGCAATCTGTTTAGCCCTGAAGCTAAGGAGCCCATTAGTGGCATTGTCTCATTTTAGATTTCCCAGTATGCCATGCTCTCAGACAGCACACTTTATTTAGAAAAGCCAAGGAAATTTGTTTATATAATTAGAGCAGGGCAAAGGCTGCCCTTGAAGGGGTTCTCCACAGGCAGCAACATGGGCTTGTGATAGGGGCCAGCTCTAAGACCCCACCACCCTCCAGAGGAGCACCCAGCCAGCCAGAGGCAGATAAGCTAGGCTAGGCTGCAGGGTCTCTTTAGTGGCTTCTCTGGCATTCTCTCTTGGTGCTGATTGGATAGGCTGCCATCAGGGCCTGCTCAGAACCAGGCAAAGAAGAGGATCTCAGAGCCATAAAGCCACCACTTGGTACAGAGACCAGGCGTTGGATTTAGACCTTTGTCTCCCTGGCCTCAGTACCTTCTTCTGGAGGGGATGAGACAGTGATATACCAAAGATGATGGCTGGGAGGAGCCTAAGCCCAGTGGCAAGCAGTGTCCATCTGGCAGCCATCCTGTCTCACTGATGCCTTCTCTCCCATCTTTCCCCAGGTGGACTTTGATCCTGCTTTTCTCTGATAGCCTAAGAATCGGCTTCTGATTACTGTTAATTATGCTCACTATGGACCCTTCAGTGATACCACCTTGGAGTGAGATCACAAGGTCCCAGGGCAGAGAAGTCCACATCACTTGCTCCTCCTCCTCCTCCTCCTCTTCCTCCTCCTCTTCCTCCTTTGGAGAAGCTTTTTCCATCTCCTGTGGTCTTTGATTGTCAGAAACTCTGCTTGGGTCTGACTTTGTCCGCATAGAACAATGTCTCCATCCCACCTCTCCCACCTATAACCCCTGATCTTGTTTCCGGGCCAGCCATTCCTGACATGGTCAAATCTGCTAGGGGACATATCAGAGTAGGCACAGAACCTCTGGGTCAAATGAAGATGCAGTTCTCAGGTCAGTCTCAGCTTTCTCCAGAGTGGCAGTCTTGGAGTCTTCAGCAGCCCCACGATGCCCTTGTCTGGCCAGTCTGGTCACCTGTAGGGTGAGGAACTGGTTAGATCAACTCTGCAGCATGCTGACATCCCAGAGAATGTCCAGAGTCATGTGGTGAGGTGGGTAGGGAGGCAGAGGTGGGAGGATCTGCAGATGACAAGGTAGCAAAGAGGCGCAGCCAGGGTACCAGGCCAGGTGAGTTAGTGCCAAAGTCCATACAGATTCCAGCAAAACATAGTTACAAAATTAAGGAGGCAGGAAAACCAGTTCTCTGGATGAAGAGCCAATTCATTCATTCATTCATTCATTCATTCATTCATTCATTTTTTCACCAAGTTCTTCCCACCTTTGGTTTAAGAATAAAATAATTCATTCTTTGTCCTTCTGTATGGTAGTCTGGTGTATAATTATGTCATAATTTACTTAGTCTCCTGATCATAGGGTAGATTTTTTTTAAAGGCAAGATCTCATTATTTAGTCTGAGCTAGCCTGGAACTTACTGTGTATCCAAGTCTAGCCTTGAACTCACAATCTTTTTTTTTTTTTTTTTTTTTTTTTTTTNAAAGGCTGTCTTTTTTCCACTGGATAGTTTTAGCTCCCTTGTCAAAGATCAGGTGAGCATAGGTGTGTGGATTCATTTCTGGGTCTTCGATCCTATTCCATTGATCTACCTGTCTGTTGCTGTACCAGTACCATGCAGTTTTTGTTACGATTGCTCTGTAATACAGCTTGAGGTCAGGCATGGTGATTCCACCAGAGTTGAACTCACAATCTTGCCTCTCCCAACCTGCCTCATCCTTCTGCCTCTTGAATGTTGGGTTCAACAAGTTTACTAGGTTCATTCACAAGCATCTGATCTATTCTTGTCAAAATCCTACTAGGATGTCAGCTTCATGAAGAAGGAATCTTGTTCTGTGCCATAAAAGAAATAATTGAAAAATCAAATTTACCCAGACCTAGAAAGACAAAGTATTATTCGCTTATAAGTGGATGTTAGCCATTAAATAAATGATAGCCAATCTGCAATCCATATACTCAGAGAGCTTAGGTAAAGAGGAGAGGTCTGGGGGTGGGGGATACATAGACCTCCCAGAGAAGGGAGAAAGGAATAGATTTTGCAGATGTACTGGGGGTGGGTGGAGACTGGAGAGGGAGGGATCAGGTGTCTGGGGAGAGATGAGATGGAAGGAGATTGTGGGGAGAGACAGCTGGAAGTGGGGGGGGCATTTGAGAGGTGGTGTGCAAACCTACTGCAGTGGAAACTTCCTGGAATCTATGAGAGTGACCCTAGTAAAGACTCCTAGTAATGAAGATACAGAGTCTGAACTGGCCATCTCTTGCAGCCAGGCAAGGCTTCCAGTAACGGGAGTGCTTTGCATCTGGCCAAATTGTTGACCAAGGGTGGTCTAGTGGAGATTTCTAAACACCACAGGCTATGCTAGAACAGAGGGGTCACTCTCCACAAACTGACAGTAGGGGTCTTATTGCTGAAGACAACATCCACACTGCTCATTGAACATGGAGAGATCAACCTGGTGCCTGCACGGAGCCTTTACCTCTATGTTTTAATCTTTTTGGTATGGGAAAGTACTCTACAGGCTACTGAAAGAGAAATGTGGACATTAACCAATTCACAAAACCTTTGACCAGCATTCTGTCCTGCTTGCAAGATCTGCTGGGACAATGGTGGTGCAGAACTCTTGAGTGTAGCCAAATAAGGACTGATTTAATTTGAGGCCCACACCATGCCTGTCCCCTACACAGCCTGAATGACCAGGAATAGGAATGTGGATAGCCCAGAGACTTAGGGTACAAGCAAACTTGACTGCTCAAAAAAATCAATGAAATCATTCCCAGTCATTTTCTGTCCTCGTTGGTGCTGTCTTCAGCTGTCATCAGAAAGGCTTCCTCTGGCAGAAGATGGGAGTGGATGTGGAGAACTACTGCCAGATATTATGCTAAGAAAGAGTCTAAATCCGAGGTTTCCATCAAATCCTGCTCAGAGCTCAGGCACTTCCTGGGAAGAGGAGGCTGAAGGATTTTAAGAGTCAGCACATATGTTACAGTTATGTAGCTTGGTGTTCTTGTGGGACTCCTAACAGTGGGAGAAGGGGCTGTCTCTCTTCTGCCTGTTTCTGAGACCCCTCTACATCTTTGGGTTGTCCATCCAGCCTCAAACAAGGGGAAGTACCTAGTCTTACCACAACTTGATCTGCTATATTTGGTTGATATCCCTGAAAAGCCTGCCCTTTTCTGACAAGAAAAGGAGGAGGAGTGGATGATGGGGTGGTGGGCACTGGGAGGGGAGGAATGAGGTAAACTTTGGTCAAGATGTAATATATGAGAGAAGAAATTTTTAAAAGGGTCAGAGGGGATGGAGAATATCAGGAGAACAAGGCCCACTGATTCTATATATATATATATATATATATATATATATATATATATATATATATATATATATATATATTATACATGCTCTAGGCAAGCATAGTGGTAGATCAGTAGGTCATGCCTATAGTCCCAGCAGTCTGGAGGTATAGGCAGTAGGATCACACATTGAAGATCACCCTGAACTGCATAGTAAGTTTTAGACCAGCCACAGTGGCATAGTGAGACCATGTCTTAAAAAGCAAACAAAGAGGCCTGGCAAGATGGCTTAGTAGATAAATGAACCTGCCATCAAGTCTGATGGATGGTGGGTAGAAAAGAGTCCTCTATGTTCAGCAGCTGTGGGATGCAATCCTGGACCGAGAGCCGGCAAGCCAGCAGGCTCTGTGCTGCTCCGGAGTCTGTACCAGAGTCACCAGGGGACCTCAGCGCCATGCTTTTCCTACTGGAGCCTAAGATTTTCCTCAGTACCGGCAGGAGGGCAAGACGAGGCACCAGCCTTTACTGTCCACATGTCCTGAGATCAGGCTTGGAAGAATGCAGACATAACCTCATCACCCAGAGCCAAGAGTTTCTCTTTGACCATGGGATTGCTGGTCCCCAGTGGGCTCTCACTTCCCAAGGCTGTCAGGAGTGCTCAGGAGGACCCAGTGCTGTAAATGCAAGCCCGTTGGCTGGTAGCAGGGTAGTAAAGAAGAGCCCTGAATTCCCGGCTGGCTCTTAGCAATATTCCTCATGTTCCTTCTGGCGCTCTTCTCCAGGCCCTACTCCCACTCCAAGTCAACCCTCTCCACACACAAGGTATAAATATAAAAAATAAATAAACACAGAGCCAGCCCCAGAACTGAAGCAAATTGCTGGCAAGCGCTGGCCGCTGATTAACATGCATAGTGGACGTGCAACTGGGCATGTCGGAGAGAAGTGCGTTTTCCCTCCGGAGAAACTATCAGCATGGCCCCGGCCATGGAGGGGAGCAGCCAAAGGGAAGCAGGCACAAGCCTCTGTAGGTCTGAGCCAGGCACTTTCTTATCCAGAAGGGCCCAAGCCACCTCTCTCAGGCTCATCTTCCCAAACCTGAGCCAAGGGGACACTGGTACACTGTACACCGCACAGCCCACTGCAATCCAGGATTCAGCTTGAGGACAATGGAGGAAGTGAGGCGAGCCGGTCAAGTGGATTGGCTCAGCAGACTGACCATGGACATTCACTGCAGTGAGCTTCCATTGCCTTAGCACGACCAAGGTGGGAACAGACCTCTGTAAGGCTGGGGTGTCCCTCCATTAGGAAAGCTGTCTAGCCGTGCTAAGCATGAAGCAGGGACAGGAAGGACTCTTGGGTCTTCCTCCCCTTTCTCTGTATGTCCCAAGTAAGGAGCAGGCAGGCTGGCTATGAGGGCAGAAAGAACGGGTGCTTACTGCAGACGGCTTGCAGTCTATCCCTTCACGTTGCCTTCCCAGTTGTCCTTAGCAGCCGAGAAGATGGAACTGAGGCACTGCCATCGTGGGTGAGGGGGACGGGTTCAAGCTTGCCCAAGGTTGTAGAGCTAAGGAGCAGCAGACTTACCACTTAGGCCCAGAGGGTTTCTTTAGACTCTGCTGCTGTGTAAACTATGGAGTATCTTGGGCCTGTGAGGTTGCTTACTGAGTCAAAGCGCTTTCTTTGAAGACAGGCGACCAACTTGAGTTCTAACCCCTGGAACCTGTGTAAAAGCAGAAGAAGAGAACTGGTTCACACAATTGTCCTGTAAGCTCGACACATACGCACATGCACATGCGCAATCACATGCCACACGCAGACACACACTCGTACGTGTATGCAAGCCAGCAAGCATGCACACGCACAAACACATGCACACACAATTAACGAATTAAAATAGCGAAATCCAGAGTTGAATTTGAATTTCACATAAACAGTAAACACTTCTCTGTGTGTATGTGTTATGTTGTTAGGGATCAAGACCCCCCCACACACACACATGCTAAGAAAAAACAGCGAATACTTTTGTAGTATAAACGTCCACACTTGATCCTCCACATCCACAAACTCCATTTCCTGATGCAGCCGGCTGTAGATAAAAGAATATATATTTGGGAAAAAATAGAGTGTGTCTCAGCCGTGCACAGCCTTTTGTTTGTGGATCATTGCCTAGACAGCGCTTGTATAAAGACATAGAAGGACAACTACTTACACAACACTTCAATTGTATTTGGTATCACAAGCCATCTAAAGATGATTTAAAGCATGCAGCAGGATGTGTGTCTGTCATGGGGAACTACTATGAAGGGGCTTGGGGGACAAGTATACTTAAAAGGATACACCCATATGGATAAATCTTCACCACTTCCCTGAATTATCTGACCATACTGCTGTTTCATTTGCTCAGTCTGACCACCCTGCTTCAGTGCCCGAGCGTGTTAGCAGTGCCTTTAAACACCCCCTCTCTTGCTAAAAGCGTGAGGAAGGGCCCCTCTTTGGCACAGTATCAGTTCTGTCTTCCCAACAGCTGCCTGTGGAGAAGCTCCCAAGTAGCACTGGACGTCATCTTGGTTTTAACAGAGGAGAGACTGAATGTCAGACCTCGGTAGACTCCTGAGCAGTCAGTGCACACACATGCTGGATGATCTTAGGCAGGATCTTCTACCTGTCGGAGGCTCCAGGTCCTCATTTCAGAACAGTGACAGCACTTATGTGGACTCACAGGGTTATACTGAGAGAAGCATCCGGGCAGCTCCAAAGCTGTCAATGACTGTGACCTGCTGTTACCAGTCCAGGGAGTCACCCTTCTCCCCTCCTTCACTTGCCTGTGCACCCCATGTCACAGATTTTGTGTGTGTGTGTGAGGTAGAGAGAAGAATGCAGGCAGCTGATGGGGGTTTGGTCTTTGGGGTCCTATGCTGCTGCCACACTTGGCCTGTGGCAACATGGGCTCCCGTGTTCTGTCAGCCATAGCTTCTGAGTAATCCAAGAAAAGCCGGGTCCTTCCTCTGGCTGTCCTCTGACTCAAGGGGAGGACTGGATGAGTGTTGAAACTGTGCTCCAGTCACAGGAAGATCTGCTGGAGAGAGGGAGGGGTGTACCTGGCAGGTAGGGGAAAGGCCAAAGGGAGGAAGTGGGGGTGGGATTCCAGCTTCCTTCAGGTCCCTGGCCCCTCAACAGCAGGTCTCCAGCTCTGGAACCTAGGAGAAACCAGGGTTTGGCTTCCTGGACATTTCATTTCAGAGCCTGTTCCCCTCACCTGTGAAGAACAGATAAGACCCCCCCCCCCAGACACACACACACACACACACACACACACACACACACACACACACACACACGTGCACGTGAGTGCACTAGTGATTGAGTAGAAGAGAGAAGATCTCTGTGCCCACAGGAAGGCTGTTCAGTCATGTGTGGGCTTTTGTTTCATCATGTGTACAACTGGCAGTCGAGTGTCTGCCTTCCCCGGTGCTGGGAGGATCGATCAAGGCGTTCTCTGGGCACCCCTTCCCACCCCTCCTGGCTCACTGTAGAGTATTGTTTAGGACCTGTGAAAAGGTTCCATGTTTGCTTTGAGACTGGGCCTAGCTCTTTCTTTAGCTTAGGCTGGCCTGGAGTCAGCCATCCTCCCACCTTAGCTGCTAGCATCATGGGCAAAAACCACCATGCCAAGCCTGGCTCCCTTTCCTGAGAAACCACATTACCCCCCCCCCCCCCCCCCCCCCCCCCCCCCCCCCCCCCCCCCCCCCCCCCCCCAGCACAGCCACCCTCTCTGACTGCCTGTTGTGCCTCTGTCTGGACTTTGACCCTCATGTGTCATCATGACAGATTTCCTTGTCTTGCCAGACTCTAGTCCCTGCCTGTTCCTGGTTTCCTCTGTGCCTTGGACCTGGCATGGAGCCTGTGCTCAGTAAACCTTTGCAGGGTGAATGAGAGGGCCTCCTCGCGTGGCCATGCAGTACAGCTATGAAAAGTTGTTAGTCAAACATTTGTCTTTGAAAGGTAAAATTCTTTGTATCCTCACAGGCATTGACCTCCTTTGCCTTTTTCTCCAGGCTGGACTTCACCTCTTCTTCAGCAGATGCCCCTGGGCTGAGAGCAGCAGGGCAAGGATGACACTGGGCTGACAAGCTGGGGGTTGGGGGGGCGCATCTGGTGGATTCCAGGGCCAGCTGGGGCAGTGTGCGCTTGCTCCTGGCCTCTCTGCCTTGCTCTTCTGCTCTGCTGAGCTCACTGCATCCAGCTGCAGACACCTCATTGTTGTCCTGATGGAGCTGAGCTGGAGGTAGTTCAGAGGAGAGCTGGAGCGCAGTGTGGGGTGGTAGGACCTGGTGCACAGGTGGTCAGCCAGACCATGCCAACGAGCTGGCCCACAGGGAACCTGAGAAGCTTAGCCTCTGCGTGCCAGTCTGCAGAGCAATGGAAGAGATGAGCTATCTGGGAAGACAGACAGATAGACAGACAGACAGACAGACAGACAGACAGACAGACAGACAGACAGAGGGGGGTACTTAAAGTAAACGAGCTTCTTTCACCACAGGCAGGCTTGGACACCCTGCAGAAGCCAGCATCTTTTCAAACCTTCATCGGGTGTCATCACCGTGACTGAGGAAAGACCACACTCTTGGAGACTGAAGTTAAAGAAAGAGGCTACCATCATGGGGAAAGGGGTCTGGCAATGCTCAGGGATAGTCAAGGTCAGTGGAGAGAATTTGTAGGTGATCCAGAGTTCCCTGGCTGTCGAAGGTAGGAGGAGACTTTGGCCTAAGCAAAGAGAAGGACTTTGGCAGCACCCTCTGTATGTCACTGGAGCAGCCTGCTTGGGAATCCTGGGGCCAATGGACTCATTCCACTATGCTTTCTTCTCCCTTAGGAGCTGAGGTAGCTCTTACCAGTCTTCACCCTGACACCTGCCTAGGGACACGTCCCATACCCTTCCCCCAACTGCTTGGTGTTCTTCACAGCATCACACACACTTTTAAATGTACCAGTCACCTTCCCCACCCTCAACATGGAAACTCCTTAAGAGTCAGAAGCACATGTATCATACATCACATGTATACACATGTAGCACACTAAATGACCAAACAAACTAAGATGGAATTTCCCTTTTAAAAAAATGGTCCAGCCTGAGCAGAGACAATTCAAGCGCAGACATGTACCACAGGCATCCCTGGGCTCTTTACTTCATTGAAGAAAACATTTATCCATTTTCAAGGCATTGTTTTGAGAGAGAGAGAGAGAGAGAGAGAGAGAGAGAGAGAGAGAGAGAGAGAGAGAGAAACAGAGAGAGACAGAGAGAGAGAGCCTGCTTTTATAGACCTCGTTGTAAGTCATGGGTAACTTAGCCAGTGATAAGAACATTGATGGGAAAGAAAGTCATGGGCAGGGCTGATGAGACTGGGCTCACTTATTCTTCATAAGAGAAGGACAGTTTGCATGGAGAATTCAAATTCAGTGGCCATTTTAGTGGAAAGCTAAAGGTGCTGAAGAAAGTCTGAGGACATCAGAAGATGAAACATGAAACTCCTGAAACTGGCATGTGCCTGACAAGAGTGCAGAGATCTGGGTGGCTTGAGTATTTGGAACACAGAATGGTGACAGGATGCTTGGGACCAGATGCCAATGACCTATTGCTTAGTTTCTTATGTTATTTCCAAACTAAGAACCAAGGACTGCTAAGCACTGGGAAAAGCTTTCAAAGGAGACTGACATCGCTTGCTCCTTTCCCGAATTCTAGTCCTGAGCAGTTCCCGTGGGTGTTTTCTTTTCTCCCTTACCTATGGCTACAGAACACTTTCCATAAGTTTGGCTGAAGACCATGATAGCTGCAGGTAGTAATGTCTGGGGAGCATTTGATTGCTACCTACTGTCCATAATCCTGCCAGGTTTCCCCCCTTGCCTACTGAAGGGCAAAGTGGGCAAAACTGTTATTTGATAGATGTAAAAATAATGATGTCTAGAGAGTGTGCCCACGGTCAATAACAAAGCTCTTCTCACCCCACCTTCTCATGGACCTTGGCATTTTAGCCTTGTAATTTTGTTTGGTTTGCTTTTTTGTTGCAGGTATGCTCTTAATTATGTAGCCCCAATTAGCTTTGAACTTGAGATCCTCTTGCCCAGGACTGTATGTGTGTACTACTATAGGCAGCCTTTCTAGCCTCTTTTGAGGGAAGAAGAAAAAGTGGACAGAGAGGTTGAGATTTTGCAAGGTCATACAGCTAGATTATGACAGTGCTGGGGGACTGGGAGGTGAAGCCCAGGAGGCATCACCGTCACTGACATGGAGGGCATCCTATCTGAATCACATGGCATAAGAGAACTAATGTGGACTTTAAACTCAGACAGCCTAGGATTAGAATCGCAGAGGTTTAGGATTGAGGTGTGATTGAGTGCCGGAGCATTTGCTCAGCATCCGTGAGGACTTGGGTTCAACAGCAAGCCCTTCAACTACAAGCAAAGGACTTCTTAAGTGTTGTGTGACTCGAGCACCACATTAGCCTCTTTCCTGAAGGCTAAAGCAGACTGAAAACTCTCTGCTCTGTGTGCTTGTTATGGACTTAACATAATCCCCACTGGATACATGCCGCATATGGTACCGAGCACGCAGCAAATGCTGGTCCTTATATGCACATAACTTATTTGCTAAGTTATGTCTGAATGAAGTGAAACATCAGCTTTGGGGGTAATTGGGGCTAGGGCTGGGCCTGGATAGTACACCATTGAATGAAACATACTTGCCAGCAAGTAAATGGTCCCAGACCTTGCTCCCAGACACCTCTAGGACCAGGTCACAGCAATGTGGAGCCAGCTCATATTTTAGGAAAAAAAGCTGGCTGCACAGAGGCAGGTCTGAGGCCAGCCCATCACTTAGTGGGGTGAGTCTCTTCCCACCTCCCCTCTCTATGCAGGCCTCCAGAGCAAGCATCCTCTCCCAGCTGCCCCTCCCCTCCCCCACCTGAAGGTCCCTTGGGAAGGCTCTGGGCTGTTTAATGGGGTGGAGCTGTCTTTAATCTGCTCCGTAAATGTTTGCTGGATCCTCATTAGAAACCATAATGTCCTATTAATATGCTGATGAGATTTCATTTGGGGAAGAGTAGCTGGGAGGATATGGGGTGGGGGTGGGGTGACAGGATTCATCTAGGGTATCCCAGGGGAGAAAGCATATATAGCTCAGTTCCTGGAGCCTCCCCTGCTCCTTGGGAAAGTCAGGGAGACCCAGGCTCAGCCCCTATTCTTTCCTTTGCACAGGCCTCAGGGGTCTGAGTCAGCTAGCTCCCATGGGCACTGGCACACACAACCCTCCTTGCCTCACCCATAAATACCACCCGGGGCCCCACCCCGGTGGCCCAGGTTAGTCACTAAAGCCTACACTCATTCTTCATCTTTTCCTATCACGGGTGTCTAACTGATGGTACTAGGGCTAGCATCTGCTTCTATCCTTGCCCCGGGGCATCCGGACTTCACTAAGATACAACAGAACACTTTGGGACAAGGAAATGAATCGAGGTACATGACAGGGCCAGCACCTAGTCAACCTGCAGTAAACTGTGCCCAGGAGGAAAGATTCCTGTCTTTGCTTTGCTCCCAGCTTACTGCTAGAGGAAGGCAACCATGAGAATGGAAGGATTTGACCTTAACAAAGGAGGGAGGGGCTATGGCTCCTGCTCTGGGCTGGAACTGTGGTCCTGATTGAACAGACCAGCTTTCATGGTTGCTGTGCCCTTGGCCGGGAACACCACCCTATATCCAGTCTGGAACAGTCCTCAAGGAAGCCTCCCTTGTCATCCTTCCTGATTCCAACCACTGAGTTGTTTGTTCTTCTAGTCTCTCCAGGGTCTAAATTCAGAAAGGTTTGCCATCTGTGACTTGTTTCCCTGAACAAGACTGTGAGTTTGGACTGCTGGTCCAAATGGTGGTCACTTCCAAGCATGTGCACATGCTCCACACATGCCTTCTCCGCAACCTCTCCAGGCCCCACTGTGAAGAAAGATCCCCGTTCCTTCACCTCCGTTCACAGGCTGTGCTGCTGGCTGCTGCTAGCTCCTGACTCTGGCCCTCTCTTCCTGGATTTTCACAGTCACTCGCATCAGGAGCCCCTGATTCAGTCAGGCTCATGGGACCTCCGTTGGCACCCGGTCCCATCTGAACAGCTCTCTGTGCTTAATTCTCCTGCCATGATCACCCCTGGGAACCCTTTCCCTTCAGTCTTTCCCATTCCTGTCTTAGTTCAGCAATGCTCACCTTCCTAGCTCTTTGGCCTCTGTCCCAGCTTGGGCATTGTGTAACACTTCAGTTTGCAGCTTGCTCTTCAACCCAGCCTCCGGTCAGCTACCTTGGCAGAGAACTCCTGGGGCCAATTAGTCAGTCACCCATGTTTGTGACAAGTGGCAAGAGCAAGTGGAACAGAAACTGTTCGGACTTCAGCCTCGTCACCTTGCTGCTGGTGGCCTCAGGCAAGTTGGCAAAAGGTCTCTATGCATCAGCTTCTGCCAAAGTGGAAGGGTACTGTCTGTGTCTTGATGAGGGTTCGAGGAGCTGAAGTACAGAGAACACTAACTTGGTCCAGTGAGTGGGTGCTGTGCCCACCAGTGCTCCTGGCTCTCTTAGCTTCCAACTGGTTCTCTGCATGCCTGAGTGGAAGCTACCTGGCCTCCAGGTTCTCTCTTGGTCCCCAGTTCCTCTTTTTCTGTCTTTAGAATCAGGCTGACCGGGGTTCACTTTTAGATCTACTACTAAACTCCATTTCTTCCTCTAGAACTGAGCAAATGAAGTGACTGCCACCAACCTGTTTATGCCAAAGATTGTCACCTCGTAGGAATTCCTCTTGCTGCATCCATAGAGGCAGTTTGGCCTGCACCCAGGGGAAGAGTAGGCACAAAAGGAGAAGAATGCCTAGGAAAATTGACACGGATGCCAAGGAGACCTTGCTAAGAGGAGCCAGGCTCACCAAGGCAGTGCCTAAAGGGCCCAGCAAGCTCAGGCACGATGCAGGCGGTGGGTAGTGACAGCAGTGCCAATCTGATGGCTAGGCCCAGAAGGGGCAGGCCAACTACACAAGGCCTAGCTGGTGGCACCCTTATCCCTGAGAGTGGGAGTGAGAACGGGACAGGGAGAGACCTGGAGAGTGTGCAGGCTGGCACACAGAGAAGAAGAGCGATGGGGGAGGGAGGGCGGTGCCAGAGAGAACCCAGCTAGTGGAGTCAGGGCAGTCAACCTGCAGAGCTGGGAGGAGATCCAGGTTTCATGACTCTCTCAGCACCCCACCTTCTTGGTTCATTGTCATCTGCCCTGAATTGCTTCCTAGTAGGACTTAGGTTGGGGTACCTAGGCTGCCTGCTATGTGACCTTGGATAGGTTACTCCACCTCTCTGTGTCTTAGTCTCCTCATCTGGAAAACAGTACTCATATGTTCTACCTTTGGGCCATTATGTGGATAAAGCACGTAATTCCATATATATATATATATATATATATATATATATATATATATATATATATATATATATATATATATATATGAAATGTACTTAGGCTAGGGATGGCTTACAGTTGCTGCTATTAGTGCTATTTCAGCGATTATTATTAGGGTTTTGCCTATTCTCTTAGATCTGCTTTAGCACTGAACTAGAAGGGAGGTCCCTCAGGAAAGCCAGTTGGATTGGGGGTGGAGCTGCTGGAGTGATGAAGAAGAAGAGATGAAAAGGTGACATCTACTCTCTGTCTTCTGTCAGGAACTTCTCCCTCAAACTTGCGGCTTCTGCAAGGAGCCCCCGAGCTCTGGCCAGCAAGCCTCTGAGAAGGAGCCTATGCTTGCACCTTGCTAAGCGTAGTCTGCAGGAGAAGATGACACTTATAGATGGATTGATCTGACCTCTCAAGCCTCAGTTTTCTCATCTGTAAGATGGGGCTCAGGACATGGCAGGTTCTGACACTGCATTTGGGAAGGCCAGAACCCAGAGGGGCTTAATGTAGCATTCCTTTGTATTTTAATCTCTTAGGTGTTAGAATCAGAAAAGACAAGATGGAGCTGAGTCAGACAGCAGAGCAAGTGGAGCCCTGGGGCAGCAGAGTGCTTCAGGAAGCCTCTAGGCTCAGGGATGAGTTGAAGCCAGGGTTGAGAAATTTCTCTTTCTCTTTCTCTTTCTCTTTCTCTTTCTCTTTCTCTTTCTCTTTCTCTTTCTCTTTCTCTTTCTCTTTCTCTTTCTCTCTCTCTCTCTCTCTTTCTCTCTCTGTGTGTCTCCCCTTCTCTTTCTCTCTCTCACACACATATGTATATATATAAAACCACCAATGTAAAAATATTTATTGCATACTTATTGCACACCAGACACTGGAAAAATAGCAGCAAACCCCACAGGCCTTGCCCGCTGTGAGTTGCAATCTATAAGCTGAAGTCTTGGCACAGGCAGGAGGAGGCACTGGCTATGTGTGGCTTCAGCTCAATTGTGTCTGATATGTATAACACAACCTCTCACCATCTAATCCTTAGGTGCTTTACACTGTCCTTGGAGTCTAAGTAGGTGAGGGCACTGGTAGAGCCTGGAGCCTCGCAGCAGCAGGATAGGAAGGTCTTGCTGAGCTGGGAGGTACTTGTGGGTGCCATCGGGCTGGACCCTGTGAGGCTGAGAGCGTATGTGAACACTGCATTCCGCCTTGCTTGCTCCGTAATGTGAGCTATTCAGAAGTGTGCTTACCCAACAGTCTGAAGCACTCAGGTTTGGGACCACGAAGGAGCCATGGGGAACTGATGGAACTGTTTCCCTTCCAGACCCAGACCCTCTCTGGTGACCATAGGAGGCCAATTAGCGGAGAAAAAAATGCTTCCTGCCTGGGTTTTAGCCTACCACTGTGTGTGTCTGCTCAGAAGTTAATGGTCATTTGAGCTGTCTCTGGGGACAGAGAATGGGGTTGCCATGGACTGCCTGGCTCCAGGCTGCAGCCTGGGTCTTGAGGGAGGCCAGGAGAGGTGGAGCAAGGTGCCTGCTGCTGTTGCTGCTGTTGCTGCTGCTGCTGCTGCTGCTGCTCCTGCTACTACTACTTCTAGAGAAGCCAGAGACAGCAGGGACACAGCACGCTTAGCCAAGGCCAGCAGGAATCTTCCCCATACCTCTGCAAGGTCCTGCTGGTAATGGGTGAGATGCAGGTGGGGATCATGGCAGTGGGTCTTGGGGCATTACTGGAGGAGCTATAGGAGTCCAGCAGCCTTACCATGCTCAACGGGGCACAGTGTAGCGAAAAGGCTTCATCCACACCTCTGCACACTGGGGAAGGTACTTCACAGGCGCTGGGCTCTGGGGTAACCCTGCTGCGGATGTAGAGCCTGTACTTTTTTCTATCCCTGCACTTGAGTTTCCTCACCTGTCAAGTCTGAATTGTGGCATTCCTATTGAGTCAGCTTGGCTGTGTCCTCTGAGAGCCAAGGCAGGCCAGATGGCTGAAGTGGGGAGTGGGGGAACTGGAGTGGAGCAGGAAAAGAGGCAGAGAGACAGACTGTACCTCTGGAGAGATGATATCACATCCCTAGAGGGGTCTTCGCTAGACTCAAATTTAAACCCAGGTCTATGCTTGCTAGGTGTGTGACCTTGGGCCCATCACTGAATCACTCCCCGGTGCCTCAGTGAACATTAGAGGCATTAGGACAACCTTCCACGTTACTCAGGAGCTACCGTGTATTAAAAGATGTGTCCTTAGCAAGTACCTAACTCCACCTAACTCTGTACTGAACTAGGACGAGGGAGCAGATGTGCTCACATTGGAAACCGTCAGCTTAAACTCAGAGGCCACCAGCCACCAGTCACCAGCACACCCTCCCAGCCACCATGAATAATGAACTGGTATTGATCTCCTGCTCGGGAAATTCCCTGTGACCTGTGATAAAAATACACACAGCTCTGGAGCCCGCAGCGCCACACAGGATTCCATTAGCTATGGCTGAGCTCATCTGAAACACCCCATCCCACTCCACCTAGGAGAGGGAGCTCAGGAGACAAGATGTGGGAGAGTCAGACCACAGTGGCCAGGGCCCGCAAAGGGGGAGGTAGCTTTCTGCCATGTGCTGCAATGTGGAGATGGGATGTTCTGGAATTAGCTCCTTTTTCAGAGAGTGGCCTTCAGATTCCAATGAGTACACGCAGCGCAGGGCCTGGCCAGTGAGACACACAGTAACTAGAGTCCAGCCCTCTCTGTGCTCCTTCTTGCTTTGTGGAGTCATGCTGGAAATCTGAGAATCATCACACAGAAGAATGAATCTCAGAGAGACTCTTTTTTTTTTTTTTAAAATATAAGAGCCCTACTGAAATCTAATTCACAAGCTATAAAATTCAAACCACATTTTGTCTACTCATCCATCAGTCGTCCGCATTGGAACTGTTTTCACATTTTGGCTGTTACGAACAGTGCTGCTATTAACCTTTATGCACAAGGTTTTCTGTGGACATATGTTTCCACTTCTCTTGGATTCAAGTCCACATATACACATACATATGCATACAAACAAACACACTTGTTGGGCCATCAGGTAACTGTATGTTTACATTTTTGAGAGGGGTCTGGGGGTATGGGTGAGTTGTAGAATGCTTTTCTGAAGTGTACAGACCCTGGGTTTGATTCTCAGCACTGTGAAACAGTAATAGAAGATGCTTTGAGGAAGTGCTAAGCTGTCTTCTAAAGCAGCTGCATCAATTTATATGTTCACTTTGATGTGTAGCAGTTCTAGATTACTTCTCTGCATTCTTGTCTTGCTAGTGGGTATGAACTGGCACCAGTTATGGTTCAGGTATGTGTATGCTGGGTGGCTAATGATGCTGGGCATCTTATCATGTGCTGCTAGCCTGTTGCGTATCTACTTGGTAAATATTTATTAGGATCCTTTGTAGTTTTAAAATCCATTTGCCATTTTCTTGTTAAGTTGTAAGACTGAGTTCCTTGGGCTGGAGAGATGGCTCAGCAGACAGATCACTGACTGCTCTTCCAGAGGTACTGAGTTCAGTTCCCAGCAGCCACATGGTGGCTCACAACCATATGTAATTGGACCCAGTCTTCTGGTGTGTTTGAACGTGGCAATATATGAGTTCCTTGAGATATTTTCTTCTATCTTATGCTGTGTAACCGAGTTTTCATTTTCTGCTTTTAAATTTTATTTAATGTGTATGTATGTGCCTTAGTTAGGGTTTTACTGCTGTGAAGAGACACCATGACCAAAGCAACTCTTTTTTTTATTAGATATTTTCTTTATTCATATTTCAAATGCTATTCTGAAAGTCCCCTATACCCTCCCTCGCCCTGCTCCCCTACCCACCCACTCCCACTTCTTGGCCCTGGTGTTCCCCTTGGTCTTGCAAGGCAACTCTTATAAGAGACAACATTTAATTGGGAGTAGCTTACAGGTTCAGAGGTTTAGTCCATTATCATCAAGGCTCAAGCATGGCAGCATCCATGAAGGCATGACTCAGGAGGAGCTGAGAATTCTACATCTTATTCTGAAGGCAAAGATGAGAAGACTGACTTCCAGCAGCTAAGAAGGGGGTCTTAAAGCCCATGCCCACAGTGACATATTTCTTCCAACAAGGCCACACCTACGCTAACAAGGCCATACCTCCAAATAGTGCCACTCCTTGGGCCAAGCACATTCAAATTGCCATAGTACGTGTGTGCTTGAGTGCATGTCTATGCATTGCATGTGTGCCTGAGCCTGCAGAGGTCTGAAGAGGGCATAGGATTACATGCAGCTGGAGTTGTGAGCTGCCATGTGGTTGCTATGAACCAAACTCAGGTTGTCTAGAAGAGCAACAGAGACTCTTAACTGCCAGGGCATTTCATTTCCTTGATGACAGCTTTAAAATATAAATTTCTGAACTTTTAATAAGGTTCAGTGTGTGTATTCTTTTATCACCAATGGTTTTGTTATCCTGTCTAACAGTTTAGAATTGTTAATTCTTTGTCTCCCTCCTATTCTAGAGCTTTCTCATTTGAATTGTTACATTGATGTCTCCCAAAATAGTTTCAGTTTAGAGGTCTTCCATTAAATTTATTTGTAAGTAATTTTTTTCTTGTTGTTGATATAGATAATTTATTTCTTCAGATTGTACATTACTGCTATAAAGAAATGCAGTGAATTTTTATATATTTGTCTACTTTCCCACATCTTTGTTGAACTCACCTATTAGTTCTGTCACTTACCTAGTAGTTTCTGAACACACCTGTCAGGTCTCAGAAGGAATATTGTATGGAGTGTGACCTTGAAAATTCAAAGATAGTTCCTTTGTGTTCCTAGCACGTTCTGTTTCTCCCATAAAAACTGGCGAGACTTGACAAATTCTACTTGTGTGTTCATTAAAATTATTCCATCTTAGTTATCTTTTATTTTTTTAATACAATGCACACTGATTTGAGGATAATAAGGAAACCCTGATTTTTTTCTAGGATGAATGCTAATTGGTTATGCTGCAGAAACCTTTTGAGGGTTTTGTTTTTAACTAGTGTTTGGCTGAGTATTTTTTGGAGTCCATTTTCATTGGTCAGTAGGTCTCATTTCTTCTGCTATTTTTGCTTGGTAGCAAGGTACTCTTGGCTTAATAGGATGAACTAGGAAGTGTTGCTTCCTCTTCTGTTTCGGAAAGCATGATGAAGAACTGGCATTAGTTTTTCATGGATGCTTGATAGAAATTGTCAGTGAGGTCTTCTCAGCACAGGCTTGACTTGTAGGAAATTTTGGTAGTACAATATCTTTACTTTTTATAATCCAATCAAATTTCTATCTTTTTTATTGGTTGCATCGGTTTCTATTCTGTCTATAAGCCTGTCTATTTCATATATTTCTTATTATATTAGTATGCATTAGTATTAGTAGTTACTCATATTAATCCCCTCCAATCGCTTTTGTTTATGTAAGAGTGATGATCACACCCTTGCAATAGCTTATCATTCTAGGAAATATTTTAATATAGAGTCTCATGCACCTTGATTCCTGACCCTTCTTTCTTTGTGTCCTAAATGTTAGGATTCAAGGAAGGTGGCACCATGGAAATGAATTTTTTCATGCAGTTATTTCTTCTGACCTCTACAGCTCATGCGCACATTTGGTGCACATACATCCACTCAAGCACACACATATGAGCATAAAATAAAATTTAAAAAGAAAATGAAAACTGTTACACACCACAAGATGGGAGAAAATATCTCAAGGAACCCACTTGACAAGAAAATGGCAAATGGATTTTAAAACTACAAAGGATCTTAATAGATATTTATCAATTTAGGTGTTTGCTATTTCTCCAAATTTCTGGATTTTTTTAAGTTTTAATTTTTGACTGGAGAATTATATGATTTCAGTTCTTTTAAATTTATGAAGGACCTGGGTGTGGTAGTCTCAACAATTGGGAGGCAGAGGCATGTGGATCTCTGAGGTCCAGGCCAGTCTGAGCCACACAGTGAGACCCTGTCTTAAATGGTTTATGACCTAATGTATGGTAAACCCTTTCCATGTGCACTTGAGAGCAGTGTTTCCAGAAGAAGCTGTTTTTTGGAGGAGTGATGTTTCCATGTCTATTGATGCTGTTACATGAGTCTTTTTAATTGTTCTATTCACTATTGTCTTGGTTAGGGTTTCTGTTGCTGTGAACACTATGATTTTTTCTTTTTTAAGGCTGAATAATATTTCTTTTGTATATAGCACAACTGTGTATCCATTAATCTATCGATTAACATGTGGGTTGTTTCTACTCTTTCCTTGTTGTCATTAATGCTAGTGTGGACAGTGACATACAGTTATCCAAGTCTCTGCTTTTAATTCTCTTAGATATACACACCAAAATGGAACTGTCCATCATTTGGTAATTCTGTAAACTTTTTGCCATATTTTTTCCTGGTTTACACTTGTTTCTGATTTCATTTTTGCAATAATGCTCCTTATAAATATAGAATGATATCTCATTTTGGTTTCAGCTTCTATCTTTCAATGAGTGATGATTTTCAGCACTTTTCAATGTGTTTATAAACACATGCGTGCATGTGTGTGTGTGTGTGTGTGTGTGTGTGTGTGTGTGTGTTTGGCCTTGTACTACTGGGTTTTGTACTAGCCAGACCCTTGTATATTTTGGAGGAAATATCTACTCATGATTTTGCCTCATTTTTAAATTTTTTTTTAATGGTTATGTTTTGTGAGTTATTTATATATTTTGGATACTAATCTTATTGATATATAATTTGTGAATATTATATCTTATTTAATCAATTTGAAAAATATTTTCTTCCATTACCTTGTGGTGTGATGATATTGTTCTTTGATGTATAAAACTTTCTAACTAAAAAAAATCCCCCTTCATTTACTTTATATTTGTTGTTCATGCAAGAAAGCTGTACTAACAATCCAATGGCATGATGACCACTTCCTCATGTATGTCTGTGCACTTTCTCCCTATCTTCCCCCTAAAATATTACTTACACTCCCTAAGATTAATTTTAAACATCTATTTTCTTATTTTGAGTGTGAGTATTCCATTCCCAAAGAACTAGTTTTGAAGAAGCTGTTCTTTTCCCATTGAATGGTGGGATACTCTTTGCAAAACACATTGGACCATATATGTGAGGATTTATTTCCGAAAGTTCTATTGTAGTCCACTGGTCTGTAGTATGCCCTTATGCTGCACACTATTGTTTGAGATGGTGTGGATTGGAAGTGTGATTTCACCAATCCTTTGGGGGTGTTTTGGCTATTTTAGGCTTCTTAAGATTCAATGTGAATTATAAGATGAGTTCTTATATTTTTGGAGAAACAAAACAAAACTCTCTGTTGGTGACATTTTGATAAAGATTACATCAAATTGGTAGCTCTCATTGGAGTCATCTTGTCACTTTAACAACATTGCGACTCTCAGTCCACTGACATGGGTTTCCTTACCTCTCCTCAGCAGTACTCTGTAGCTTCCAGATCTTACATTGCCTTACTTAAGCTTATTCCGTTTAATGCTGTTGTAAATTGAATTGTTCTTTTGTTTTGCTTCTCAGATGATTCATTTTTGGGGTTGATTTCATATCCTACAATTGTGATAACTGTGCTGAATTTTTTCATGGCTAATGACCTCTTGTGGAATCCTTAGGGTTTCCTGTATATAAACCATGCTGCCAGTGAAAAAAGTTAATTTAAATTCTTTCCAGTAAGGCTCCCCTTTAATCATCTAGATTTGGCTTATTCAAATTAAAAAACAATGCGTGTATATGGGGTGGAAGGAAGACTCGGCAAGCAGATAAGAGCAGGCAATACTCTCCCAGAGGACCTGGGTTTGAGTCTCAGCATGACATGGAAGCTCACAACTATCTGTAACCCCCTATCCAGGGGGTGCAATGCCCTCTTTTAGCCTCCTAAAGCACTGCACACATGTAGTACACAGACAGATGTGCAGTCAAAACATCCATACACATAAACTAAAATGAAAACTTGTATATTAACCATATATTCTGTTGACCTTGTGATAATTATTACTTACAAAGGATTTCTCTGGATTCTTTAGGATTTTATACTAGACAACCATGTTATTGGGGGAATAAGCACATTTTATGTCATCCTTCCTCATCTGGAAAGTTTTTATTTCTTTTTATTTTGTCCCTGTTACACTAAACAGACATGCCAATGTGATATTGAGTAAGAATGTTGCAAGCAGATATCCTTGCCTAGTTCAGAGCTTTGTGAGAAATCGTCAAGTTTTACTTTCTTTTTTTTTTTAAGATTTATTTTATTTAAATATGTAAGTACACTGTAGCTGTCTTCAGACACTCCAGAAGAGGGTGCCAGATCTCGTTACGGATGGTTGTGAGCCACCATGTGGATGCTGGGATCTGAACTTATCACCTTCGGAAGAGCAGTCAGGTGCTCTTACCCACTGAGCCATCTCACCAGCCCAAGTTTTACTTTCTTAATTTGGTGTTTGCTGTGAAGTTGTTTTTGCAAATACTCTACCAAAAGTTTTATTTTTAATTATGTGTATGTATGTGAGTGTTCATCTGTGTAGCGATATGTGCACGTGTGCAGGTGTCCCTAGAAGCCAGAAGATCACACTGAATCAGGCAGTTGTAAGCTGCCAAAAGTGTGTGCTGAGAACCAAACACAGGTTCTTTGACAAATCAGGATGGGTTCTGAAGTGCTAAGACATCTTCCCAGTCCTAGTTTGTATATGGCATTTTGAAAGGGAGATACTTTTTGTTTTTGTTTTGTTTTATTTTTTGTTTTGTTTTTTTATTAAGATGAGTGTCTGGCTCAGGGATCCTGAAAAGGGGCTCCAAGACAAATCAAGCAGTAGCAGCTCTGGAAACTAGACTATGTTGGATATCCAAATTTGGTCTGCTCCCTCGAGTTGCTTCTAGGTTATTGGTTTTCAATGTGACCATGGAGCTTAGAAAGACATAGGGAGTAGAACAAATCCAGACTTCAGTGTTTGTACCAAGCATCCTTAGGATGGGATTAAAAAAAAAATGTGCTCACTTGGTTGCAAGCCTTTATTTCCAGAATTCTGGAAAGTCTGATTTTGACCATTTGTGCCAATGTTCTTTGAAGTGGAATCTTGAGGGTTCTTTGAAAAGTTGAATGGTGTTTTGCTGGGGCAAACACATGAAGGAATGCTTTGTTAAAGCAGACAGGCTAAGGCAGATGTGTGAAGGAACATTTCACTGAAGCAGACACAAGAGAAAGGATGTTCTGCTAAAGCAAGCATGGGAAAGGACACGTGATTGATAAAAGATTCTTTGCTAACAACATGCATGTACGGGTCTGCTTCATACTGCATAGTTGAGCTGCATTTGTCTAGACTCCATAGAGAGAAATGCACCAAAAAACTTCTGGTGGTGTGCTGCAGTTTGTTGCTGAATGGATGCATGTGCTGAAACAAGCCCCGTGCTGAGGCAAGGCACATGGAGGACACGTGATGTTTGGGATGTTTGGTGGGTATAAATAGGATTCCACAGAGTCACAGAGACAGAGCTTGGCGTGCTGGTACAGCTAGTTGGGACAGTGCAACACTTGTGGGTCTCTACTCTTCACTGATCTTCGCTACCCTGAAAGAAACACACTAGAGACCTGGTGTTCCTGTGGGTCCCTCCTGCTGACTTCAGCCGAGGCTAAGGCTGGCTGTCTCTACTATGTCGTGTCACCGCTCTTGCTAACCCAACTCTACTGAACTGGACTGCTGGTGTATCCATGAGGTGTTTATGAGTGATCAAGCTGCCGCTGCCCACTAACCTATAAACTAAACTACTAATTTCCAAACAACACAGACAAAAGTTACTCCAATAAACCTTTATAAACAAGTTCACTTCCCCAATATCCCTTCTTTTTCACTACCTTTCATAGATGATGGGTTACTAAAATAAATAAATAAATAAATAAATAAATAATCATTTAAAATAAAATTTTAAAAAAATTAAAATTACAGTTCTCGTTGCTTTTAAAGTAGAGCAGAGTTTTAGAGATTCTTACTGCACCATTCTAAGATACCTTGCTCTGAATGGCTTTTGTAGAAGAGGCAGATATCTGTGAATAAAGCAAGGGAGAAGCTCCAGGCAGAAGTAATGGCACTTGCAAAAGATAAAATTATAAGTGAACATGGCTAGTTTGGGGCCATCAAGGGACATTGAATCACTGGCCTGTATACTATAAAAAGAGTGTATACTATTCAGTTCTTTTTGATGCAAGTAGTTAAACTCAACCCAAATGGGCGTTGGGTATTTAAAACCCATACTGTATAAATCAGGTCATGCAGCTGCTCAGGCTTCTAACGTAGGCCTAGCTTCAGTCACGCCTGGATTTAGTGCCTCAAAGGATCAACAGGGCTCAGCCTTGCTCTCTACTTCTCACATTTGCCATTTTTCGACTGGTATCATTATTCGATTCTCTTCTTATGCCTGAACTTACATCCTCAGAATTCAATGAAATACTCCTCAACTGTTCTCTCAAAGGTCTCAGAAAAAGTATTATTGAACCCCTTTCTGAACTAATCATCACAGTGAGGGAAACAGAGCAAAGTGATTGGCCAGGCCTTGAGGTAGTAATGGGGCCCGCTCTTAGCTCACCACAGAAGCTAAGGATGCTTAAGGAATACAGAGATTATTTTGCCCAAAGTTGCATATCAAGCATGAATCATCCCAAGTAAGCAAGCCTCCCTGCTGAGTTAGTGCAAGTTGAGATTAGGAGGTGCCAGCTCTATAGAGATACTCAGCCTGCCCAGGCATCTCAGACATAACTCCCATACATTTCCCAGACAAGCCATTTGAGACAATTGTCTGAAGATGTGTCCCACACAAAGTTCTGCCAAGTGATGGTCTATCTGCCTGCACAGAGGCTCTAGTCTAGCTTTAGAGGTTCTCAACCCACAGCATCTTGGTTGACACTTTTACTAAGAGACCATTTAGTCAAAACTTCTGATTTCTAATACTAGAAGAGTGATGTGCCAAGGGAGCTGGGAACCTTGCCACCTTCATGGAAAAGCAGCAGCAGCGACGAGACAAGAAGCAGGTTGGCCTCTTCATTTTATGTACCTGGATTCTATCCATTCTACAGTCTCTTCCCAGCATAGTCCTACTTCTGCTGCTGTCGTTAATAGATGTTGATGGGTCTACCTCTGTTTTTTGTTTTGTTTTATTGTGTGCCTCATTCCCCGTTCTTTTGCTAATCACTAACAAGCTCTGTACCAGGCTAGCTTTCCTTGAGACACATGCATATAGCATACACATACAGTGTGAGCCAAGGGAATTCAGATTGTATTCTGAGTGAAATGGCTTGTAGGGAGGCTTTTAGCACAGAAGGGCAGTGCTCTGACTTCTGTGTTAACAAGATCACCCTGGTTTGAGTTTAGAGAATAAACTAGCAGTAGGAGGACCTGAGAAAAAAATGGAGAGATCAGTGAGGAAGACATCACAGAGATCTGAAGCAGCGATTCTGTTTTTTTTCCAATGCTTTATTCCTATCACTCACAGTAATCTTCACTACATAATACATACATCATCAATATTTGTTGAATGAATACATCAGCTGTTAGTTCTGATGAATGAGAATCTAAATTTTTGTTACATTTATTTATGAATGTGTAGGCATGCACGTGCCATAGTGCGTGTGCGCAGGTCAGCATGGCCTCTCTTTTATCTCATGTGGATACTTGGGGTTGAACGCAGGACATCAGGCTGGGCAGCAAGTACCTTTGGCTGCTTAGCCAATTTGCTGGTCTTGTAAGAAGAATTTTTGAGAAGAACAACTATGAGGTCACTTATGTCTAATCATCTACACAGGTGGACTGAATGAGAGAGAGAGAGAGAGCCGGGCGTGGTGGCGCACACCTTTAATCCTAGCACTCGGGAGGCAGAGGCAGGCGGATTTCTGAGTTTGAGGCCAGCCTGGTCTACAAAGTGAGTTCCAGGACAGCCAGGGCTATACAGAAAAACCCTGTCTCGAAAAACCAAGAGAGAGAGAGAGAGAGAGAGAGAGAGAGAGAGAGAGAGAGAGAGAGAATGAACTGACCAAAGTTACAGATGGAGTTAGTGCAATCAGACAATCAAAGACTACAATATAACTGCTAGAACCAGGAGCCTTCTATGGCTGTCTTTCTGTTCTGTTTTGTTTTGCAGTCCTCAAGATTGAACTCACAGATTTGCACATGGTAGCCAAGTGGTCTACTAGTGAGCTATACCCCAGTCCCATCTTGGTTATTTTCATAGGGTTTATTTGATCCCTTTTTAGGCATAAGAAGAGAAGAAGGGTCATTGGGTGGTGGTGGGGACAGTGTGCTGATGGGGGGCACACATAGATGCCTTCTCATCTCCCATCACCTAGCTTAGACCTTGGCATCCATCTTCCTTTCCTCCATGTTACTAATAAGGAAGCCAAAATACAGAGGTGTGATTTGTTTAAAGTTAAGGACCAGCTCTAAGCCTGTAGACAGTCAAGTTTTTCTCTGATGCTCTGGACAAACTAGCTTCCCCAGAGACACTAAGTCAGGCCCTCAAGAAGAATCGGGCCTGGAATGGCTGGCCACAGCAGGCCAGGAGCTGCAGGAATGTCACACACTGTTGCAGTGCCTGGCCCAGGCCTGCAGAGCTGGGCTCAGTTTCAGGGTTGGCCAAACATTTTCCCCACAGAGTACGGATAGTCCGGAGTTGAGCCAAATGGAGGCCTCTCCCGCCCCTAAGAGGAGAGGGGAGAGGGGAGAGGGGAGTAGAGCAGCCTTAAAGAAAGTATAGCATTGCTGAGTTTCAGCCTAATATCCTGGAGCTATTCCTAGGTAGATTGTGGTCAGTGGAATTATGCTTTTATCAGGCTGCTGGGAGTTTCAATAAAATCTTTATGGCCGGGAAAGTTCTCTTTATGGAAATCAGATTATTGAAGTGCCTGCTGGGGGGGGGAGGGCCTCACCAGCTTGCCTTTCTCCCCACCACCTCCCTCCTCCCATTCAGGATGGCTTCTCCATCCAGCAACTTCTTTCCCCTTCCCATAGGCCGTGAGCTCCCAGGACAACTTGAGCTGTTTGAAGGAATCCAGTGGGTCTTGTCAGGTCGCGGGGCACCAAGGACGCATGGTAGGTGCTGCCAGGGCTGTTGCAGAGTTGTCCATGCCAGTTGCCCTACCATCCTCCTCTTGAGGAGCCCTGGGCTTAGCCATTTCTGACTAGGCTTTATTCTGCTCCTGGCTCTCTGGGTCAGCAGCTCCTAGGTGTGACATTGCCACATAACCCAGCTCTCCTGCACGTCTCACTGTGCACTGCCCTGTTCATCTGTCTTCAGAGCCATCCTGCCCTGCATCTTATGAATCTGGAGCTTCACCTGAGCTAGTGCTGTTCCAGATTGATGGGGAATTTCTCTGGAGAGCTCTTCCCTGTGCTGCTTCTGCCTTGGGAATGGGTTGTGGCCACAGGGTTGTGGCCCTCCATGTTTTATACCCAATAAACCCCTTGCATAGGAGGATCCGACGTCGGAGGTTTACCTGGTGGCTTTCCAGGAGGTTTTAATTTTGAAAAAGGAAAGTAGGCATTTAGAAGCTCCCTGAAATTCTGTGCTTTTGCTTGCCCAAGTTTCCCTGCCTCCCAACCACCTTTCCCCAGGATCATTTTCCATTGGGTACAGGTGGTTCCAAAGACTCACAGGACTGGGTTTTAACTCTGTGGTAGAGTGCCTGTTGAGCATGCAGAAGGTCCTGGGTTGCATGTTCAGTTCTGAAAGCAAAACAAACCGAACAAGGGGCTGGAGAGGTGGACAAGTCAGTAAGAAAACCGCTGCTCTCTCGGAGGCCCTAAGTTATGTTCTCAGCACCTATATTGGGTGAATCAGAACTGCCAGTAACTCTAGATCCTGGAGATAGATCTAAGAACACACACACACACACACACACACACAGAGAGAGAGAGAGAGAGAGAGAGAGAGAGAGAGAGAGAGAGAGAGAGAGAGAGAGAGAGGAAGAGGCTTAAAGTTTTATTTATTTGTGTTTTATTTTGTACATTGTGATTTTGTGTGCATGCAAGTCTGTGTACTATGTGTGTGATTATTGTTTGCAGAGGCTAGAAAAGGGTGTCAGATCCTCTAGCACTGGAGTTACAGCTGGGTGTAATCCATCATCTGGATACTTGGAATAGATTCCAGGTCTTTTGCAGGAGCAACAAGTGCTCTTAACTACTGAGCTATCTTTCCCGATTCTAAAATAAATATTTTCTAAAAATCCAAACCATTGTGCCCTCCAAGGATTGGTTGAAGGAACTGGAATCTTTGTCCTCAGCCTTTTGTCAGGCTGTCACATCAAGGAAGCCAGGGTACATGATCTGTGTCATCTCAGGACCAGAGGCCGCTGTCAGTATTTTCACTGTTCCAACACAGATCATCCCAGTAACCACCATCTTTGTGCAAGGCCGTTGTCACACTTTGCAGATGAGGAAGCAGAGGCATAGCCCCCAGTAGGAAGTGTCAGGGTTCCTTTTTTAGACAAGCTACCTGCCATCAAATCTAGCACCCTGGGCACCCTGATGCCAAGGGACAGATAACAGGTAGGCAGTACTAGGGTTAGCACAGGTGACCTATTAAATATTTTTAAAGCTGGTTGTGGTGGCATGTGCCTGTAATCTCAGCATTCAGGACTCAAGAACATCTTGAATGCCTGGGCTGCATAGTGAGATCCTAAATTCTAATAAATCAAATCATCCAAACAGAGGTCCCCAAAGCAACCCACCCACACAGGGGCAGCAGAGTCCAGGTGGTGCCCATCTCAAGGCTGTTCTCAGCCACTTCCTGGATCCACCTTCCTGGTCTACTCTACCTCGCCTTTCCCTTGTTCTCAGGCTCTGGCACCTATATTTATCTGGAGAGTACCCCTCTCCTCCCTCAGTGACTTGCCATAGACTGTGGGCTGGGGACCTCAGCCGCGGGAGCTTGCGTCACATTCCATTCAGCTTTTCATGTAGCCTGCACTTTTGATAGAGACAGTGATGAAAACTGTCCTTGAATGTTTTAGAGCTGTTGAAGGATGGATGGGTAGGGCCAATTGCTACGGT
Organism: Mus minutoides; assembly: GCA_902729485.2. Lineage (NCBI taxonomy): Eukaryota > Metazoa > Chordata > Mammalia > Rodentia > Muridae > Mus > Mus minutoides. Next base: position 3,519,670 of record LR749485.1, on the reverse strand, counting down.
TTGGTTCGGGGCTTTCTGTGGTAGAGCTCCTTTTAGCAGTTCCACTGACTTACATATTTATTTCCTCATGTGAATCCTTACTGTTCCCAGCTTTCACAATCATGTCTTCTCCAACCCTGGCTCTGTCTTTCTTTCCCCTTCTGTATCTTGGTCTTCATCTGACATTCTCCTCTTTATATTAATTTTTCTCTTTTATTCTTGCTTTATCATTCTCTCTGTATCCCCTCCTCTATTTCTATTCCCTTCCGGCTGCCTCTGGTTTCATCTTTGTCTTCCTTTTCTGGACCTCAGCTTTCTCTCTGTGTGTTTCTTTGTGTCTCCCCAACCCCTTTGCCTTTCTACCTCAGTCCTCCATCTGTTTTGTTTTAATCCAGGTCCCTTATAATGTTTCCCCCTCTCAAATTTCCCCTCCTCTCCTTATTTCTGTCTTTCTGTCTTACATGCCCCAGACTCTCCCTCAGAGCCTTGTCTCTCTTTTCCTCGGAACCAGGGACTGTGTGGCCTTCCTCAGCTCTTTAAGAATGAACTACCTAATGACTGCTGTAGCCGGGGATCCATCCCATAATCAGCCACCAAACACAGACACTATTGCATACGCCAGCAAGATATTGCTGAAAAGGCCCTGATATAGCTGTCTCGTGTGAGGCTATACCAGTGCCTGGCAAACACAGAAGTGGATGCTCACAGTCAATTATTAGATGGAACACAGGGTTTCCAATGGAGGAGCTAGAGAAAGTACCCAAGGAGTTGAAGGGGTCTCCAACCCTATAGGTTGAAGAACAATATAAACAAACCAGTACCCCCAGAGCTCGTGTCTCTAGCTGCATATGTAGCAGAAGATGGCCTGGTGGGCCATCATTGGGAAGAGAGGCCCCTTGGTCATGCAAACTTTATATGCCCCAGTACAGGGGAATGCCAGGGCCAAGATGTGGGAGTGGGTGGGTAGGGGAGAAGGGTGGGGGGTGGGGAGGGTATAGGGAACTTTCGAGATAGCGTTTGAAATGTAAATGAAGAAAATAGCTAATAAAAATTGGGGAAAAAAAGAATGAACCACCTTAAAAAAAAGGCCAGACGTGGTGGTGCGTGCCTTTAATCCCAGCACTCAGGAGGCAGACGCAGGTGGATTTCTGAGTTTGAGGCCAGCCTGGTCTACAAAGTGAGTTCCAGGACAGCCAGGGCTACACAGAGAAACCCTGTCTCGGAAAAAAAAAGAATGAAACACCTATGGTTCCATATTTCTATAGTCTCAGGCAGCAGCTTCTGTGGACACTGGTAGTGAGTTGGGGCACTCCATGTGACCTCTTGACAGGTAGAGGAAACCTGAAGAGAGGAAGCGAGAGCCTCAGCTTCCATCAGGCCCTAGGTGAAGAGCCTGGTCTTCTCAGAAGCTAAAGGATTCAGGAAGCATCCATCAGAGACTTCACTGATGATTTGGAAACTCTGACCTTTAAGTTCAGCTCCACTATGATCCCCCTGCCCACATGCAGAGGACACATCTGTCTTTGAGTCTGTCATCCTCTTGAAAAGCATCTCCATATTGCTGGGGTCTAGAGTGTGGGATGAAAATATGACCCAGATCTGGCACTGGGCAAGGATAGGGTGTCAGACAAGGGATGAGATGGATGGCAAAGTGGTGGATGGGAAAGCGATATCAAGAGGCAACACTGGGGCTGGTGAGATGGCTCAGCGGGTAAGAGCACCCGACTGCTCTTCCGAAGGTGATAAGTTCAAATCCCAGCATCCACATGGTGGCTCACAACCATCCGTAACGAGATCTGGCACCCTCTTCTGGAGTGTCTGAAGACAGCTACAGTGTACTTACATATAATAAAATAAAAATAAATTAAAAAAAAAAAAAAGAGGCAACACTGGAGAGGTAGATCTTGGAGCTACATGGAAGATTCTGAACGTTGCTAGGCAGGGGAAGGGAGTTGGCAATCTCATCCATAACTTAGATCCCTGTGGCCTCTGGGCTCCTCCTAGATTGTGGGGGAATGAGAATGGAAGCAGGAGCCCAGGGAGAAGCAGATGATATGATCCAGGTGACTTATGATGTTGCCTTCAACCAGGGTGGCAACTGTAGAGTCTGAGAAACCTGGCTGCTTTCTGGCATGTCAGTCTTACACAACTTGAGCAGGTAGTGGCACCTGTCATCCTGATAGAAAACACAAGCCACAGGACTGTTTGAAGATGAGCTAGCTGTGGAGTGTCAGAGTAGGATTTCAGTTCTAACCATCCAGAGAGTCAGCACTCAGGGAGTGGCACACTCCCCACATGTGTGTGGTGTGTGCATGTCCTCCCCCCCCACTCCTGTTTGCTTCAGTAGGCTGAATTGTAGGGGCTCCCCTACCCCTTTTCATCCTAATTTCGGGCTCAGAAATATATTGTTCACTGCCCCAATGGTGAAACCTTATCTAGTCTGGTAAAACCCCATGTGTCTGGAGCAGCTGAGATCCACATTTCATCCAAGGGGAGTGAGCTGGCTGCTGGTTACCTTGGTGCAGCCTGGGGAAGGGATGTCTAGGTGATGGAGGAAGACAGTAAGAGCTGAGGCTGCTGTACTGGCTGTGAGGAGCTGGGGAGGGGAGAAGGAAAGAAAATGAGGACGTCAGGGAGAGGATCCAGGGATGGGGAAATGGGAATGCAGAAAAGATGAAATGGCTGGACCAGAACCAGTTTTTGGAGTGATAGACTTGTGGCTACTTTCTGGAGTCACAGATTTGTGCTGAAATCTCACCTTCATGCTTCCTACCATGGTGGCAGGTAGCATTTGTCTCTGAGCTTCAGTTTGCCCATCTGTAAAATCCATTTGATGATCCCCGCCTCACTGGTACTTTCTGTCTTATCATCACTCGCCGTTCTTACCGGGACACAGCTGGTGTGGGGAGAAATCCAGGCAGCTTCCTAGAGACTTTGCCGAGCTAAAGAAGCAGCCACGCTGGACCCTGGGGGTCCTAGAGCACTGCAGGTGCTGTTTGCCTTCCTGCAACTGTTTAGGGAGTCAGAGGCTAGTCATGGGATGCAGTAAAGATGTCTTGAACAAGCATCAAAGAATGTCCATCTGGCCCCAAGCTTCCCAGCTTCTGAAGCAGCATTTGCTTTGCCCAGAGACAGTCTACAAAAAGGAAAGTAGCTCAGCCTCAGAGGCTGCAACTCCACCCATGAGGACCACCTCCCAGGGCTGCACAGCAAAGCCCATCCATTTTCAGGCCAGACTCTGGTGAGCTGCAAGCACAGCTTTGCACAGACACCTCTGGCCAGCTGCATACCACATGCTGCCTGGCTTTGTGGCTGATGGGGGGGGGGGGGAGACACTTCAGATGCCCCAAGAGGGCAAGCAGGCAGAGGGGCTTACCAGGCCTAAAACCTCAGATTCAGGAGCTTGATGTCAAGGTTAGTCCTGCTCTCAGGCTTCACATTGGCCTTCCCTAGCTTCCACTGCTGACCCCAGAACTGCTGCAGCCCCCAGTCTATGTATGCCCTTTGTGCCTACCCCCACTGCTGCCCTAATCCATCCACCTTCCCTGTCAGTGGGGTTCAGTTAAAGATCTACTAGAAAGGAGATGGATGATAGAAAAGAATCTGTCATGACGACCCTGGAGTAGGAGGAAATGGAGAAATGAGACACACTCTTCAGGTCAGGAGGGGGTGCCACCTCCACCTGATTGGCAGGACAGGAAATTGGGCCTTGGACAATGTAGAAGGAAAGCCAAAAGGGTGCAGGGGCTCTTTCAGGGGCAGTGGGCCAAGAGGCAGCAGTGGAAGATCGTCTGGATGCAATCAAGCCTGCTATGACCTCATGGGGAGAAGGGAGAGTCCCAGGACACAGGGCTTTGGGCCTCACTCTCCCTGATAGGGGAGGGAGAGAAGCCATATGGAGTGGTTGGTGGAATGAGTGAGAAATATGAAGAGAAGGGCATAAAAATAGGGATGGGAGCCAGAGGGGCAGCTGCAGGAGAGCTGCCATCTTCAGCTAACTTGGACTCAATGCCTTTTGGAGAAGGAGTATGGGGGCATTGCTGAAAAGAGCTCCCACTCTGAGCAGTCTATGAGCTCTGAGGGCAGCTATTTCTTGAACAGGTAGGGCAGCATCAGTTTGACCAAGCCTGGCCTGGGTGGGTACTGATTTGTGTTCATAAGGAGAGGTTGGTAGGCCACGTAGCTGCCCAGAACTTCCCAACATGGGTAGAGTCCATAAAGCAACGATGCAGCCCAGGTCTCAGGAGGAGCTGGGAAAGTACCTGAGTGCCATGATCCAGAGAAGAGAAAACAGGGCGGTTGTTCTCAGCTCTGAAAGCTGTGCTGTGTGGAGTGAGGACCTAGTGTCTGAGGTGGTAACTCCTGAGGGAAAGTTGCAGGGTCACAGACTGACTCAAACCAAAAAAGGTTTCTTCCCGGCCATCTAAGAGTGACCTTGAGAAGGGAGGTAGAAAGCGCCCCGTTATGAGGGGCATGTGACAAAGGCTGCACAGTCACTCTTTGAAGATTCAGAATAGATATAATGTGCCATCTCCACGTGGTCCACAAAACTGGCACTTGCTCCTCCCGGTGAGCTCTTTGAGTGACTGATTTGAATATGTAGCTCTCAGACTTGGTGCGAGCATTTCCACATGGAACTGCCTGGTCTGTTCTTTTACCATTGATTGGTCCCACAGGCCCCAGCACTCCACACAATCGCAGCATCTCACCTTGCTGAATATAGCATACATCTTTAATAGTACATTTAAAAATTCCACATGCCTCCTAACAGCTTCATATGAGGCTTGACTCATGGAACAGTGATTGGTTCCAACTTCCTGGGCAATTGCAGGGATTCCCAAAGATTGTCATGACTGCCTGTAGGCTGAGTTGAGACACTAAGTCAGTAAGACATGGCTATATCTGCTGTAGAACATGCCACGAAGCACAGGTTATTATCTCAGGCAAGGTACAGTGTGGAATCCAGACCCAAAGGATCATTTCATAGAAACCTGGGGCTTCTAGGCCTACCTCAAAACAGGCCAAGTCACTCTCTGTGTGGCTCTGATGCCTCAGCCGTAGATCTGTGACAACCATTAGATCTCTGTTGAGAGCTGGAGCCTGCCACTCATCTTCTCAAAACTCCCCACCCCCACCCAAGGTTCTCAGTTCAAGAGCCAAGTCATTTCGGCAGCCCTACAGGGTCCAGACTCTGTGCTGTCCTGGCCTCTCTTTCTGCCAGTCACACCTCTTATGGCTCATGGAAATTGAGGCTATTCCCCAAGAATCTCTTTAAAGTCTACTCCCTGGCAGCTTTGTTTGCCCCCAGTGTCTGACAACATGGAGTAGTGTCCCTAGGCAGTTAAGAGCAACAACTGTCCTTTGATGTTACAGTCCCCCTGCAGGCCTTTGGGTTCAGAACCCCCAGGTCTACAGATGTTATAGCTCTTGCGGATGAATTTAAAAGTCAGCATTTTTTGGTCCTTGATAGCAGTGAGTGTTACAGCTTTGTGTTGGCATAAGGAGTCAAGGTCTCTTAGCCCTTAGAATCTGTCAGTGCTATAAGACTTGGTCCAAGGTCAGAGATCTGTGGTCCTGAAGACCTGACAGTTCTCTGGAATTCTTCTGGTGGCCTGAGCCTTTGTTTTCCCTTCTCTGCCTGGAACTCATAGCAATCTCCCTGCCTCAGCTTCTCAAAAGCCAGTATTGCATGCACAAGGGAGTTTTGTATTTGCACCCATTGGAGTATTTGTTATGGCAATCTCTTCTGGACCTCCCAGGGAGGAGTGTTTCCCTTTGGCCTAGGTGGCCATGGTTTCCGAGTTGTTCAGAGTTCATCGAAGTCTGCTGACTTCAAGAAGCCGGCAATCAATGGCTTCAAACATCCTTGGCTGTGTTTCAGCCTCTTAGGTAATCAGCTACAGTCCTTTGGAGTTTTCTCAAGCTGTCCGTGGACTGTTTGAATCGGCCAGTGTTGGCATAAGGGTAGCATGGCTGGCTTGTGCCTGATGATCCTTTTTGCTTAAGGCAGCCGGAGCAATAAGGATGAGCTTGACAGCTGCTAATTCCGAGATCAAATCGCTCTATTCCCCAACACGGTTGCTTTTTTTTTTTTTTCTTTTTAAAGAAAATTGAATATCAGAGGAAATTCTTACAAGCTGGACATGATGACACATGTTGGAATACCAGCATTTGGAGGCTAAGGTAGGAAGATTGCTGTGGGTACAAGGCCAGCCTGCATTACATACTAAAAGTTAATATTGTCTTGGACGCTTACCTGCCTCCTTCCCACCAAAAGAGTACATATATTAAGAACTTAAAGATTTTTAAAAGATTTATTTTCTACATTTGTGTGTGTGTGTGTGTGTGTGTGTGTGTGTGTGTGTGTGTGTAAATGTATAAGTGCCCAAGGAGGCCAGAAGGTGTCTGATTCCCTGGACTTGGTTGTTAGCCATCAAGGTGGATGTTGGGACCAGAACTCGTGTCCACAGCAGGAGCAGCAAATGCTCCTGACTTCGGAGCCACCTTTCCAGCCCCAACTTAAGATCTTAGTATTAACACTGCTAGTGACGTTAACAGACGTTTAACAGTGCTCAGCACCTGCGTGATTCTACACTGAGTGATGCACCCCCACCTGTCTCACTTCTATGCTACCTGGCCTCTCCTCGACCCCACCAAGCACACTTTTTGCTTCTGTGCTTTTGCACTAGCTCACCGGTTTCGTGGAAACATTCTTTCTACAGATAAAGTCTTTCCAAGATAAAGTCTAATCTTATTTCCTCTATCTCTGCCCCAACGCTGCCCTGCTAGAGAGGCCTTTTCCCTAAGTACATCATATCAAATACTGCCTCTATCGACCCATCTCACCCACACTTCCTACCCTCCTTGCCTGGTTTTCCTTTTTTCCTTATCACTTCTAATCATGCGGCACATATTTATTCTTGAGTAGCTTTTATCACACAAGATATCTTCTGTTCTTTCTTAGTACTTAGGGTTCTTGGCATGTAGTAGGTGCTCAATATGTGCTGCCTGAACACACACACACACACACACACACACACACACACACACACACACACACACTCACACACACACACACGAAATACTGTGAACTTCCATGAGTCCACAGAACCAGCACAGAGAGCCAGCTGCCTCTCTCCCTGTACTTTGAGTTTCCCTGTTTTCTAATGTGACTAACTGTTCTGCTGGATGCTCAGCACATCTGGATCCTACTCTGAGAGGCTCCCTTGCCACCTTAGCTGGTTTTTTAGATGCTCAGTTTGAAAGCAACTTCTATCATCTCTCGGAGTCCATTAACCTTTGTATCAGACTCTCCAATAAATGCTTTATTGAAAGAAAAAAAAGTGCTATATTTCTTTCAGGAGGCTGAGACAGGAAGATCACAAGTTTCCCCCAAGTTCAATGGGACTCCTAAGGTGGAGGGCCCAATCAAATCTGCAGCGGGGGAATTTCAAGAATAACTGTTCTGCACTTCCCCCCCCCCCCCGCCCCCAAAACAGCCCTTAATGATTTGATGTTGCAGTCTTAGCTGATCTTAGCCAAAAGGCCAAAAAGCAATACTTGTCTTGAACTTCCTTTTTTAAAAATGTATTTATTTTATATATGTAAGTACACTGTCCCTGTCTTTAGACACACCATAAGAGGGCATCAGATCCCATTACAGATGGTTGTGAGCCACCATGTGGTTGCTAGACTTGAATTCAGGACCTCTGGAAGAGCAGCCAGTGCTCTTAACTGCTGAGCCATCTCTCTAGCCCATGTCTTAAACTTCTTAATAACTGTTGAATGGAATTAAAATTTGCACCAAACACTGAAAACTGCAGAGTTTGGCTCCCCACATGTCTGCAGGCTTTCTGAGCATGCACAAGTCCTCTGTCTGGGACCTCAGGGTGCTTTAAGTCTTCAGTGACTGGTCAGGACAAGGTCCAGGAGGTAGCAAGGTTCCCAAGGGCAGGGTTGATTTTTTGTTTGTTTGTTGTTGTTGTTGTTGTTTTTAGATATTTTCTTCATTTACATATCAAATATTATTTCTTTTCCTGATTTCCCCTCCAGAACCCCCCTATCCCACATCCCTCTCCCAGTTTCTATGACAGTATTCCTCCACCCACCCACTCCTGATTCCCCGTCCTGGCATTCCCCTACACTGGGGCATCAAGCCTTCACAGAACCAAGGGCTTCTCCTTCTACTGATGTCCAAAAAGGCCATTCTCTGCTACATATGTGTCCAGCCATAGGTCTCTCCATGTGTACTCTTTGGTTGGTGGTTTAGTCCCTGGGAGCTCGGGGTGGGGGTGGGGTCTGGTTGGATGATTTTGTTGTTCCTTCTATGGGGCTGCAAACCCCTTCAGCTCCTTCAGTCCTTTCTCTAACTCCTCCATTGGGGACCCTGTGCTCAGTCCAATGGTTTGCTGCGAGCATCAACCTCTGTATTTGTCAGGCTCTGGCAGAGCCTCTCAGGAGACAGCTATATCAGGATCCTGTCAGCAAGCACTTCTTGGCATCCACAATAGTGTCTGGGTTTGGTGACTGTATATGGAATGGATCCCCTAGGTGGGACAGTCTCTGAATGGTCTTTCCTTCTGTCTCTGCTCCATACTTTGTCTCTGTATTTCCTCCCATGGCTATTTTGTTCTCCCTTCTAAGAAAGACCGAAGTATCCACACTTTGGTCTTCCATCTTCTTCAGCTTCATGTGGTCTGTGAATTATATCTTGGGTATTCTGAACTTCTGGGCTAATATCCACTTATTAGTGAGTGCATATCATGTGTGTTCTTTTCTGATTGAGTTACTTCACTCAGAATGATATCCTCCAGATACATCCATTTACCTAGGAATTTCATGAAGTCATTGTTTTAATATCTGAGTAGTACTCCATTGTGTAAATGTACCACATTTTTTGTATCCATTCCTCTGTTGAAGGACATCTGGGCTCTTTCCAGCTTCATAGAGTTAGAAAGAGCAATTTGCAAATTCATCTGGAATAACAAAAAGCCCAGGATAGCGAAAACCCTTCTCAACAATAAAAGAACTTCTGCAGGAATCACTATTCCTGACCTCAAGCTGTATTACAGAACAGTAGTGATAAAAACTGAGTGGTATTGGTACAGAGGCAGGCAGGTATATCAATGGAACAGAACTGAAGACCCATAAATGAACCCACACACCTACTGTCACTTGATCTTTGACAAAGGAGCTAAAACCATACAGTGGAAAAAAGACAGCATTTTCAACAAATGGTGCTGGTTCAACTGGCAGTCAGCATGTAGAAGAATGCACATCAAAACATTCATATCTCTTTGTACAAAGCTCAAGTCCAAGTGGATCAAGGACATCCACATAAAATCAGATACACTGAATCTAATAGAAGAGAAAGTGGGGAAGAGCCTCGAACATATGGGCACAGAGGAAAATTTCCTGAAGAGAACACCAATAGCTTATGCTCTAAGATCAAGAACTGACAAATGGGACCTCATGACACCCCCCCACCACTGACCTTGCCATTCCTCAGTAAATTTCCGTTTCCCCCTGATGCAGAGGTTCCCCAGGCTGCTGTCACAGCGCTTTCCTTTCCCTAAGCCTGCATGGCTGCTACCTCACTCGTGATTATGAAGCTTACCAAGATTTTTAGAGTCACTAGAAATGTCCCCTGCTTCTGAAGCCCCACTTCTTCTCTTGGAAGGTGACTTACCTCTCACCGCAGCTTTCCCCCCTCTGCAGTCTAGCTAAGTTTCCTAGTCACAGACCTTGAGGAAGAAATCGTTAGCAAGAGCTTTGGCTCTATCTTAGAAGTGAGCTAGCTTAAGTGCATTTTTGTGCCTCTAACACAAAGACGTACCGTGAGCTGAGTCCCTGGAAGCTTTCTGTTTTATATCGACAGCTCTATTTTGAAAGCAATGTCACTTTGTTTTGTTTACACGTGTATTAAATATTTGTCAAGATTACTATTTTGTTACTCTGTGAAGTTGGTTGCTTGATTTACCAAATAAAAGTTATTATTTTGATGTTGCCAAAGTTATTTATAAGAACTAGCAGTTAGAGGAATAAAAAAGCATTTTGTGAAAAAAAATGCAAAGGTTCAGGCCGGGCGTGGTGGCGCACGCCTTTAATCCCAGCACTCGGGAGGCAGAGGCAGGCGGATTTCTGAGTTTGAGGCCAGCCTGGTCTACAGAGTGAGTTCCAGGACAGCCAGGGCTATACAGAGAAACCCTGTCGCGAAAAACCAAAAAAAAAAAAAAAAAAAAAAAAAAAAAAAAAAAAAAAAAAAAAAAAAAAAAAAAAAAAAAAAAAAAAAAAAAAAAAAAAAAAAAAAAAAAAAAAAAAAAAAAAAAAAAAAGCAAAGGTTCTATAAGACAAAGGACAAAAAGGCAACCAACAGATTGGGAAAAGATCTTTACCAATCCTATATCCAATAGAGGGCTAAAATATAACATATAAAAAGAACCCAAGAAGTTAGACTTCAGAGACCCAAATAACCTTATTAAAAATAAGGTACAGAGCTAAAGAAATAATTCTCAACTGAGGAATACTGAATGGCTGAGAAGCACCTAAAGAAATGTTCAACATCCTTAATCATCAGGGAAAGGCAAATCAAAACAACCTTGAGATTCCACCTCACACCAGTCAGAAAGGCTAAAATCAAAAACTCAGGTGACAGCAGATGCTGGCAAGGATGTGGAGAAAGAGGAACACTCCTCCATTGTTGGTGGAATTGCAAACTGGTACAACCACTCTGGAAGTCAGTCTGGTGGTTCCTCAGAAAATTGAACATAGTACTATCAGAAGATCCAGCAATACCTCTCCTGGGCATATACCCAGAAGATGCTCCTGCATATAACAAGGACACATACTCCACTATATTCATAGGGTTGTTTTTGCCTTTTTTCTTTATGTCTGTGCTCATCATGCCAAGGACAGGGCCTGGCATCTTGTAGGTTCATAATTAGCAACAGCTGGAGGAGTGTAATATTACACACCAGAAATTCTAGCACTTGGGAAGTTGAGGCAGGAGGATTTGAAGTTACATAGCAACCTGGTCTATGTAGCAAGAAACTGTCTTACAAACTCATCAGGAGCACCTAAATGAATGAATTCATGGCCCTCCAGAGCTCACTCAATGTCTGCTCCGTACACAACTCAGCCAAATGGCACAAGTTCTTTTTCTTACTACATCCTACGCCTCTCCGGCATCCTAAGACGCAGGCAGGAAAGAAGGAAGCCCTCACTTCCAACATTCATGTCTTCAAATCTGAAGAATCTTGAGGACTCACAATAAAATGCCATTTCCCTCATGAAGATTTCCTTTCCATCATGTTGGCTGTGCTCTCCATTCAGGGGTCTCCAGAATCATTGACACTTCTATTAAGGGAGCTTTACAGGTTTATGATGTAGCAGAAAGTTGTAGGATCAAATTGACTCTGGATAAATCTTATTTCTACAACTTTCTACCGGTGTGATTATCAGCTTACCCTCTCTTTACCTTCATGGTAATCCCAATTTATACTGGCCGCTCTACTGTTGGGGTGGACCACACTCTGTAATGCCAATAAACTTCCAGAAATTCCTTGGTCCAGATTTAAGATTCTATTAGTTATTTTTGTGTTGCTCTGATAAAACAGCGTGACCAAAAGTGACTTATGGAAAAAAGAATACATTTGGCAAATGGATAAGAATACATCAGGGTATGGATGTATTCAACAGACACGACAGTAGGAACAAGAAGCTGAGAGATCACATCTCAAGCATAAGCAAGAAGCACAGAGTGAACTGAAAATAGCTCAAAGCTATATACCCTCAAAGTTCTCCTCAAGGGGCATACTTTCTCCCCAAACAGTATTAGCAACTTGGGACCAAGTGTTCAAAAGTCTGAGACTAAGGAGGACACTTATTGTTAGAACCACTACAGAGACTTTTGTATGTTATGGATTGCAATGGTTTTTTTGTTTGTTTGTTTTTACTGCACAGACAAACTTTTCTGCTTTTAAAAAATATAAAGGCTTTATTCTGGAAAAATTAAAATATTTTCCTGCTGTCATTCCTCAGCATGTAAGAATTAAATTAGCATATATTTTTATTTTATTGTGCAAGAATGTTTGATTTTGAAGATTGCTGTTTGAGCTACTTACTTGAGCCTTATAAAAACATTAAGTGAATTTTGGCTTGGGATTAGGAGGGAATTTTCAACAATTCCTGAAATGGCCTTAGACATAATTCTGACATTTTGAATTACATATTCACATGAAGCAGTGTCATCAGCATTAAAAATTATAAAAATTAAAATATCGACCAGCTCTGAAAAATGTTGGAGATGCTCTATATTCTGCAGCATCCGTGAGCCAAGATTGAATTCTCCATGTGAAGAAAACAAGCAGAGCTAGCTCATTACTGTGAAAATGTGCTTTCCTCCTTAATAGATGAGAAAATGATATGTGTATCAAAGAATCATTGCAAAATGGCTCCAGGCTAGGGTTGGCTACAAGAAGATGACCATGAGAAGACAGAAATGGCAAAGCAGCAGCAGGAGCAGCAGCAGCAGCAGCATGGGGGCTGAAGGCTGGCAGAGGCTCTGCTGAAGTGCCCTTGCTAGCTGCCCTGTAGCATGGGACAGTAGCCCATCCAATAGCCACTGAAGTTCCTAGGGTGTTTTTGAGCTTCCCCAAGTCCAGAATGGGGAAAAGAAGCCATGTAGTAAGGCACAGTGCCATCCTTTTTGGCCAGGCTTGGGGCCACAAGAAAGAGGTGAAGGATTCCATTTGTCACCACTCTTTTCCTCCTCAGGCCCAGATTTTCTTCCTGACTGCCAAACCTGTTCACTTATAGCCACTTCAAACTCAGATGTCAGCTGGGGAGGGGAAAGTCACCACTTTCTTTCAGGTTCTTCAGCAGCAGCCAAGACAGTAGGCATTTTTATCCTCATAATATGGTCCTCATTCTACATCAAAAGTGCTGGCTCATATTACAGACTCACTACACATTATAAATGTTATTTCCTAGTATTGTTCAATTAGGAGCTCATAGAGGCCAGCAGAGATGCTTCAGGGTATTTGCTGAGTGGAAAGAAATTGTATGAAGATTTGCACAGCTGACCTGTCCTTGCCATGATCCTGTATGAACTCATTCTTGTAGAAGGCAAAGCAGATGTATAGATGGAATTGGGAGTGATGCTCTTCAGGCTAAGTGGACACAGTGCACTTCAGAATGGACTGTAATGGCTGATACCACCAGTAACAGCAAGGTCTCAGTGACATCTCTCCATGTGTCCTCCCCCCATTTCATACACAGTCTAACTTCTGAGACAGTTGGAGAATGGTATCTTCAGAAAGAGAGTAAAACAGCCTGCCCAAGTCCATGGGCAGTGACGTTCCAGTATATCACGTTCCAGTGCCTATGTGTGGCTGGAACTGCTGTTTCTGGGGCATATCTTACTCCTAGAAGAATCCCCAAAGGTACAAAGAGCAGTTCAGAGCCACAAGCAAACTCCACTCAGAGCAACTAAGTGTTGAGAGAACTCAGATACTGGAGACAAAACACTGAGGGTCAAGGCTAAGGAATGGTTCGGCAGGATCACGCAGCCTGTGCTTGTACTTGAGAACCAAAGGCGACCAAATCAAGTTCCTCAATCTAGGCCTTGACCCTGATGGGCCCCCCTTTCATCTTCTCCACCCAATCATTCATAAGCATCTCTGTATGCATAGTTGAACATGTGTATGCTTTGTTCATTCCCCCTTGAAAGATAGAAAGATACCTTCATTCCTCCTGGTTCTGTGAGACTTAAGACCTTCTCCCTTTAGTGCCTATTCTCTTTTACTTACTTCTTTGTTCCTGGCTACCTGGCCTACATTCTTACCTGCCCAAACCCACACTGGCTTCCAGGGTCATCCTTTTCAAGCTCAGCTCTGTCATATCCCCACCATCTGTTAGAAACCAATGAAATAAAATTATCACATTAACATTGAAACATATGAGTCACTTGTGGTAGCACAGGCCTTTAATCCCAGCACTTGGGTGGCAGAGGCAGGTGTATCTCTATAAAAGATCCCCGTCCCAAACCACCCAAAGCTAATGATACCCCCTTTTGAAAACAAAACAAACAGCAACAAATGCCCGAACAAGACTGAACATGAAGTGGGAGACTGACCTACAAAACAGCCATTTCCTCCTTGTTTTTTTTCTCCTCATACCCTTCTCCTCTTTTTGCCCCACCCCTTCTTCTGTGACAGGGTCTCATAATCCAGAGCAGGTTTCAAACTTGCTATGTTTTCGAGGATGACCTTGAACTTCTGATGCTCCTGCTCCACTTTCTGAGTGTTAGGATTATAGGACTTTTTTTTTTTTTTTTTTTTCGAGACAGGGTTCCTCTTTTTAGCTCTGGCTGTCCTGGAACTCACTTTGTAGACCAGGCTATAGGACTGTCCCCACATGTGGTTTATATGGTGCTGGGGATCAAACCCAGGGTTTCATGCATGCTAGGAGACTGCCCTACCGATTGGGCTTCACTGGCAGCTATTCGCTGGCTATTCTAACATTGACAATGCTAGGGATGTGAGATTCTGAAACACCTGAACCGGGTGGCCACATACCTCTAAACACAGCATTACCCCAAATGGACCATTCTCTTATCACCGTAGTCTGCCTACATCCTTGGGTCTTTTCTATTTTTCATTTTGCAGTGCTGTGGATGGAATCCAGGACCTTTCTTGTGCTAAGCTAATTCCCTACTACTGAGTTAAACCCCTAGCCCCCATTTCTTGTCTTGCTTCTTGTGCTTTAGCATTTTTCTGTATATCTTGGTTTCACTTTACTGCTGAGCATTCTACCCCTATGTATTTCTCTCCCAATGTTCACTTCTCTCCTACTAGTTATTTCCCTCTTGGTGGATTCTTTTTATATCCCCATGTTTATGTCTAGCTACCACACACACACACACACACACACACACACACGCGCACAGAACAGACTCCTGAGTTGTTAGTGTCTGAGCTCCAGGACTCCTATCATGAACTGGATCAGGCAGTGGTCTGAGCAGGACTGGGGGAAGTAGACCGAGCTCAACCTCAAGCCCAGAGAATCCTCAGGAAGGCAGCTTCAGGAGATTGCAGCCTGCCCTGGGGCTGTAGCCTCATCCTGCCTGCAGCCAACAAAGCAATTGGTGCAGATGGCAGTGGCCCAGATGTAAAACCCAGCTGTTCAAATTAGCCCAAGGCCTGTAAAAAATTAGGCTGGATCTAAAAGAGATCAGGCTGTGGAAAAAGAAAAATGTTAGTTAAAAGAGAAAATTCCTGCTCCCACCTCTGGGTCATAGATCACAGAAGAGAATCCTCAAACCAGGAGGGACTTCAAGGGGCCATCTGGTTTGGACACATATCAGAACAGGTCAGGCCCCAAACAGTCAGGACAATGGTTGTCTTTGGATTTTTCAAGAATGTAGTCAAGAGAATTTTCAGTGTTTAGTCAAGAGAATTTTCAGTGTTTTCCCCAATTACTTTATTCTTAGAATGAGCCCGGACTGTGCAAAGTCTGAGGGCACATCCAAACAACTTGAGTCACTCAGCCTAAGACCCAAGTGTGCATACTAGCCTCCAATCTGTCCTGTCCTTCAAAGTCTCCCACTATTTAATACTTGGCATATTATTTATCCAAACTGCCAACACTTGGCATCTTCTTGTCTTTTTCTTAGTCCCCTGTCAAAGAATCTCAAAGATTCCAACTCTCAACTACATCTCTAGACTGAGACTTCACACAATAGCCAGCTAAACTTACCATTCTGGTCCAAGTCACTATCGTGTCTATCACAAAGACTGTGTGCCTCCTCGTGGGTGTCTATGTCTCCGCCCATGCATCCTTCACTCAGTTCTCCAAAACACAAGGGAAGAGGCACAAAATGCTTCTTTGGGCTCTCATCACACCAAACTTCACATTTTAACTGTGACTGGGAAATGCTGTCTGTGATCTCCTTACCTGCCCCTTCTCTGGCCACACTGCCCCTTTGCTGTTCTCTGAAGATATCAAGCTCCTTCCCTCTTCTGGAGACATGACCTTACTCTCTCTTCTGCTCAATACGTTTTACCCCAGGCCTTCACACAGTATTTTCTTGCTTAATTTCAGTCTCTACTCAAGGGTCACCTTCTCCAACAGGTCTTCTGTGATGACCTTGGTTAAAGTTGCTTCTGTCTCACTACTACCCATTAGTCCACACCCCACCTATATTTTTCTTCACAGAAATTTTAGATTCCTTGTCTCTAAGATGGGAAGAATTCTTTCTACCTTGTAAACTGGTGTGAAGAAGAAAATATGAGAGTGGGTCTGACAGCCACGCATCTAGCATTACACAGTACTAGTTATTAAAATGTCCACTTGAGTTAGCAGCTACTTTTTTGGTTCTGTCTTCATGGGCAGCAGAGAGCAGTGGCTTACCCTATCCAGATTGAATGACCCCTACTTGATTTATTTTGCCACATTACACACAGGACTCCAGGAATGAAAGGCCATTGAAATGATAAGGTCTTTGAAGCCAGCCCATCAGAAGTGTACCACAGAGACTTAAGACCAACTCTTTTAAATATGATAAAAGGAGAGCAGGATGCAATGTCAACATGCCTGTCATCCTGGCACCTGGGAAGCAGAGGCAGGAGGATTTGCAGGTCTAGGCAAGCCTTACCTACATAGGAAACTTGAGGGTAGTCTGGGCTACTTGAGAATCTGTCTCGAAAACAAAACAGAAAACAGGCTAAAGCAGTGGTGGGGTTAATTGGGCAAATGACTACAAGAAACCAGGAAATCAATGTGTGAGTACAGTGAAAGGATTAAGAGGCAGAAGTTATACAAAAGAATTAGATAGTAGGGGCTGGTGAGATGGCTCAGCGGGTAAGAGCACCCGACTGCTCTTCCGAAGGTGATAAGTTCAAATCCCAGCAACCACATGGTGGCTCACAACCATCTGATCTGGCTCCCTCTTCTGGAGTGTCTGAAGACAGGAACAGTGTACTTACGTATAATAAATAAAAAATTTATAAAAAAAGAATTAGATAGTAATTCTGGAACTTAACTTATAATATCCAAATTTAAATGTGTGTGAGTCACAGAAACTCTTTCCTCTATTCAGGGACCACAGGAAAGGTGACCAGGATTTCTGAATATGAAGCACAAATCTCATGAGATTCTAGGGAAAAACGTTTCACTGTCATCAAGAGCATAGGATTTGAGGTCAGAAAAACCTAGGGTCCAATCCCAGTCCAACTGTGTGACTATGGGCAAGAGATTGCCATTTCTAGATCCATACAGGGTAGGAAGAGTAAAAGCACATGTAAAGCATTTAGGCCAGTAGTCAGGGCTCTTTAAAGGGTAGATATTATTACAAGTACTATCATGATCTCATCCATCCCTGTCTCTAGTCAGCCCTGCATTCCACCCATTCTCCAGAGCTCTGGCTCAGATTCACTGAGCGACTCCATCCTTCCACTAGGGAAAGCACCTCAGCTTCTGACATTGAAATCTTGCCAGGCACAGAACAAGAAGGCTACAGCTTTGCCTGTGTAATGTCAGAATGGAGACACAGACTCTGTAGTTTGTTGAATGCTTCGAGGAAGGTTCAAAGTTCGATTATCAGCACAGTAGAGTCAACACCTACAAACACCCATCTTTCTACAGATACACTGAAACATAAAAAAAATGTCCGCATCAATTTTTTTTCAGAAGTTTGGCAAGAAGATAAAATTATACAACATCCATGCAAGCCTTGAATGAAGAAAAGAACTACTTGAAAGAGCTCCTGGCATTCGAGGGAAGCTGTCAAAACACTGGGTAAACATAGATAAAGGAACTGAGATTTCAGTGACCATGTGTGACAAAAATAGTCTTTAAATGATAACATGCACAGTCTCTAGACACATGGATGACTGCAGCTTCTGAACAGCCAAGAGCAAGAAATCAGGGGGAGTGGAGATGGTGTGATCTTCAGAGTTCTAATATTAGAAAATCCGAGTGTGCAGATCTTAACAAAATGGTAAAAAAAAATTACAAAAATTATAAAGTATGGCCCATCCAAAGTAAAACTTAAGAAAACTCAGATATCATATCTACTAGCAAAGAAATTAAATCAGCTCTGTTAAATATACTCAAAGAACAAAAGGAAATAAAAAAATGCATGAGCAAGATTAGCACATCAATAAAGAAATGGAAATTGTAAAGAGAAGCAAAACCGAAGCCGTCTAATAACTGAAATGAAAAATTCAGTAGAAGAATTACAATAACAAGTTTGAGCAGGCAAAAGAAATAATTGGTGAGTTTTAATACAAGACAATATTTAGTTTAAGAATATCTACATCCAGAAGAATGGAATTAGACCCATATCTATCACCCTGCACAAAAATTAGATCCATGTGGATCAAAGACCTCAGTTTGAGACCCAAAACACCGAAACTTCTAGAGGAGAATAAAGGCATTACTTTTCATAATATAGGTGAAAGGACTTTCTGAACTGGAGAGCACTTCCCAGGGAATCGAGGCCAACAATTGACAAGTGAGATCTCATAAAACTTAACAGCTTCTTTACAGCTGAGGAAACAGTCAATCAGGTGAGACAGAAGCCTCTAGAATAGAAGAAAATCTTTGCCAGCTATATATCTGACCGAGGATTAATATCCAGAATATACAAAGAACAACAGCAACAAAGCAGTTAAGGAAACAAATGACCCAATTTCAAATGGACTGTGGATCTAAACAGAGAGTTTTTAATAAAGGAAATAAAAATAGTTGAGAAATACCTCAAAAAGTGTTCATTAAAACCTCAGTCAAGATGACTAAAGTCACTAACGTTCAAGAACAGAAAGCTGGTGAAGATATGGAGAAAAAGGAACCTCCATTCACTGTTCGTGGGGATGCAAATTGGTGCAGCCACTCTGGAAATGAGCACGGAGAATTAGCAAAAACAAACAAACAAACAGAAAAAGAAAAACCAAGATGTACCATATGACGCAGCTATACCTTTCCACAGCATCTGCCCATGGGACTTGGCCTTTTACTTCACAGATTTGTTCAGCCATGTTCATTGCTGCACTATTCACAATAGCTAGGAGATAGAAACAGCCTAAATGTCCTTCAACAGATGAATGCTTAATGAAAATGTGGTGTCCATACACTACTATGGAATACCATTCCGCTGTAAAGAAAAATGGAATCATGAAGTTTGCAGGTAAATGAATGGACCTAGAAAATATTGTATTGGGTGAGGTAACCCAAAGCATAGAAACCAGGAAATGAAAAGGGGACCGTAGGTGGAAGGGGTGTTAGGAGACTACCAGGATACAGGTGATAGAAAGTGAAAAGCAAAATATGGAGTGGGCTCCAACTACAAAGGCCTCAGAGAAGCGTCAATACAGAAAAAGGAAGGAGGAACACACAGCAAGAGGTTATTCGATAAGACCTCAAATAATCACAGACTAACACAATCTCCAGGACTGAGATAGCATGGGAAAGCTTCTGAGTGGTTGGTTAGGATAATCCAAATGACCCCCAACCCAATAGAGATGATCTATGGTGCCCTTGTTTGCCTCTCAGTGATTGAAGCTGTTCTACGTGTATGGTGTCTTCAGCAAGAGAGAACATTAGAGTCAGGTAATCCAAGATGCAGCTGCCCTGAAAGTCTTTTTTTCCTGTGATCTAGTTTTCACAGTCCCAGAAAATACTGTGCAAGTTGCTGAAGGAGGGAAACAATTAAACAGCTCCACCTATGAAGCACAGCAATGGCCAGCATGGAAAGATAGATTAAATAGGTATAGGTAAAGGTATAGGTATAGGTATAGGTATAGGTATAGGTATAGGTATAGGTATAGGTATAGGTATAGGTATAGGCAGAGGTATAGAATAGGCAGAGGCATAGGTATAGGTATAGGTATAGGCAGAGGTATAGGTATAGATGATGGTAGAGATAGAGACAGATATAGATGATATAGATATAGATATAGTTATAGATATAGATATGAAGGTGCAGTAAGTGCCACTCACATGTTGGTGGCAATCAATAGCTGACTAATTAGACACAGGGCTCACTGAACAGGAGCGAAATCACATCTGGTCCTGGAAACCTAGCCAGCTTCCCAGGGCTACTGAGGCCATAAACCTTAGAAAAGAATCTACTCCCCATTTTGCTAGACCAGAGTAATTCCTTATTAGACTCTAAATTGTATCCCACTATCCACAGATGTCCTCAAAGAAGCCTGTCTTTACAGCGAATGGAGACTACCACAGAAAACCACAACTGGACACAGTGCAGAGATCAGCTGATTGTAGGGAGCCCAGCCCTAACATCTTCATTACACTTTCCTGTGTCAATGGGTCAAGGAGCATCACAGAAGAGGGGGCAGGAGACTGCCTGAATGCCGAGAAGCCTTCTATAAAAGTCAGTCCAGAACTGGCTGCATAAAATAAATCAGGACAGTGGCAATATTAATGGACATGTTAACAGGAAAGGGAGAAAAATTTGCAGGGTCTCTTTCTTAGAAGAATAGAGGTAACTAGTGACTACTGGAAGGAGTTATCCTCTCCCAGGGATGAACCCCTTTCTTGTTGTCCAATGCAGAGTGGTCATCCATGAAACCAAACACAAAAACAACAAAAGTGGATTCAGTAGTACACACACACACACACACACACACACACACACACACACACACACACGAAGATATCAACTTGAAAGTGGGGGCCATGGAGTTTGATGGGAGTACCTTGGAAGGGTTGAGGGAGGAAAGGGAGTAGGAGAAGTGATGTAAATCTAGTTCAATTAAAATCATGTTACAAAAGAAAAATCTTAGGAAATCCATACAAAAACCCAATATAACTAATAACAGGGTATATAGAATAAGAAACAGAAGCTATTTCTCAAAATTTTATGGAGTTATAAGGAATTTCCAACAGCCAAAAGCTTCTTGAAAAAGAAAAAAAAAATCAAAGTTGGAGGACTCACATTTCCCAAGTTCAAAACTTCCTATAAAGCTATAATAATCTTTGGATGGGGAGGTAGCATCCCAGTCTGGCTAAGAGCACCAGGCTTCTAGCCACTACCTACTCCCATCTCTCTGTCATGCATCCAAGATTATTCTCTATTCATTGTAGCCTGTGGACACTTTTCCCCTTTTCAATCTTTATAGGCCAACACTGGAAATAGTCTTATCTCCAGTTGGGGTTATCTAGCACACCATGCTTTTATGAAGAAAACAATGAGATAGCTCAGAAAGACTTGGAGTGACAAGCTGAATCAAGGCTGGTCAGGGAAGGGGAATGAAGAAAGATACAATCCTCTCACGTCCCAAAGACTACAGTCATAGACTAAGGAGAACCTCATAGCCAGAAGGGCTGTTAGTGAGTAATCAAAGTCCACTCGGTTCTACAGATTAAACGTTGGTGTTTGGAGAATGACTCACATTATATAAAAGCTGAACTCACTGGGTCATAGGACAACTGGGATGGAATGCATCTCCATTGTACCCCAGCTACTTCCGAATGTGATTCTCAGAGCAAAATAGCCACCATGTTTATCAGATCAGCTATGCCTGCTTACAAGTGTCCATTATGACAGTGCTTATTGACTGTTAGCATTCCCTCATTAAGGAGGTGATGAAGAAGGTCATTGGACCCTTACTTGAGTCTCCCAGCCATCTGTATACAATTCTGCACTAGTCACATGTGGCTTTGGGGTCTGGGGATGTTTTGGGGTACATAGGCTGGGAATATGTTAATAGTAGAGGACTTCCATATATACAGCTATTTGGAAGCGATCCTCTATGCTGAAGACTTCCCAGTGTGAAGGCTCTGTGGTTACTGGGGCTCCTCCTCGTAGCCCCTTACCCGTGATCTTTAAGTAAATCCAATAAACTCATTGCTCCCCATGGTGAACTTTGGTGTAATTATGCTTTAGGAACTTATAGGGTATGGGTAGACCTTGTTTACATCCCCCTGGGGAAGGATTACTTGCAACACCAACCTTCCTGTCAAACCCCTAGTCTAATGCAGACATGTTCTCTTCAACATTCTGAAAGGCAGCTAATCATCAGGCTACAGCTAATCACTGTCCCAAAATGTTCCATCCCTCTGGAGACAAACCTCTGTTTCTGTCATTCTAAAGACAATAGGTTTATTGGAAAGGGTCTATGCTCTGTCGTTCAGTAGACCTTGAGTGACCCTGGCAAATCCCATCCCATAGTATCCATAGAGAGACCTGGGGAAGTCTAGGCTCTCATCAGTTCTCCCAATGCTCTCCCGACTCCCTCTTCTGAGAAAGTCTTTATTTTTCCCAGTGGCTGGTGTTTTGTTCCACTAAAGAATAAGAGAACTGGATCATTATACACTTCCCAAGCACCACTACCTTCTAAATGCAACTGAAAATGGCTTTTCTTCCAAATCCCCCTTTTGGTCATATACTAGAAATGGAAACCATTCAGAGTCTTTTTGGGGGGTATTTTCATCTAGGGTGGCCTAAATTCAACCTGAACTCATGGCCTCACACCCAGGATGGTGGAAAAAGATGTTCCAGAGTCTCTGGGGATCTGGAAATTGTCAATAACTCCAGAACCACCTTTGCCTGGGGGCAAGAGTCCTATCTACTCTCATTTTGCCCCCACCTCTCAAGCCCTAAGCTCCTGTTCTCTCTGCTCCCTCCTTGTCAATAATAGGTAGCAGTGTATATTGAAAATGTTCCCACTTCACTTGTGAGAAAACTGAGGTTCCTACAGGGGCTATGCTGCTGAAGAGGCTGAAGGCATGTGATTCTCACTCCTGACCTTCCCCAGATTCTGGGCCTCACACCTTTGCACACTCTGGGCATTCCTGTCATCTGACTGACATAATCAGGCATGCTTGGGGAAATCCTAAGAAAGTGGACATCCTTGCACCCAGGGGTGGTCCTCCATTGGCTGGCTTGATGATGCTTGCCATCCTTTTCATGTCACGCATGCTTTCTGTCCATGTGTCTAACTTTAACCATCTGCTCTGTCCCCCCCCCCATGAAGATGGCAGTAGTGCCAACAGATACCCAGGGTCCACCTCAGCTCAGCTCAGCCTGTTTAGATCCCTGTAGATCCTGGAATACCCCACTGATGCCATGTTTGCCTCTGTAGCTGACATACTGGGGCAGGAGAAAGATAACAGACTTTGTCCTCTGCCCACTCCTCCTGCCTTATTCCATTTCTCTCTTCCATCTCTCTCCTCAGCTCATGGAACTTGCTTATAAATCCTGAAAAACCCAAACCCCCATAAATTCTCAATTCATTCTGCAGATATTTCCTGTGTTAGGGTTTTCGGCAGCATCTGCTGGTTTGAAGTTCCCTCTTTATTTGTCCTGGGGGCACCATTACTCTCAACTTTAGCAGTTTTCCTGCTCTGTAGTCCTGCCAGACTCCATTGGAGGAAGAGAAAATTGGTGAAAGAATAATTATTATTATTGTTATATATATATATATATATTTCATTTTGGTCCCCCCTCCCAGCCTTGATGAGAATCCCAGGTAGGGGCTGGCAAAGGGTTGGCTTCTTCATGGGGCTGGGGACAGTGTGCTTGCTCTGTCACATTCCAGCATTGGACCCTCTTGAGAAAGACATTGGCAAATAGATCATTCTCTGCTAGTCTGCCCAGCTCTACCTAGTTCTCCAGCAGTTTTATCCATACCAAACCCTCCTGGATCAAGTTCTCAAGTCTACAGGAAGTATTCTTAGGGGAAAGAAAAGGCACTTACTGCCTATGAAGTATTTTCAAATGCTTGGGTTTGATGATTTCTTGTATTCTCGTAAGCATATTTCATTTTGACACACAGAGGAAGAAACTGGGGAGCAGAGAAAAGAAGTTAGTGGTCCACAGTGTTCTAATAAACAAGTAGAAGAACTGGGCATAACATGCAGAGCCTTGCGCATATAAGTCAAGTGCTCTATCACTCAGTCACATCCCCAGCCCCAAAACTAAGATTTCAAATTAAATGTGTCTGGCCCCAAAGCCATTCCCAGTTCACTTGGCAGCGCCTCCTCCTCAGCTGCACTCTCCAGCATCTCATAGTTGAAACCACATTGCCTAGACTTGCTTTACTGAATTCCACTTGACTCATAGAGTCTCGGAATTCTATGGACTTATGCATCCATTCGTTTACATAAGGGAAAACTGAGCCAGAGAGAGCAGGCAGGTAACAGATGACAATTAAAGTGTGTTCTTCATGAGCTATAAACCCCGGAGGAGAAGGGCTTTTCCATTCATTTCCTTCCATTTCTTACATATATCTCTTCCATGTGAATACACAGCACACACACACACACACACACACACACACACACACACACACACAGACACACAGACACACAGACACACACACACACACACACACACAGTGCACACACACAGCACTTTACATAGTATTCAATGCAAAAATGCAAAACCCATTATTGTTTAAGGAACAATAAGGTGTTAATTATCCTGAGTGTTCCAATAAGTCTATGTGGCCTAATTTCTAGATAATAACACTAAGGCTCGGTTTGTTCAAGATATACATTAAAGATATGATCACAGCAGCATTAGAGTTCAGGATCTGATAGGTCACAGAACCTATCCTCTTCCCAGGATGGCACAAAGCCACTATAGCCAATGATATGGCCACAGGAAGCAGTTATCAAATGAACAATAAGTTTAGGTGCTACAGTGAATAGTTCACATGGACAATTCCCATTTAATGATATTAATTAATTAATGATAGTAATAGCATTAATGATATGAGGCTTCTTCATTGTACTATTGACAAATCACGGAGACAAAAAAGCTGAGACACTCAAAGCCAAGAAACTAGTGAGGCTTGATTTGACTCAAGGGTTTTCTTTGACCTTCTGGAAAAAGACAAAAAATAACCCTGCTTCACTGAAAAAGAAAAAGAAAAAAAACCAACAACTTTTTTCTCCCAGCTAATTGATGCTGGGGAAAATCCCACTGAAAATTAACCTGCTTATGGTATCATAAAAAATTTAAAGGTTATTTGAATTTATTATAAAAGGCAGAACCAATATTACAACAAATTCAGGCTAAAAGTAGCATTTTGTCCTAGTTCTTAAGGGAAAGAAAAATGACGCAAAAATTAGTTGCCTTATTATGTGAATGTTGTGACGAACCTCTATAAGGACTCGGCCTAACAGCCTTTACTTTGCTTCTCCTAACACAATCATAAAAAAGGTCATTTTATTTAAAAATTTCAAGAGCTTTGGTTTTCCCCAGGATGTCTCTTCATAACTGGAGTGTCAACTCATTAGTTTGAAGTCTTCATCATGTTTTCATCCTCATCTTTTTGCTCTCCCTGGGCTGTTAACTAGCATCATATGTCAATGGCTTTGCTGAGATGCCAGCCCTTTTCCAAATCACTTATGTTGATTTCATGAACTGAAGATTCTTCTCTAACATTTGCAGTTTTACTCTGCAAACTGATTGGTTTTTTTACTTGCTCTTTTTCCCTTTGATGTTTATAATACCCAACAATCAGAAAGGACTGAAGTAGCTGTTAGGGTCAATCAAGGAGGAATGCCAGTATAATTTAATAATTGGTGAATTTACTAGAGAATATCTTAATGGTATCTGTCTGTTTGACCCAACCTATGACTGTGGGGACTCACAAAGTGAACACGTGGATAATCGGGACCCCTTTGCACCAACACAGTAAGCCCTAGGCAGTTAACACGTAGTAGTCAATAGGTCCACTGAGTAGGGAAGCATGAGGTTTTACTTTTCAGTTCCTTCATGTGCCACATATGTTACTTTGTGTAAGTTTTGGCTACTTCATCCCATGAGCCTTGGTCATCTTCTCTACAGAGCGAGAATATAGTGGAGCTGTATTAACTGCTTTTGAACTGCCATGACAGAATATCTGGCAGAAACAATTTGAGGGAAGAAAGGTTAATAATTTTGGGTCATGGTTTCAGAGGATTTTGGTTCATCGTGGTGCATAAAGAATAGTAGGAAATCTCAGTCCATGGTAGCAGGAGCTTGTGGTAGAGAATTTTCACATCATGCCTGAGCAAAAGAAAGTAAGGAACCAGAGAGCACATATAACCTTCAAAATCCTGTCTCTAGTATCTGATTGATGCCACCTAGGGCTCACTTCCTACAGGTTCCATAGTCTACCAAAATATTGTCACCCAGTTGGAAATGAAGTCTTCAAACATGTGAGTCTATAAAGAGTACTTCAGACTCAAAGCATAACAGCAATTCTTTACCATCCACCCATTTATTCCAAGTGATAGTTACTCCAAACATGTCCCATCCATTCCCTTTGCTCTTATGAGCGTTGGGGTGGGTACACGACCTAGTCGTGACCAGTGAAACATAAAAGGGATCTTCCTGGGTATCTTCGGGAAGGAGTCTCCCTGGGTGTCTTTGGGAAAAAGTCTTTCCTTCTGATGGTGACAAATATTTTCCGTCTTGCTCCAGGTGATGTTCGTGTCTGGTGATGATGCTTGCCCTTGTTGCAACTCTAGGCAGGCATCATGGAAACAAGCCTTAGGATAAAGTTTTGCTGAAGATGGCAGAACAGAGATATCTGAATTCCCTGGTGATGTTTTTGAGCTGTTGATTTTGCCACTCCTGAACTCACTCTATTTCTAGAATTCTGATATCTGAGTTAATGAATCCCCAAACTGGCTAGGCCAGTTTGGGTTATAGTTTCTATCAATCACTTCCAGCTCAAACCTTCCCAGTGGACACAAGAACCTATTGCACACACTTTAAGAATAAAATAAGGCAATCCATGTAAAGGGCCTTAATACTCAATACATACTACCTTCGAGTACTTAGCCATTCAAAGGTGTTCTCTTGTTGGATTGCAATGAACGTGAGGTTCTCTTCTGACTACTTTTTAGACGAGAAACAAGTGAAAGTGTCTATCTTGCTATAATTCTCATAACTAGTATTTTTCTGGACCTAGGCTAGTGGGAGACAGAGCTATGGTCCTGCCTCAGAGTACTCAATGGTTAATGTGCTTCTGATGAATCACGTGGGTTGAAGGAAATTGAACATTTTTTTAAAATGTGAGACAGGATCTTATTGTGTAGCTGTAGTGTGTCCTGGAACTCATTATGTGGTGCAGGCTGGCCTTGAACTCAAGATGTTTTCATCTTAGCCTCACAGCCTGGTATTACAGGCATGGACCCATTGCCTCTATAAGAAGTTTCAGAGTTTTCTAAATCGGGATCACAAGAAAGAATTTAGAGAACCAGAGTATTTCCCATATAGAGGAGCCCACCAAGGCTAAAGAAGAGTTCTTTTTCTACTGTCATCTCACAGAATGTCCCCTCCATTCATTCAGAAGTCATCTTTGATGTTTCCTTTTCTCATCAGCCACCCCCATTAATGACAAAAAAAACCCCAACCCCTATTAGGACAACACAATGAAGATGAATTAATAATGCCTGAAAATCAGTATTCAGTAGATGTCCAATACATATTAAATGCTCAATAGGTGGTAGCCGCTATCATTTTCATGGAACATACCAGCCCTGGGATTGGTGCCAAGCTATTTCCATAGCTTCCTTGAGCATAGCAGTACTGGCTGACATTTTCATGAAGAAAATGAACAAGAAAGAGATAAGGGAATAATGGAATTGACAAAATTACAGACAACCTACAAACAATCCACTTGAGTCAGGTCCATGTATGCCTAATGAGAACCTTCAAAGCCTGTCGCTTGAAATATGGCCCTGCCGTGCATCATGGACTGACACAACTGTAGAGATAACATTACCTGTACCTCCTCTCCAGCCTCGGTCCATCTTTGCCTTGTGGGTTTCTGAACACAGGTGCTTGGACTACTGTCGCATTAGAACATAGATGTAGCAACTCCTCCCCCTTTTATTACCTACTCCTGGTAGCTCTCTGGTGGATGAGACACAGCTAGCTCACAGCTAATTGATGGAGACAGAATGATTGAAGCCTTGCTGTCTTCTAGAAGAAGAAGATCTGTAGGAGCATAGGGTGGCAGCTTTACTGGATAGATAGCATTGCTCACTTATTCCTACATTCTGTGAGTAATGCTGATGGTGGGAAGAATTCAGAGATTTGTCCTTGGCTATGGGAGCCACCAAACTCATCTGTTTCCTATTTATTGGGAGCCCATTAAGAGATGCTCCCCCTATGGCAGAATGGCTGTGTGGTGTGAGACTCCACATGCACTCTGGATCATGTTAAGGCAAAACAATCAGAGATCAGACCCTTTCTTGCCTCTAACCTCTTCTGCAGCACTCTTTCTTGCCTCACAGATGTTTCCAGAGGGGCACACCCTCGATAACTCACGTGTCCTCACCCATTCTAGTTCTATGGACACCAAACTAAGACACTCATTCACAACTAGAACTTGTGTCCCAAATTTTATCCCAAACAGAAGTATTTCTTAGGAAATTAATCAGGCTTCAGATCCAAAGCAGAGGCTGACCTTAATCACACAGCATCTCCCACACATGTTAGGAGGTACGATAGCCTTGTCTTCAAAATGTGTCACAGCGACCATGGCTTCTCAAAGTAGTATAACTTTCTCCAGGAAAACATGTCCATGATCTTTCTCTTTCCTAGGTATAGTTGATCATGGTCACGAAGAAAGCACATTTCTGAGGCATGAAGAAGGAAGATGATAGAGGTAGCTGGAGTCTCCCAAGAAGGGGTCTTGCTCCTTACATCAGCTTCATTAGGGTCCTACACATATATCTGGTAAATCAATATTGGCTTAAGTGGTGATCATCTGGTGGAACACACACACACCACCACCACCACCACCACCACCACCACCACCACTACCACCACCAACAACAACCAACCAGATTTAGTTCAATAAGAATGGGCCATCCTTCTTCCAACATCCATAGCCTGTAACATCCCTATGGTCTTGTCAGGACAAACCAGGGCCATCATCAGTCTCTTTCACCATCCATCCAGCCATCTGACAATCTTTACTTCTCACCTAATGATACTGTGTGACATTAGCATTCAACAGTAGTCTGTTGGCATTGCAATTGACATCTAGATTAGCTCCAAGAAAGGATTTCTTGACATTGGCAGGAAAACGTTCAGCATTACCTGAACTTGGTTAATGTCATATTTCAAATAATTATGTGCGGAATTCAATTCACTGCTCCTTTATCCTTTCAAGGGTTAGTGACTTAACTCACAAAATCAATCAGTGAAGTAGTGTTGTTAAAGAAAGAGTTCCTGTCATCTTCACAGGAATGGCTTAGGAATGCTTTCCCACTCCGTTTGTTATTGGCCATCTGTCTGCTGATGCTGGCTGTTTAAGAATGATTCCCCTCTAGGTCTCTGGTGGCCTTCTCATCTTTCCCTTCTCAGAGCCACTCCTTCATGACTCTAAGAATTATTCCCGTCAGTGAGACTTAAGGAATGGCTTTCTGATTTTAAAAAGATGGGAGGTGCCGATGCCGGACTGGAGAAAAGAGTGTGCTAAACGTAGGTGTCTAACCTGTGATGCATAGACTGAGCCTTCCTGTACATATCCTTCCGATCTCATGCTCAGGTGGAACTGACCCAGTAATAGAGACTTCACCATAATTCAAGGCAGTCAGGGTAGATTGGTTCTTAAGCTAGTTTTAGACTTGCCTCCCTATAGCTGTCACTTCTTATTTAGTTCCCTGAGGCCATAGAGTATGTGCCTGTCTCCCAAGTCTTTCTGAATTTGAAAGCTGAAGTCATTGTTCCTGGGGTGGACATGGGCTGCAAGCCCATCCCAATCACCTCATGCCCCATGATCTTGCAACAGTGTGCCCCCAGTGTATGGGACCCCTAGGCTGGACACACCTTCCGGAGGCCAAGGCATTTAGCCTCTACCTCTTACTTTACATATGCTTTAGGTATAGCATTTCTGCCTGTTAGTTTTGTCACTGCTCAAAGGGTCAGTTTACTGCACTGGGGTCACAGAGTCCACTCTAACCTGGCCGCCTTGGTCACTGTGGAACCTTGGTTAAGAGTCCAGCTGTCTGGGCCTGTTTCCTCATCTGTGCAATGGAGATTATAAGGGTGCCTGTTGCAAATGGTTGTCATGGCAAGTGAGATAATAGCTGGAAAATGCCTGACACATGGCACGAGCTCAGTACGTATTAGCTCTCTTTCACCTCCCTCGTTCTCAGCCGCAGGGCCTGCCTAACAGCTGGGGGCATCTCCAGGCCCGTGTGTGAGGCAAAGCCAATGGGTTGGGTAACAGGACAGTAAGCATATGGCCTAGATTTCCGGGGATGAGCCTAATTTTAAATATTCCATTCTGTGGTCATATCATGCATTAGACAATTTGGCCTGATTCTGAGTTTGAAAAAAAAATAGGATCACAGGGGCGGATGATGACGTAGCACCAATGCTGCTCTCACGTAGCCCAGCGGGCCTGGGTTGGCAGAGCTTGGGTCCTGTCAGCACATAATGTGTGCACTTGTGTGGTGAAATTAGGCCAGGCTCTTACAGAGACCAGGCACCAGAGGAAAGAAGGAAGGAAGGAAGGAAGGAAGGAAGGAAGGAAGGAAGGAAGGAAGGAAGGAAGGAAGGAAAGAAAGAAAAAAAGAAAGAAAGAAAGAAAGAAAGAAAGAAAGAAAGAAAGAAAGAAAGAAAGAAAGAAAGAAAGAAAGAAGTTTTAAACTCTGTGGCAAAGGATGGGTAGATTTCCCTGTACTTACCAAGTATACTGGCCTGGCCAGGGGTTGCTGTTTCATCTGGACTTGGGGAAGAATGCAGGCTGAGGCCGGTCTGTGTTTGATCACAGGTTGGTTGTGTGATCTCCAGCCTCACCTATGAGTCTGAGCACCCTGCTGTGAGGTGGAAATTTGGCCTGGGAGTCTTCTAAGGGTCTTTAGACCGGAAGTTCCCTGATCCCACTAGGGTGTAGTTGATTCCATAGAGATGTTGCCAGCGTTGGTTTTCTTGGAACCTTCAGCCCACTGCTTCATCTCTGCTTGGCTCCATTTCTTTCTCTGTCCCTCTCTCTGCAGTTCCCTCTCCCTCTTAGGCTCTAACTGGTCCACCTCTTCCCCTCAGATCTTCCACCCTCCCCGCCTTTCACAGTTGCTCAGGGACAGTTTTCTTCAGTAAACACCCCTTTACCCCACCACTGGGGGCCTCTTCTGCCACACGCAGTGGCTCCGCCTGTACTCAGGCAGGGCACCAAGGTAGCCAATTTGGGGCTTAATGAATGGGAGCTGGGCAAACAGAATTAAGATCCACTCTGCCTCTCGTGGTCCTCTGCTGCCACCTGTCGGTAGTCCTGGGTGACACCATTCTGGGGGTTGCCTGGGCCCACAGGGGCCAGGAATACAGCTCCAGCCAACAGGAATCCATTACTTTCAGTGTCCTGCCAGGCCTGATTTAAAGCTCATCCTGTAATCTGTCTTGCACCCCCCTCTGGGCCTGTCTCCTGTTTCCTTGCCTGTGAAATGGATGGAACTTGTATTTGGCTCTGGCAGAAGTCCTTGAGGAGTAGGGGCTTGAGGGACACATGGCTTTGCATCCCATCATGTCCCTACCACTTGCCTGGTGGGCGAGCTGGTATGAATGCTTCCTCCCCTTTGGGGCCTTTAGTCTTGAAATGGATGGTATGGGGAGACATTGATGGGAGAAAAGGGCCAAGACAGATTGCTAGGCATCAGACAAATGGAATGTGGAAAGGGGCATATCATCTCTACCCACAGGCCTTGGTCACACCTCCATCTCTCCAGCCACACTTTCCCCTTCATTTACCCATTCACTCACTCAGACTCATTCATTGGGAAACAGCACTCACTCTGCTGTGCCACTGGCTCTCTGAGGAGGCGAGGAGTCTCCCCAGCCTCTTTCCCTTCCTCAGTAACACAAAAGGGTTAGAACCGTCCAGGAGAGTTGGAATCCCTTACCCATTCTGCCATTCTAAAATGTGACTTTTCCAGCTGTAGGTATTCTCAAGACATTCTGGAAAATCAGGAATTCCACACCCCCACCCAGAGACCAAGCACACTACCCCCGCCCCTACCTGCACATCACAGAATGCCCCCTGCCTCCATCCACTAGACCTCTGGGGACGGCCTTTGCAGAGTCACCTTTCCACCTGTCAGCACTTTTCTAGAGCCAAACATTGGTCACAAGGCAAGCACAAAGAGCTGACCATTATATACCCCTGTTGTGGCATGAAGATCCAAAGTTATGGCCACAGAATGGTCTCTTAGAACTCCCTTCTGGCAATGCCAACACCAGGGACCTCGGAGTCTACAACTGGGTCCAGGAAGCTTGAAGCCGGCTGAGTCAGACGCTCTTCCCTCTTCAGGTTTTAAAGCCACTGGACTTCTGTGGGTGGGAGAGACTTCATGCCCTGTAAAGGTCCCGCCTGGTGGCTGATGGCCTTCTGAGAGAGAGGTCTTCATGCCCTGTAAAGGTCTCGCCTGGTGGCTGGTGGCCTTCTGACCAAAGATCAATTCCCAGAAACTTAAAGCAGAGGTGAGGCCTGGGATCACTGCACACACATAGCCGCAGCCTCTCAGTTTGCCTGCTCGCTGTGGGCAAGATGCCATGCACAAAATCCCTGCCATGTAGTAGCTGCCCAAAGGAGTGGCTCCTCACCTCGCTGCCCCTGCAAGCCCCACCCCCAGCCTCCCAGAAGGGAGGTCTGCCCACATCTGCTGCTGGCCGGTACATCTGCAATGGATTACAGGGCTGGCCCTGGCTCAGGCTCATCCCAGATGTGGATTCCCCTGGAATGTGCCTTCTCTCTAATTGTCCAGCCTCTGAAGGGTCTCACCCCCCTCCTCTTCATCCGCCCCTGCCTCTGCTACACCCCAGCGAGAGAGCGTGCAGCACGTGGAGGCCTTCCTCCTTTCCCACAACTTGTGCCGGAACAGCCACAGCCGGGACCAGGGCCAGCCCGGTGGGGGGCCGCACTCTCCTCCAGCCTGGACCATGGGGTTGGGGAGCGGGAGGTCTCAGCCCATCCCCCCTTCTTTTTTCTGGGGCCAGGCACTGGGGGGCAGAGGGAGAAACTCTGGAAAACTCACTATAGGTGAAAGAATTTGGCTCCAAAGCGCAGTCTCCCCTAATCCCTGGCCCTTCCTGGGAATGCCATTAACCTTCTCAGCCCCACTGATGGAAAGAACAGGTCTTCTCTCGGCCAGGCCAGCTCCTTAGAGGCTTTCAAATGACAGCCTGGATGCATAGAAGTGGCTCTCCTGGGTCGCAACGAGCATCTTCATGCCCCAGTAATTCTAACACACTCCCAAGGAGTGATGTAGATTCTAGTGTCTCCAGTTCTCTAGTGTCTCCAGTTACTCCAGTCGAACCTCCAGAGTAAGCGTTAAAGCACACAAGCCAGGACTTTGGGTTTGCAACCTACCTCTGCCACAGCCTGGCTGTGTGTTCCTAGACAAGTGAATTTACCTCTCTTAGTCTCAAATTTTCCTCTGTCCAAGATGAAGATGACACCATCATAATTTTTGGCTGGGATTGTCCACTAAGCTGAGACTTATTCAGGATGCTGCTGTCTTACTTTAAAAGAGTCATTACGCACGAGGTGTTCTCTTTACTTTTGTTTTATAGGTTATGAAACTGAGTTATTCAAAAGTTGTATAGCAGGCCTAAAGTAACACAACTCATAATATGAAAGCCAGGGTTTGAAGACAGACTGGCCACTATCTGAGCCTTTGGAGGAGGCTTTGATAAATGGAACCAAATACCATCTGCATTATTATCTGATTCACAGAATCTAATCTTATCTGCTTTATTTTTATTTTGTGAGTGTGTGCCTGGGTGGAGGCCAAATTCAGGTGTTAGTCGTTAGTCACTGTCCACTTTTTGCTTTGAGACAGGCTTTTTCACTGGCTCAGACTCAGTCGAGTAGGCTAGGCTAGGTGCCCAACAAGTCTCAGGGCTACCTGTCTCCACCTCCCCAGGTCTGGGAGTACAAGTGTGCATCACCATCTGACTTTAATTCGAATCACGATTCAAAGTAATAATTGATCATCTCTTTGGTTGAAAAATAGTTTCTCAATGCCCATAAGTTAAAGCTCAAAATGGCCAGACTAATTTTTTTCAAACTCTGGAATTTAGCTCCCTCCCTGGCCCCGTCCCTCTGCCTTCTGAGACCTCAGTTATTATTCCTGCTTATTCTCATTAGGTGGCCTGAGTCTGTGCATTTCAGCACTCTCAACCTGGAACCTAATTTCTCTCCACATCTACTGCTCCTCTCTACCTTCTTCAAGACTGAGATGAACTATCAGAGTCCATAAAGATTTTTGTGGAGAGCCTGGTACTTGCCCATGCATTCAGAACCTTCTTGCTCATGTGGCTTCTTACCTTGTATTTAAAAGGTTGGTCCTGTATATGGGTAGATGGATTCCAAAGATGTTATATTCAATTTGCCTTCCTATGACCTAGTGGTCAGTGCCTGCCTGGGCTTTGGATGAATTTGGACACTGGCCAATGACTTGGGAAAGACATATATGGAAAGAGGAAAGGAGAGTGGAGAGGAGAGGAGAAGAGAGGAGAGGACAGGAGAGGAGAGGAAGGGGAGGGAAGGGAAGGGAAGGGGAGGGGAGGGGAGGGGAGGGAGGAGAGGGGAGGGGAGGGGAGAGGATCTTGTCCCATGCATGGGACACCACTCTGAAATATTTCCTTCTAACAGTTTGTCCTGTTCTCCCTCCCCCTGGCAATACCAGAAATAGCTCCTCCAATCTATAACACTCCAACCTAGGGATGGACAGCTGCTGCTACTAACCAGGACAGTTTGTCCTTTAGTGGAGGGGATGCCTAAGCCAGAGCCCTGTGCTCCTGCTTCTGTGTGTCTTTCTTCATTACTGTTAGAATTGCTGCCTTCCACGTAAAGGACCCGTGTTCACAGGACTGAACCCTAGGAGAGAGTTTAAGTTAGCTCTGAGAGGGACAGATGCTTCCTTCTCTGAGAGATGAGCCACAGAAAGTCCAAGTGGCTGTCACAACTGGAGAGGATCTTTGAGAATCATCTGGAGTAATGTTGCCTTTCTGTTACAAAGCAGTGCAAATGAGGACTCACAGTTCAGAGAAAGTATCCAGAGCAGTCCTTCATTTCCATCCTTAGTCCCCTATGGAAGCTTCTCTCCCTTGAGCTGCTTTGGAGAAAGTCTGAGAGAAGAATGAAATTGCCTTCTAGCCAGGACATTTTGGTTCCATTCAAATACCTTTCGCTCAGTATGTCCTCTCAAGGCACCACAGCCCTCCCTTCCCACCTCAGCACTCCCTGTCTCCTCAGCACTGCCTTCGAAGCACACAGGTAACCCTGCTGTTTTTCTTCCACATAGTGTGTCTTTGCTGTGGTTTGTATCCCGACACCTCTCCTAAAATAACAGTCTGAGCAACAGATCCACTAACTGGGTGGCTGATTGCCTAGCTGGTCATGGCTGATTGACAGACACATGGACTTTATGGCTATCTGAATGACGCTGTCCTACTGGCTAATAGAGAAAGACAGTTGCTGGGCAGGCTGACTGACATGCAGATGCTCTGACAGGCTGACTTGCTCTGTAGACTCAAGAGGAGCTAAGAACACCAGCAGACTGAGCTGAAGAAAGACACATTCAGGAGTGCCTTGGCAAGGCTACTGTCAAGACACCCCCAATAGCCTGTCACCGAGGAGAACTAGATGGACGTGATCAGGCTGGGAGCAATGAGGGCCTAATGGAAACCAGATGTGCTGCTGGTTTGCCTCAGGAAGAGTACCTATATGGAAACCTGACTTGGCTCTGTCACCAAGACATTCCTAGTAGGCACCTTGCAGAAAAACAGGCAGCAACCTAGAAGAGCAGGCAGATGGAAGATCCTGCCCTAGTATGCTAAGCCTCATGGACCTGCAGGAAGACCAGCCTCTTCTCTCTCTCTCTCTCTCTCTCTCTCTCTCTCTCTCTCTCTCTCTCTCTCTCTCTCTCTCTGTGTGTGTGTGTGTGTGTGTGTGTGTGTGTGTGTGTATTATGCAGCTAATATTGAGAAAAATAATAGATAGACCCCACCTGACATTTTAGGAAAAGATGAGCCTGCAGTAAGCGCATGGGATCTTGAGCTGGTTCCTACTAAGTTCTTTGCAATTGAAAGATATTTCACCTCTCAGGCAAATGCTCAGGATTCCGATGAAAAGCACAAGTGTGCTTTCTCAAGCTTTTCAGGGTCAATAATTTTACCTCCTTGTGTCTGTCACTACACCATGGAAGGGAAGCATATAGATATTAGAAGAAAGAAAGGCCTTCTCCCTTCCTAGGATACTTCTCTCCAACATTCCGGGTGTTCACAGGGAAGGAGGCTCGGTCTCATAGGATAAGGCCTGGGTATCTTTCAAAGAGGAAAAGATGAAGGCAGCAAGCGAGAGCTCTGGAATCAAGAGGGAGGAAATCACACTTCCAGTATTCTGGGTCCCTGGTCACTCACACGTAATTCTAGCCATAACAAACACATTTGAAGCTCACAGGCCTACTCAAAACAATGTGATTTATAAGGAAAGACATAAAATGAATGAGAGTTCTTGACAAGCAAATTGTTTTCAAGGCCATGGAGCCAAAAAGAAACCAAGCTACCCTATTGGCCATCTGGTACCTCACTGCATGCCTGTCCCTACTATTTCTGGTCTTTCCCATTTTTCTTCTCCTGGAAAAGTCAGGCTGTTACCCGCAAACTAGAGAAAAAGAGGGATAATGAGGGAAGGTAAAACCATTAGAAGGAATTTTTCCAGAGTTTTCCAAAGGTTAAGAAAAGAACATTGGTAGCAAGAAAGGGTGGTGCGCTAGCAGTACAGCAAGGGAACACAGGCATGGATAATTTTGTAGTGACAATGGAAAGGACCTACCTGTGTGCTATGAGGTATGGGCTTGTCCTAATCCTACTGTGAGCCTGTGCTGTGATGCTGTAAGGTTAATGAGACATATGAGTCAACATTAGAAAGAACCTTCTGGAAGTTTGTGTTGCCCAAATAGGAAATAGTGAACTCTACGGGTGTGTTAATAGAGCTTGGTCTTAACCCATCCTTTGGGATACTGATGGAAGAGCTCAGGCATGAAACAATGAAGTGAGAGACAATTCCTTCCCACATGGGATCTGTGGCTCGGTGAGCTTGGAAAACCACTTGCATGGTCTAGATTTTGAATGGCTCAGCTGGAATGAAGCTATATTAGTTACTTTTACTAATGGGGGGAAACCATTTTGGTTCATCATTTCAGAGGGTTTCAGTGTATCATGGCAGGGCAAATACAGTGGAGCAGTTCACTTTGGATGGCAGGAGTATGAGGTAGAGTCTGTTTCCATCCCAGTGGGCTGTGTTGCAGAGAGCAAGACAGGCCTGCCTCTTAGTGGCTTACTCTCACCAGCCATCTCTTATCACCAATGTTTTTGCAGTTTCTCAAAATACCACCACCAGGCAGGGAGCAAGCATACAAAACATGTCTGTGGCAGATACTTCAGATTCAAGCCATAGGAGGAGAAATAATGTGAAGCCCTACCCACCTCCTTCCCAAGGGTACGGACAAGCTTAGAAGGGATGCTATATGCACAAATCCCATGAAAAGGCAAGAGAGCTGGAAGGATGCTACCAGGCACCCTCACTTCCCCATGCCAGTGGCTCGGCTGGTGCTGTGCAGCTAGGGGAGAAAGCAGCTTCTGGTGGAACTCCTTTGAAGTGACTGACTTCCATAGCTTGTCAGGCCCAGTTAGAGTCCTCCTCACCTCCTTATATTTAATGACCACCTTCCTTGACCTTACCAATCTGACTGACTTTTCCATACTTTGAGCTGCTGTAATCAGAGAACTCACGGTTCAGCTACCCAATAGTTCTCTAATGTTATTTTGAACGATCTTGAAATGTTTTCATGGTTGTTTGCCCCTTCCTATTCCAGACTGTATCTTATTTATCACATACTTTGTTCCAAAAAGCATTAGGGGCAGCGGTGGGGGGGGGGGTCAGCCTAGATATTAAGCATCAGACTAGATAATAGACTGAGTTCTGTCACTCAAGGTAGCTGATCGCACAAACTAGAAACAGTTCTAGCCTCTTCCCTCATGTTGGAAGGGCAAGCACACAGAATCAGTCAGACATTTGAGATCTAATCCTTGAACAAGGGAGATGAAGTCCAGCCAAGATCCTACCTTAGCAGCAGACTGCTACACACTGTCACTAACATTACCACCTCTGGACACTTGCCTCTGTGCCAGCAGACTCTTGGCTCTGCTCTGGTAATCACACATCATCTCCTGCCATGGGCTTGGAACATCCTATTGGCTGTGCATAGATCACAACACTGTAGCTATGGCTGTGAGGGAGCTGGAAGAGAAACTATGGTCCTCTTTTGGGTTCTGTGTGGCTTCCTACCTGTTTTGAGGATGCTCTCAAATATGCAGGGTGCTCACATACCGGCCACTTACCACTGTTTCAATAGTTGTGAGCTGACCCATTGTTTCGGTAGTTCTGAGCTGGATTTGATTTAGGTGTTGAAAGAGATTTTTCAGAGTCCTCCCAGGTGCCCAGCCTCCACCATGACATACCACATTGCTGCATCTTTAAAGGGAAACTTCCTTCTCTGCCTAGGGATAATAGAAAAGGTGCCCCAAGGCTAAGTCCTCTCCCATCAAAAGTTCAAATTCTTTTGAAAGGAGAAAGTCTAGACTAAGAGTGCCACTGAAGAGATTCCCTGATTTAAAAAAAAATATCCCCACTTTTTAAAGACTAATTGAGGCCAGTCCTAAAGGCACACAGAGGCCAAGCACCTACTTTAACTATGGTCCAGGGGAGCCAGTCTACATCTGCAATTTGGAGTAGAACTTGGCAGTTTTACTCATGTGGTATTGATCTTTCAGGCACGAACAATGGCAGAGTAAGGGGCTTATGGAGGCATGTGTAAAGGTTTCAGAAGGTCACTGGGGCCAGGCAGTGCATGGCAGTCTGGAGGTGAGGGTGGGGAGAATGTTGTCTCTGCAGGAAACTGATGATGACGCCCAAGGCACAAGGGAAGGGCCAGGATTTGGGAGTTGTCAGGCCCATGAGATTGCTGTAAGAATGGAGTGGAGCCAGAGCGAGCACTCAAGGAGGAACTGTGTGTGTTGCAGGTGGCAGAGCTGGAGGGGTGCAGTTTTCCAAGTTCTCTGGAGCCCAGATGATTCCACCAAAAGTCCCAAATGCCACACCCAGGATTGAAGGATTTAGCTTTTTCTTAACTGGGTTTTGGCCTTGCTTTGGTCCATTCTTTCTTTGTTCTCATTCCTTTAGTACTGAATGGGAATGTTTACTCTGTGCCATTGCATGCTGGAAGAATAACTTGTTTTTTATGTTATAGGGGTCCATAGATAAGGCAGTGCCTGACTCACAAGAGACTATATTTCTGTGTTTGAACCGTGCAGAGAGTGAATACATTTTGCATTATGAGCCTGTGGAGACAAAAGGTGGAAAAACCATGGTTTTAAAATGATGTGTTTGGATGTTGGATGGCCAAAGGATGGGCTTGTGAGTGTTCCTATTGACTGGCAAATTGGCAGGACCTGGAATCACTTAGGAGACAAAGCTGTGGGGTAGTTTCAAGACTGCTCATTAAGATGAGAAGACCCACCCTAATTGTGTGTAGCGCTATTCCAGGAGGACTGGGGGCCCCCCCGGACTGAACTAAAAAGAGAAAGCAAGATAAGCATCAGAACTCACTGCTGTCTGCTTCCTCACTAGTGAGACAATGGCCAGCTGCCTCAGGCTCCTGTTTCCATGACTTCCTCACCATGATGGATGGTTTGCTCATACCATGGGCCCAAACACACACATCCTTCCTTAGCTTGTTTCTGTCGGGGATTTTGTCACAGCAACAAGAAAAGTCACTCAGGATGGAACTCGGGGATTCATTCTTGTTAGGCAAGACCTCTACCATTGAGCTGCAACCCAGAACCCCTTAATTAGTGTAGCTGCCATCCATTCTATATACCTTACAATAGCCACTTCTGCACCAACAAACAGGATTTGCATTTGGGCCTGAAACCTAGACTCATCTGCCCCAGCCTGCCTCAAATTACCCATGAGAGTCTCAACTTTGATTGTGCAATGCCAAAAATAATTGTGGTTGGGTTGTGGCACAGAGAGCCAGTTGCCCCCCCAACGATTCACACTTCCCTTCCATAGTAAGGACTTTTCTTTTTTCTTTTTTGCTAAGAAGCAATTATTCAGCTATGGATCACATTCCCTGGTGTTCTTATAAAAATAAGTCACTTATTTATTTGGTTCTGTGGCAATAAGAAATGAGCAGAATTGATGGGTGTCACCTACAGGCTGAGCTAGCTAAGTATTTGGCATGCCTTCCTGACAGTCTCTTTCTGTTTCTTTGCAACCTTAAGATCTTTATTTAAGGTGGTAGCATTACCAGGTGGGTAAAACTGGTTCTCTGAATGTCAAGAGGGAGCCTTTAAGTCATCCACAACCTTGCAGACCACATTTAATTTAGTAGTTAGCGTTTATCTTTTATTATGTTAAGTTGTCAAGATTTTGGAACTGGTACTGAAGGATGGAATGTATAGTGGATGGACAAATAAATACCAAGTCATAACTGCATTCCCGCCTTATCTCCTGTATCCCAGTGGTAAGGAGCTCCAGTCAGCACCTTTTTGACCCATGTCTGAGTCTTTGCAAGTTTATTAGGCTCCTCTCTTTATTGCCTTATTGCATTAATTAGGTCTTCACTCTCATTCAAATAGCAGAGCTTTGAATCTCTGCCAGGAAGCCAGAAGTTGACATATGCTTCCGTAGTAGTTTCTACACTCCAAATGACTTTAGTACTTTCCAGCTATTTGCATGGAAATGTTTCAAGACCCAGTGGATGCCTGAAACTTTTGATAACACCAAACTTTATTTACATCATGATTTACACACACACACACAGTCTTAGTCATTTTTTTCAGTGTTGTAAAAAGACATTATAACCAAAGTAACTCTTATAAAACAAAGCATTTAAACTGTAAGCTTGCTTACAGTTTCAGAGAGGGAGTCCATGATCATCATGGTAAGGACCATAGCAGCAGGCAGACAGGCATGGGACTGGAGCAATAGCTGAGAGCTTACATCCTGATCTGCAGGCAGGAGGCAGTGGAGAAGAAGGGAGAACTAGAATTGTTTGGGCTTTTAAATCCCAAAGCCTCACCCCAGTAATACACCTTCAATGAAGCCATATTTCTTAATCCCTAACAAACACTGCCACCAACTGGAGATCAAGTTTTCAAACATGAGTCTGTGGGGGCCATTTTCATTGAAACTGCCACAACCACAACACACACACACACACACACACACACACACACACACACACACACAAACAAACACACACACACACACACCATTGATAGTAAAGTTATTTATGGATAAGGCATATGAGATTAACCACATTAACTAATAGTACAACAGAATAAATATAACGACACACACCATTGCTACTCTTCTGCTTGGGAGACATTTTTATATACAATGAGAATTTCTTGTTTTGTTTTGTTTTGTTTTGTTTTGTTTTGTTTTTCGAGACAAGGTTTCTCTGTGTAGCCCTAGATGTTCTGGAACTTACTTTGTAGACCAAGCTGGCCTTGAACTCAGAAATCTGCCTGCCTCTGCCTCCCGAGTGCTGGGATTAAAGGTGTGTACCACCACTGCCTGGCTTTGGTACAACCACTGCAATACTCAACAGCCACTCTGATAAGCAAGAGCTACAGCCACCTAACAAGTGGATAGAGTATATTGTGTGGACATGTATTGGACAAAAGGATTATTTATATTCCAGGTGAGAAGGAATGGGATAATCTGAGATTGAATCACATAACCAGAATGACATGCTTATTTTTAGAATTTTTCATTAAATATAATCAGGCCATGGTTGGTGGCAGACAACTGAAACTGTGCAAAGCAAACCAAGGATAAGGGGTGGGGGGGTGCTATACACTAAAACCAGCTTTGACCAATGTGTTACGCCAAGAATGTCACTTTGCAAAATCTCTAACGTGCCACTTCATTATGGTTCTAAGACATTTCTTTCTGAAAAAAACAAAAACAAAAACAAAAATATTAGTATGCTTGAGTGATTCCTTGAACTCCTTTCTGGGGAGGTTGCTTACTGTGAACTGTCCCTTACAGCGTACCCACTCCCAAGCAGCCTGGCAAAACAGCAGATTCTGTTTTGGTGCCTGGTCGAATCTAATGTAGGTGTGTCTTGTTCTGTCACCTGCTTCAAGTCTCTATGTCCCATAGACTTCAAGGCCTATTTGGGCCTTCCATTTCTATTCCTACTATCACATCTCTCAGGGACCACTGAAAGGCCTTGTCTCTCCAGAAATAAACCCATGACCTCTAAGAACTAACTTTCTTCATCTGATTTCCTGAGAAAGATTTTGGTCTTGAACCAACCTTAAAACAAAGCCCAGTCATTTCTGAGCATGACATCTTCCAGAGGCTTTGGCACCAAAGCCCTGTTTTTGCTACTGAGAGTTGCCATTACTGCTTCTGATCCATCCACTTTGTCTTCCCCTTCGGGTTACTCTTCTGCTGATTCTAGAGACTCCGAGGCCACCTGTACTCACTAGGCATGCTGTGCTTTGTTTGTGGCACAGCTACACTGTGATAGTTAGACATTGGTTCCAGACTGACCTTATTTCCTGACCTTTCTTTCCTCTTCAATGTAGCCCTTTAAAATCAGAAGAGTTACATGGCATTGTCCTTTACCTTATGGGGGTTATCTTCCTATCAC
Source organism: Mus minutoides (assembly GCA_902729485.2). NCBI lineage: Eukaryota > Metazoa > Chordata > Mammalia > Rodentia > Muridae > Mus > Mus minutoides. The sequence goes on along the minus strand of LR749485.1, from coordinate 3,476,980 downwards.
CTGATTACAGAGTCTGAAACAATGTGAAGAAAAGGGTTTAAATTTCTACCTCAGGTCACCTGTAGCATCCTGGAGAGTCATTTCTGTATCTTTCCCCTCTCCTCTTTCCAAAATAATAGTTCAGTAGGCCTTTATTTTCTCTTTTCAAAGCAGTCCACAAAGCTGTTCTCGACTGGTGTCTCCACAGTCTGAGCTGTGGCCTCCCTTTTGAGCCTCCCCTCCTCTCTCCTCCCCTCCCTTCCCGGTCCCTCCTTCTCTCCTCTCCTCTCCTCTCCTCTCCTCTCCTCTCCTCTCCTCATCTCTCTTTTCTACCAAGCCTCTTTACCCTCTTTGATGTCTCTACAAGATTCCATTTTTTTTTCTTTTTGGTTTAAGATTTGAGGTGTGAATTCTACTATTCAATTTCATTTGCTGGCCCCGAATGGAGCAAGAAAAAGATTTAGACTCTCAAAGGTGGAGAGGGAGATGAAGAAAAATGTCCTTGCTGGTCAAGCACTTTACAAGACAGTCAGACCCTTCACATGGAACAGAGTGACTGCTTCTTAACATGTTCCTTCCATATAATGCCACAAAAAGGATCTCTTATTGATTGGTTTCTCTTTTTAATATATCAACAAAATGTTCCCTTCTATTATCCAAGTCCCATACTTTCCAGCCCCGCAAAGAATTCAGGGAACTAGTAAGCTGTCAGGCACATTAGGCACCTCTGTGTAAGCTTTATTAATCTGCACTTTTTTCTCACCTTCTCCAGACTTTATTCCATTGCCATCATCCATTTGATTCATCCATTTTGTCATCCATTTATCAAAACCCACTGTGCCAGACCTGAAACAAGATGTTGTCCCACACTCTATCTTTGCTTCACGACTGTGGCACAGGCACACAATGGAGTCAACCCAAGTGTAATATTCTGCAGCCAGTGAGATTGTAACATGAAAGCAGGAGGAGTGAGGGAAGAGAGAATGGAATCACCTAGTGCCTAGGAGAGAGGACTTTAGGGTCGAGGGGGACAGAGGCCTGGAGGATGAGAGCATCATGCTGTAGGTCAACAACTCTGTAATTCTGTGCTTCTGGAACAGAAACTACAAGGCAGAGTGTGGCAAAGGATGAGGTGGAGAAGCAGGTTCAAGGACTAAATTAAACTAAGGAAGCTGGACTTACATCTGGTGGTGCACGCCTTTAATCCCAGCACTAGGGAGGCAGAGGCAGGTGGATTTCTGAGTTGAGTTCAAGGCCAACCTGGTCTACAAAGTGAGTTCCAGGACAGCCAGGGCTATACAGAGAAACCCTGTATGGAAAAACAAACAACAACAACAACAAAACCCCAAAGTGATTAATACTTGACAAATGGATGGATATATGATGTCACTGGTAAGATAAAGTGATGACCAATCAGAATAGAGGCTGCTAAGAGGCCGGATGATGCAGTGGTGAAGGCCAAGAGCAGGTGATAGCAGAGATTACATTTCCTGGGACTTCAGTGGGAAAAGAGAATGGAAATTAGACTTGGATCAAGTTAATGAGAAGGAGGGAATTGGCTATTTCTCATAGGGGTTAAAGCAGTCCCTAAAGACATTTATACTGTGTTTGGCGTTCTCAGACACTTCCCTGTGGGTATTGAGAAACACCATGATGAAAGGCAGAATTGTAATAAATTTGCCTTTAAGAGGCTAGCTTGAAGGGAGCTAACATTGTAGGACTTCCCCAATCCTTGCTCAACCTCCTCATCACCTTGGTAGAACACTTAATTAAAATAGGGAAACCTAAACTACTTGTGCTGGTGTGTTTGTGGTTAGCTGATAGATTGGGCTAGAGGACTGGCATATGCTATTGCCCTGAATTCTGACTCACTGAAGTTGGCTTCACAATGGAGCCAGGTGGATTGGGTCAGTCATAGGGGCTGAAGATTATCATGGCAGGGTGCATGTGTCATGGAATGGGCTGCTTGGTAGGTCAGGCCCTCCCACAGGTAGAGTACCTGTGCTCCTTCCGGTGTCTAGCTGGCTTTTATCTGGGGCTTGAGTCATACAAAGGAGCAATGATTGCTGTTCCAGAGGACCTAAGTTTGATTCCCACTACCCACACGACAGCTTACAACCATTTATAACTACAGTTCCATGGAGGATCTGATGTCCAGAAACATATCCAGGCAATATACCTGTACACACAAAATTTCTTTTAAAAATTACTTTAAAAAGAAATAGTAGCTATTGTTATAAAGGGGACCCCTGCAGAACAGAAGGGAAAATTGTACAGATTGTTGCAAATGTGGATTAATGAGGGAACAGGATTAGAGCTCTTGATATGGTACCTGTTTCCATGGTGACTTGGGGATTGGGGTATCTGCAGTGGTGCCTGTGGTTTCTAGGCACAGACTTCTGTCTTTTCCTTAGCCTCTGATAGAAGTATGTAATTGGATGTTCTTACAAGCTAGAGTAAGAGTAACCCAGGTGTCCACACAGCAGGTGTGCCTACAATGTTGGGGTCCTCAGGTTTGTGGTAATGCTGAAATGATGCCCAAGATCTTTCAGTCTTTGTTCCTTAGAAGACTGTGGTGAATGGGCCAAGAACTCTGACAGTGTCCAGAGAGACTGCTCCCTGGACTGTTTCCAGCCCCAAGGGAGCCTTGTAGTTTCTGAGGCAGGGATCTGTGAGGGAGCTCTGAATTCCCAGGCCAACAAGTTCATCAGCTTTGGCTTCCCCTTGAAGTTGGCATGCAATGGCAGGATCCCTGGGGAATACTGGCCTGCCTCTGGGAAGCTGGCAACTGTTCTGGGATGTAGTTTGCTGCTCAATGCTACCAATGTCCAAAGCCCTTGCAAAGTGGCCTTTTCAGACTGAACCTTGTCTCTGAGGAACAGTCATGACAGCATCCCTATTGACAGTAGTATATTTCCCAAAGTCTCCTGGGGGCACCAAAGCAGCCTCATGCACGGTCAGCTTTGGATCCAGCGGATGTGACCTCGAATCCCAACTCTACCAACATATTTCCATGTCTTTATTGAGATTAGAACTCATGCATCGAACATCTTACCTGTTGAAAGTACACAATTCAACAATTTAAACACCTTCCACTACCGAAGTCACTTTCAGAACATGTTCATCACCATAAAAGGAAACGTACTCATTAGCACCCACTCTCCATCCCCACCTCCAAGCTGTTAAAGAAAACCAGAGCCAGACAGCAAAGTGACAAAGGCAGATTTTAATCAGGAACTACTGCAGTTGGGATAAGAGATCTCACAGTAGAACCTGGCTTAATTTCTAACGCAACATGGACAAGCATGCTGTACAGCCCACAGCAGGCTTGGCAGCATGGGGTCTGTGGGTGGAAAATTACTCTGAGGAGATGCCAATGGCAGGGTCATTGTGGACAAGCCTTTTTAAATGTTCAGCAAATGATTATGCTTGCTAGTATTTTGTTCAAGGTTTTTGCAACCACAATCCTAAGAGACATTGGTCTGCAGTCTTCTTTGCTTGGGATAACTTTCCCTAGATTTGCTGTGAGTGCAATCCTGTCCTCCGAGAAGAGGTGGGCAGTCTCCCCTGCGCTTCTACTTTTGGAAGCTTGCAAAGATTGGTTATTTCTTTCTTTAAACATTTGGCAGAAGCCACCAATAAAGCCATCTAGGACAAAGAATTTCTTTCTTTCTTTTTTCAATCTCAATATCAGTTTAGTGCCTAATAGTCCCAGGAGTTATGTAAGAAACTTTGTGATCCAGTTGAATTTACAATTTTCCTTTCCATTTACATTTTTTTCATAAAATATATTTTGATCATGGGGTTCATTTTGTGTTGTGCAACTACTCCTGGGTATGAGACCTGTGCTACAGTGTGGTTGATATATACAGGGACACTACATTGGGGGAAAATGGATTTTCTCTTTCCCGATAAGTAAACATTGCAAGTTGCTTCGTGGTTAGGGCCACATTCTCTTCTCAGTGCTGAGATTTTTTTTTTAAAAATCTGGTTTGAAGCTGTGCAGATTTTGTGTGTACACTGTCACAGTCTCAGTGAGTTCATATGTGTATCAGTCCTGTTGAGTCTGGTAAATGCCATTTAATTGGAATCATCCACCGTCTCTGGTTTTTTCCTTCTATTCTTCCTCGTACAATTCCTATACCTTGAGGAGAGGGGTTAATGAAGACATCTAACTTAGGATTGAGTACTCCAAAGTCACCAACTCTCTGTTCATTATCCAGTTGTGGGCTTCTGTGTTTATTCCGATCTTCTTCAAGAAGGAAAGGTTGAATGAGGCACTGATCTATGAGTATAAGAATATGTCATTTTATTTCTATATTCCTTTAGCAGAATAATAGAATTAGATTTTCCCCTTGACCCATATGACATATTTGATTTCAGGTTTGTGGATACTTTAACAGTATCAAATATGGAGTCTATCTCATAGATAGGTCATAGGCCTTAATATACAATTAAAAATAGTTGGTTATTCCCCTAAGATTTGTGCCAATACTGAATCAGTATTTTTTGCATGGAGCTTGCTGTTGTAGGTCACAGCGTTTGTAACTGAGTGATCGTGATGATTAACTTTCTCCTCTGGTAGCATGCAGGGTACCTTCTGTAAAAGTAACTCTTATTTGCTAGATGTAATTGTGGGGGAGGCTTATTGCTGAATAAGCTCACTCTTTCTAGCTCTTTCTGAAATCTGGCTGGCTGGTTCAACTTAGCTGTTCTGGGTCAATCTCCTCTTCAAGCAAACTGATTCAGTCTGGCTTCTATCAGCTTCTGACTGAATTGCTCTGTTTGGAAAGATTGCCTCTGAACTCATCTGAGCTGAACGGCTCCCAGGTGAACTTAGCACAACTGAGTTCAACTCACTCTCTTTCTTCCTCACTGATCTTTAATTACTTTCTTTCCTGTGCTGTGGGTTAATTTTATATCCTTTTACTTGACAGAGTGTTTCTTGGCTGTAGGAGTTTCCTGGTAGAGTCTTTACTGTATAAAGTCATATTACCTGCAAAAAAAAAAAAAAAAAGATACTTTGACTTCTTCCCTTTCTATTGTATCCCCTTGATCTCCTTCAGTTGTCTTATTTCTCTAGTGAAAACTTAAAGTACTATATTGAATATGTATGGGGATAATGAACCACCTTGTCTTGTTCCTGATGTTAGTGGAAATGCTTTGAGTCTCCAGTTATGTGTATGTTGGCTCTAGACTCACTGTAATTGCTTTCATTGTGTTGAAGAGTATTCCTTGTATCTCTAGTCTGTCCAAGACTTTTATCATGACAGATACTGGATTTTGTCAAAGCCTTCTTTGAGTCTAATGGGATGATCGTGTGGTTTTTGTCATTCAGTCTGTTTATGTGGTGGATTACATTTATTGATTTACATATGTTAAATCACCTCTGCATCTGCGAGATGAACTGATAGTGGTGGATCATCTTTTTGATGTGTTCTTGGATTCAGTTTGCAAATATTTCATTGAGAATTTTTGCATCAATTTTCATTTGTTTTGGCATCAGGGTTATAGCAGCTTTATAAAAAGAGTTAGAAAATACTCCTTCAGTTTTTGTTTTGTGGAATAATTTAAGGAGTATTGCTGTTTCTTCTTCTTTAAAGAAGAATCTGGTAGAATTCTGCACTGAGTCCATCTGGTCCTGAGCTTTTGGCGGGGGGAGGGGGAGGGGGATTTTTAATTACAGCTTCTATTTCACAAGTGGTTATGGATCTGTTTAAATTGTTGATTTTACCTTGATTTAACTATGGTAGTTCATATATGTCAAGAAATTCATTCATTTCTTTTAGATTTTCCAGTTTGGTGGAGTACAGATTTTTAAAAGTATGTCATGCTTTTCAGGATTTCCTTGGTGTCTTGGATTCATTGAGAATTCTTGCATCATTTTTGCTTGTTTGAGCATCAGGGTTATAGCAGCTTTATTTAAAACGGGTATCTGTTGTGATGTCCTCATTTTCATCTCTAATTTTATTAAGTTATTTCTCTCTGTGTCTTTTGGTTAATTTGGCTAAGAGTTTGTCAATCTTACTGATTTTCTCAAAGAGTTAACTATTCATTTCATTGATTCCTTATGTTTGTTTTTGTTTTTTTTTTTTTTTGTTTTTTGTTTTTTGTTTTGTTTTCTATTTCACTGATTTCCATTTCGAGTGTGATTATGTCTTCCTACTTACTCCTTTGGGGTATTATTTATTATTGTTTTTCTTGAGTTTTAAGAGTGTTGTTAATGTACTAATATGAGATCTCTCCAATTATTTTTTATATAGACACTTACTGCTATGAACTTGCCTTTTAGGGCTGCTTTTATTGTCTCCATAGGATTAGGTATATTATAATTCCATTTTATTCAATTCTAATAAATTTTAATGTTTTCATTGATTTTTGTCTTGACCAAATTTTTGTTCAGTAGTGAGTTGACCAGCTTCCTAAGTTTGTATACTTTTTGATGTTTCTCTTGTTGAAATTCAGCTTTACTTCTTGGTGGTCAGATAGGATGCATGTATTATTTAAATTTTGTTGAATCGCTTGAGAGTTGCTTTGTGTCTTCATATATGGTAAGTTTTGGAGAAAAGTCCATGAACTGTTGAGAAGAATGTATATTCATTACTGTTTGGGTAGAATGTTCAGTAGATGACTTTTATGTCCATTTGATTTTTTTGTATTATTTAATTCCTACATTTCTCTGTTTAGTTTTTTAAGTGGGGAAGTTGACCTGTTTATTGGCAAGAATGGAATATGAGTCAACCACTATCACCACGTGTTTTGGCTAGTATTTATGTCAAATTGACAAGCTAGAGTCATATGAGAGGACCTCAACTGAGTAAATGCTTTCATAAGATCCAGCTGTACACTGGCAAGCTTGTATGACATTTTTCTAATTAATGATTGATTGGGGGTTTCACTGACTATTGTGGATGGTGTCATCCTGGGCTGGGGTTCCTGGGCTCTATAAGAAAGCAGACTGAACAAGCCATTAGGAGCAAGCCAGTAAGCAGCACTCCTCCATGGCCTCTGCTGCTCTTACTTTCAGTTTCATGCCTGGTTTGAGTCCCTGCCCACACTACCTTTGTTGATGTAGAGGCCATGGAAGTGAAAGCAAAATAAACCCTTCCTGCCCCACATTGTTTTTAGTAATGATGTGTTATCACAGCAATAGAAACCCTAATTAAGGCACAATGTGTTAAGATCAATATGTGATTTTAGCTGTAGTAGCCTTTGTTTTATGAACTTGGATGTCCTTGTGTTTGTATACAAATACTAAAAATTATAATATCTACTTAAAAATCTATCAAGAATTGACAAATGGGACATCATAAAGTTGCAAAGCTTCTGTAAGGCAAAAGATACTGTCAACAAGACAAAAGGGCCACCAACAGATTGGGAAAGGATCTTTACCAATCCTAAATCAGATAGGGGACTGATATCCAGTATATATAAAGAACACAAGAAGGTGGACACCAGAAAATCAAATATCCCCATTAAAAAGTGGGGCACAGAGTTAAACAAAGAATTCTCAACTGAGGAATACCAAATGGCAGAATAGCACCTGAAAAAATGTTCAACATCTTTAATCACCAGGGAAATGCAAATCAAAAAAAACCCTGAGATTCCACCTCACATCAGTAAGAATGGCTAAGATCAAAAATTCAGGTGACAGCAGATGCTGGCATGGATGTGGGGAAAGAGGAACACTCCTCCACTGTTGGTGGGACTGCAAGATTATTCAACCACTCTGGAAATCAGTCTGGCAGTTCCTCAGAAAATTGGACATAGTACTACCGGAAGATCCTGCAATACCTCTCCTGGGCATATATCCAGAAGATGTTCCATCTGGTAATAAGGACACATGTTCCACTATGTTCATAGCAGCCTTATTCATAGTAGCCACAAACTGGAAAGAACCCAGATGTCCCTCAACAGAGGAATGGATACAAAAAATTTGGTACATTTACACAATGGAGTACTACTCAGCTATTAAAAATAATGAATATATGAAATTCCTAGACAAATGGATGGATCTGGAGGGTATCATCCTGAGTGAGGTAACCCAATCACAAAAGAACTCACATAACATGTACTCACTGATAAGTGGATATTAGCCCAGAAACCTAGACTACCCAAGATACAATTTACTAAACACATGAAACTCAAGAAGAATGAAGATCAAAATGTGGACACTTCGCCCCTTCCTAGAATTAAGAACAAAGCACACACTGAAGGAGTTACAGAGATCAAGTGTGGAGCTGAGACAAAAGGATGGACCAACCAGTGACTGCTGCAGCAGGGGATCCATCCCATAATCAGCCACCAAACATAGACACTATTGCATACACCAGCAAGATAGAGCTGGAAGGGCCCTGTCTCGTGGGAGGCTATACCAGTGCCTGGCAAACACAGAAGTGGATGGTCACAGTCAGCTATTAGATGGAACACAGGGTTCCCAAGGAAGGAGCTAGAGAAAGTACCCAAGGAGCTGAAGGGGTCTTCAACCCTATAGGTGGAAGAACAACATGAACTAACTAGTACCCCCAGAGCTCATGTCTTTAGCTGCATATATAGAAGAAGATGGCCTAGTTGGCCATCATTGGGAAGAGAGGCCCCTTGGTCATGCAAACTTTATATGCCCCAGTACAGGGGAACACCAGTGCCAATATGTGGAAGTGGGTGGGTAGGGGAGCAGGGCAGGGGATGGGGGAGGGTTTAGGCGACTTTCAGGATAACATGTGAAATGTAAATGAAGGAAATATCTAATAAAAATTGAAAAAAAAATACCTACAACCATGGTTTTGAATGTGAGGAGCCAGAATTTCACAGGAATGGAATCCAGGAGTGAATAAAACCAGACATAGTAGCAGGCCTGGGACCACAGCACAGTGGGGTGAAAAGCAAAACATCAGAGATTCTAAAATCATTTTTGGTTAGTAAGTAGCCTAAGCTCAGCCCGGTCTACATGAGACTTGGTCTTAAAAAATAAAATAGTATAGCAAAGAAATAAGTTATCTTTTAAATATTATGCTAGTCATTAAAAAAAGCTATTATTAGCCAGGGGTGGTGGCACACAGCTTTAATCCTAGGTCTTGAGGCAGAGGCAGGAAGATCTCTGTGAATTGGAGGCCAGCCTGGTCTACATAGTAAGTTTCAGGACACTCGGGTCTCTTACACACATAGAGACCCTGTCTCAAAAGAACCAAAATAAAACAAAACAAAGACCACAAACAACACCCCCCCCCAAAAAAAAAACCCCAAGTGATCATTTATGCCAGCCACTGAACTAAACATTTTATTACTATTACTTCTTGTTGTCCTTAGAGACAGAGTCTTGCTATGTAGACCAGACTGGCCTCAAACTTATAGAAATCCTCCTGTTTCTGCTTCTCAAGTGCTGGGGTTACTGGTTTAAACCACCATGCCTAAAAAGTTTTGTTTATTTTGGGGAGTTTGGGGTTGGGGGAATGTTGAGACAGGATCTCACAATGTAGCTCTGCTCACAGAGGTCCAGAGTTCGACTCCCAGCAACCAATGGTGGCTCACAACCATCTACAATGGGCTCTGATGCCCTCTTTTGGCATGCAGGTGTACATGCAGATAGAGCACTCATATACATCAATCAATCAATCAATCAATCAATCAATCAATCAATCAATCAATCTTTCTTAAAAGTTTAAAAGGAAAAAAATCTATCCTTGGATGAATAAACAGTGCCCTTCCCTATATGTTCTCACTTGTTTTAGTTCAAAGCCTATTTTGTCAGATATTTATTTATTTATTTTCTTTTTTTTTTATTAGATATTTATTTACATTTCAAATGTTATCCCCTTTCCTGGTTTCCCCTCCAAAAGCCCCTTACCACTATCCCCTCTCCCTCCCCCTGCTCACAAATATACCCACTCCCACTACCTGGCCCTGGCATTCCCCTACACTAGGGCATACATCATTCACAAGATCAAGGGCCTCTCCTCCCATTGATGACTGACTAGGCCATCCTCTGCTACATATGCAGCTGGAGCCATGAGTCCAACCCATGTGTTTTTCTTGATTGGTGGTTTAGTCCCAGGGAGCTCTGGGAGTACTGGTTAGTTCATATTGTTGTTCCTCCTATGGGGCTGCAAATCCCTTCAGCTCCTTGGGTACTTTCTCTAACTCCTTCCTTGGGAGTACCCTGTGCTCAGTCCAATGGATGGCTGTGAGCATCCACTTCTGTATTTGTCAGGCACTGTCAGAGCCTCTCAAGAGACAGCTTTATCAGGCTCCTGTCTGCAAGCTCTTCTTGGCATCCACAATAGTATCTGGTTTTGGGGGTTGTTTATGGGATGGATTCCCAGGTGGGACAGTCACTGGATGGCCTTTCCTTCGGTCTCAGCTATGCACTTTGTCTCTGTAACTCTTTCCATGGGTATTTTATTCCCCTGTTCAAGAAAGATAGAAGTATCCACACTTTGGTCTTCCTTCTGCTTGAGTTTCATGTGTTTTGCAAATTGTATCTTGGGTATTCTGAGCTTCTGTGCTAATATCCACTTATCAATGAGTGCATATGATGTGTGTTCTTTTGTGATTGGGTTACCTCACTCAGGATGATATCCTCCTGATCCATCCATTTGCCTAAGAATTTCATAATTCATTGCTTTTAATAGCTGAGTAGTACTCCATTATGTAAATGTGCCACATTTTCTGTATCCATTCTTCCTCTGTTGAGGGACGTCTGGGTTCTTTCCAGCTTCTGGTTATTATTAATAAGGCTGTTATGAACATAGTGGAGCATATGTTCTTATTACATGTTGGAGCATCTTCTGGGTATATGCCCAGGAGTGGTATAGCTGGGTCCTCAGGTAGTACTATGTCCAGTTTCTGAGGAACAGCAAGACTGATTTCCAGAGTGGTTGTACCAGCTTGCAATCCCACCAACAATGGAGGAGTGTTCCTCTTTCTCCACATCCTTACCAGTATCAGGGTACTTTCAGGAAAATATTGCTGGAATATGCAATAGTGTCTGGGTTTGGTGGCTGATTATGGGATGGATTCCAGGGTGAAGTAGTCTCTGGATGGTCCATCTTTTCATTTTAGCTCCAAACTTTGTCTCTGTAACTCATTCCATGGGTGTTTTGTTCCCTATTCTAAGGTGGAATGAAGTATCCACACTTTGGTCTTTGTTCTTCTTGATTTTCTTGTGTTCTGTAAATTGTATCTTGGGTATTCTAAGTTTCTGGGCTAATATCCACTTATCAGTGAGTGCATATCAAGTGACTTCTTTTGTGTTTGGGTTACCTTACTAAGAATGATATCCTCCAGATACATCCATTTGCCCAAGAATTTCATAAATTCATTGTTTTTAATAGCTGAGTAGTACTCCATTGTGTAAATGTACCACATTTTCTGTATCCATTCCTCTGTTGAGGGACATCTGGGTTCTTTCCAGCTTCTGGCTATTATAAATGAGGCTGCTATGAACATAGTGGAGGAGCATGTGTCCTTATTACCAGTTGGAACATCTTTTGGGTATATGCCCAGGAGAGGTATTGCTGGATCTTCTGGTAGTACTATGTCCAATTTTCTGAGGAACTGCCAGACTGATTTCCAGATTGGTTGTACCAGCTTGCCATCCCACCAACAATGGAGGAGTGTTCCTCTTTCTCCACATCCTCACCAGCACCTGCTGTCACCTGAAATTTTGATCTTAGCCATTCTGACTAGTGTGAAGTGGAATCTCAAGGTTGTTTTGATTTGCATTTCCCTGATGATTAAGGATGTTGAAGATTTTTTTCAGGTGCTTTTCAGCCCTTCTGTATTCCTCAGTTGAGAATTCTTTGTTTAGCTCTGTACCCCATTTTTAATGGGGTTATTTGAATTTCTGAAGTCCAGCTTCTTGAACTCTTTGTATATACTGGATATTAGTCCCCTATCAGATTTAGAATTGGTAAAAATTCTTTCCCAATCTGTCGGTGGCCTTTTTGTCTTATTGACAGTGTCTTTTGCCTTACAGAAGCTTCGCAATTTCATGAGGCCCCATTTGTAAATTCTTGATCTTACAGCACAACCCATTGTTGTTCTATTCAGGAATTTTCCCCAGTGCCCATATCTTTGAGGCTTTCCCCCACTTTCTCCTCTATAAATTTCAGTGTCTTTGGTTTTATGTGGAGGTGCTTGATCCACTTGGACCTGAGCTTTGTACAAGGAGATAAGAATGGATCAATTCTCATTCTTCTACATGATAACCGCCAGTTGTGCCCGCACCATTTGTTGAAAATGCTGTTGTTTTTCCACTGGATGGTTTTATCTCCCTTGTCAAAGATCAAGTGCCCATAGGTGTGTGGATTCATTTCTGGGTCTTCAATTCTATTCCATTGATCTACATGTCTGTTGCTATACCAGTACTATGCAGTTTTTTTTTTTTTCACAATTGGCTCTGTAGTACAGTTTGAGGTCAGGGATGGTGATTCCCCCAGAGGTTCTTTTATTGTTGAGAAGAGTTTTTGCTATCCTAGGTTTTTTGTTATTCCAGATGAATTTGCAAATTGCTCTTTCTAATTCTGTGAAGAATTGAGTTGGAATTTCAATGGGGATTACATTGAATCTGTAGATTGCTTTCTGCAAGATAGCTATTTTTACTATATTATTCCTGCTAATCCATGAGAATGGGAGAACTTTCCATCTTCTATGTTCTTCTTTGATTTCTTTCTTCAGAGACTTGAAGTTCTTATCATATAGATCTTCCACTTTCTTAGAGTCACACTTGCCTGTTTGTTTCTTGGGTGCATTTCCTTGGAATACCTTTTTCTCTCCTTTTACCTTAAGGTAAGATATGTCCTTGATGTTGAAGTGTATTTCTTAGATGTAGTAGAAGGAGGGTGGACTACTGTTTTCTAATTCAGTCTCTTAGTCTGTGTTTTTTACTTGAGAATTGAGAATATTAATACTTCTGTATTGTTAATGAGCATATTATTGAGACTATTATTACTTCTACATTATTAATGAACAGTGTTTATTGATTTCTGTTCATTTGTTGTTGTGCTGTGGGTTTTTTCCTCTTTTGATTTACTTTTCTAAGATTATTAATTCCTGTTATCCTCTTGGATGTAGTTAGCCTCTACAGATTGAAGTTTTACTTCTATAATCTGGATTGGTGGGCAGAAATTGCTTAACTTTGTTTTTATCTTGCAACTCTCCCCTGCCCCCATTGATTGTGATAATTTTGGTGGGTATAGTAATCTGGGCTGGCATATGTAGTTTCTCAGAGCTTGTCAAAAATCTGTTCGGGCTCACCTGGTTTTTTAGCGTATCCAGTGAAAAGTCAGATATTATTCTGTTGGGCCTGCCTTTATATGTGACTTGATCATTTCCCTTGTCATTTTTAATATCCCTTGTTTGTTCTGCACATTTAATGTTTTGGTTATTATGTGTCATTTGAGTTTCTCTTTTAGAACTGTTTATTTCATATTTTGTGTGTCTCTTGTACCTTGATAGACATCTTTTTATTCATTTCTTTGGAGAGATTTTATTTTATGATCTAAAAAAAAAAAAGAACCTATTTTATGTGCCTTTGACCTGGGTTTTAACTCCTTCTTTTATACCTAATATTTGTAGGTTTTCTTCTTCATACCTCCCATATTTCCTGGATGCTTTGTGCCTGGACTTTTTTTTTTTAGGTTTAACAGTTTGAAGCAAAAAAAAAATCTAAGAAAAGCTGAGTTATTCATTTATTCTACCTCATTTTCATGACCTGGAATTCTTTTTTCCACATTTCTTAATTTTCTGGTGTGGCTTACCTCTGAGGTTTTTGATACCCTGACTTTTTCATTTCCAATTTTATTTCAGTTCAAGATTTCTGTAGTGATTCTGTTTCTTTGTTAAATTCAACTTTCATGTTGAAAGTGATTTTGTTTCATTCAACTATGTATTCACAATCTTCACTAAGGCATTTTTCATATCCTCTTTAAAGCCCTTGAACATATTCAAAATCACTATGTTGAAGCCCTTGTCTTGTGCCACAGTGACATTGCTTTACTTAGGATATATCACACTAGGGATGTTGGCTTCTAGAGGAGGTATATTGTTTTGGATCTTCAATTTTTTATTTTTTCACTGGATCTAGGCACCTGGTGTTATGATGTTTAAAGTAGATATAAGTAAGGTTGGGTAAGTTATTGTTGCTTATGATGGATCCTAGCTAAGTGTGGTGGTTGTGATGTCACTGAGTCCTAGCCTAGTATAGCCACTGGGAATCCATAGTAGAGAGTTGTTCTGCAGGCTGGTAGGTGTCACAAAAGAATAAAAATGGACTAGAAGCTAGGCAAAGACTTTTCTTTATGGCTATTATCTTTATTTTTAAATTAATATTTGAATGTTGGATCTGGAAAGATGGCTCAGCAGTTAAGAGCACTGGTTGCTCTTGAAGAGTTCCCAGGGTCGATTCTCAACACCAACATAGTGGCTCACAGGTTTCAGGGGACCCAATGCCCTCTTCTGGCCTCCATGGACACTGTATACATGTCAGAGAGATGTATATACATGTAAGCAAAACACCAACACATGTAAAATAAATTATTCTTTTTAGTTGATCTGTTCAAATAGTTGTCTCCTCTGATCTATTTCAGCAATGTGTATTTGACTTAACTCAGTGTACTGGCTGGTTTTGTGTGCCACTTGATACATGCTGGAGTTATCACAGAGAAAGGAGCTTCAGTTGGGGAAGTACCTCCATGAGATCCAGCTGTGTGGCATTTTCTCAGTTGGTGATCAAGGAGGGAAGACCCATTGTGGGTGGTGCCATCCCTGGGCTGGTAGTCCTGGGTCATATAAGGGAGGAATCTGAGTGTGTCAGGGGAATCAAGCCAGTAAGTAACATCCCTCCTGACCTGCTTGAGTTCCAGTCCTGACTTCCTTTAGTGATGAACAGCAGTGTGGAAATGTAAATTGAATAAACCCTTTCCTTCCCAACTTGCTTCTTTGTTATGATGTTTGTACAGGAATAGCAACCCTGACTAAGACACTCACTATGTACCCACAAACTAGAATAGTGTAATTTGTTCTTTTTTAAGATTTATTTTTAATTCTGTGTATGTATAGGATATGTGAACATGAGTAGAGGTGCCTCTATATGCCAGAGGTTTTGGATCTCCCAGAGCTGTAGTTAGGCAGTTGTAAGCCACGTAACATGGGTGCTGGGAACCAATCTCAGGTTGCTTGGAGTGGCTGTATTCACACTTAACTGGTGAGCCATCTTTCCAGCATTCTAGGATATATACATTGTAAAGAAAAGAAGTTCGAGATCTGGATAAATAGCTCAGTAAGAACTATTACTACTTTCATGGAGGTTCTAAGTTCAGTTTGCAGAACCCACATGGTACCTAACTGTCTTCTGTAACTCCAGTTCCAGGGGAACTTATATCCTCTTGTGACCTCTATGGGCTTATGCACACATGTGGTGCACATATATTCAGGAAGGAATAAAATAAAATAATTTAACTAAAGAGAGAAAGGGAATTTATTTCAAACAGTTATAAATACTGTTAAGTCCAAATCAGGGTACCTGTTGCTAGCTGCTAAAGCTTTCCTGTGTATCCTCACAATGCTAAAGGTAAAAGGGCAAATGGTGGAATAACCTTTCACCTTCACACAGCATAAGAGAGAGATCAAAATCACAACTAAACCATTTTAGACTGGTATCAACTCATTCATGAAGACTGCTCTCTAATAACCTCAAGACCTCCCACACGGCTCCACCCCCACCACTGTTGAGAATGAAGTTTTCATTCTATCTATCTATCTATCTATCTATCTATCTATCTATCTATCTATCTATCTATCTATTCATCCATTCATGTATTTACAATGTGTATTAGTACATGCTCTGGTGCATTTGCAGACAGAAGAGCACTTGTCAGGAAGAATCAGTTCTCTTCTTTTGTGGTGTGGGTTTGTAGAGTTGAATCAGTTCTCTTCTTTTGTGGTGTGGGTTTGTAGAGTTGAATCAGTTCTCTTCTTTTGTGGTGTGGGTTTCTAGAGTTGAACTCAGATTGTCAGGCTTAGTAGCAAGTTCCTTTACCCTTTGAGCCATATCACTTGGTCCACATATGATTTTTTTGTGTGTAGGTATTGGTATGCACGTAGGCATAGCCATGTGTGTGCATATATATGTGAGCAAATAAATATAAACATCAAATGATAATATCTGGTGTCTTACCTATCACTTTCTACCTTATTTTTGGAGACAGGGCTTCTTAGTGTACTTAGAGTTCACCAAAGAAGCAAGATTATCTGGCTAGCAGTCCTCTAAGTTCTTTGAGTTTCTGCTCCCCAAGTACTGGTATTAAAGGCATGTACTTGGCCTTTACATGAATATAGGAGACCCAAACTCGGGTGTGCATTAGCAGAACATTGTCAACTGAACCATATCTCCAGCCTCTACATATGACTTTTTGGGAACACATTCAGGCCAGAGAATTCTTTCCCTGCTTCCCTCTGTTCATGTTCTCTCACACTTATTATACTCTGCTAACCCTCATTGTCTTAACTCATTCTAGCACCAACTCAAAGATCATCTGAATCAGATATGGAGGAGACACAGGGCATGATTTATCCTGAGGCAAATTCTCTCCAGATGTGAGGACATGGATATAATTCAATGAGTTCATTGCCACTCTGTAAAACTTGAGAAATTAAACACATTATCTACTTCCAAAACACAAGGATGGGAATGACACTCCACAAATATTTCTACCCCAAAAGAATAAAGGGTCCTAAGGAAGTCTAAAATCCAATAGGTTAAATTACATTAAATTTTAGCTGGACTGTGATCCTCTTTGATTCCCTGTCCCGTCTCCTGGACATACCAGGGCAGAGAGACTCTGAGGGCAGAGAGACTCCCAAGGCGTTACTGGGTGCAGCCCCTGCTTTAACTGTCATGAGCTGAAGTCACTTTTCTGATTTTCACTGAGAGCTGGTAGCTCTATCGTTCTGGGATTTACAGGGATGAGGAGCAAGTTTGCACTCAGAGCTCTGCTAGGCACTGCCCTACCTGGGCCCCAAGGCTGTCTAAGGCATTCTTTAAAGCCTAGGTCTAGGAAGCCTTGCCAATCCGGTGAGGTTTTGGGTACTGAAGATTGAAACTAGGGCCTAGGGCCATCTCTTTCCTTTCTTTTTATAAACACAATATCTCACTAATTGCACAAGCTGGGTTTGAATTCACCGTGTAGCTCAAGTTGGCCTGAACATCAAAGTCTTCCTTCTTTAATTTCCTGGTTGCTGGGATACATACCTGTGTCACTGGATCCAACTTCCTGCACAGATCTTGTACTCTGTGCACCTGCAGAATTAGCATCACAAGGATGCCTGCCACTAACGCTCACTACTTGCATGCTTAGGAGAAGTGCTCTGAACTATATACTCAGGCTTGCTTGAGCCACAGTTGGATGGTTTGCTGAAATGAAGGACACCGTGACCTGAGATGGCCTGGGCCCAGAGTCCACAAGTACCCTGGTGCCTGTCTTTAAGGTATTCTGCCTCTGAGGCCCTGGCATAGCAGCAGCCTAATGAGAGGAATAACTTTAAAGAACTCCAAGGTGTCCTCTGTCCTCGCAGCCATTCTCTCGTTGTCAGAATGAATAGCCCTGGCTAAAATGAACGGAAACTGACTGATCCTAGGTATGGTGGGGGAGAGGGTTTATCATAGGTATGTGAGAAAGCACAGTCAGAGGTAGGGTCATCTAGAAGAGTTCAGAGTGGACATTACCAGGCATTCGGAGAGATGGGTAGTGGAAGGTGGAGAGAGATGAGAGGGAAACGAGGTGTGGCAGCCAGGAGGGCCAAAGGCACAGAGCCAGCAGGTAACCAAAATGGTTGGGTTATATAGGGAAGGCCAGCTCAACCACTGGGCTGGAGAAGTTAGAGTAGGGGCTGGAGTATGATAGCCAGGAGGGCCCTATAACAGGTAGGACCGAGGGATGCAGCGAGAACCTGGGAGCCAGGTCCCTTGGATATATTAAATAGGCACCTTACCATTTGTCCCAAGTTTGAAACCTACCATCTATCACAAGCCAGCACGTTCCTTTTGTCATCTTGGTTCTACCAGCGAGACCAAAGAGACCAGAAGAGCTGGAGAGATGGCTCAGCAGTTAAGAGCACTGACTGCTCTTCCAGAGGTCCTGAGTTCGTTTCCCAGCAGCTACATGGTGGCTCACAACCATCTATAATGGGATCTGATGCCTTCTTCTGGTGTGTCTGAAAAACAGCGACAGTGTACTCACATACATAAAATAAATAAATAAATCTTTAAAAAAGAAAGTAAAGTCCTTTCTTTCTTTCTTTCTTTCTTTCTTTCTTTCTTTCTTTCTTTCTTTCTTTCTTTCTTTCTTTCTTCCTTCCTTCCTTCCTTCCTTCCTTCCTTCCTTCCTTCCTTCCTTCCTTTCTTCCATTTTCTTTTGAGACAGGGTTTCTCTGTGTAATAGTCCTGGCTGTCCTGGAACTCTCTTTGTAGACCAGGCTGGCTTCAAACTCACAGAAATCTTCCTATCCTTTCTGAATGCTGGGATTAAAGGCATGCACTACCACTGTCCAGTAAAATCCCTTTTCTAAGTAATTGGGAGAAAAGTAAAAGCTATCCTCAGGACACCCGTGCCATCTATCGTGAATGTTCTCAGATTCCAAGCAAGGCTCATTGGGTGTAACAAACAGCCTGTTGTCCAGAAAATGACTTTCTTAGTCTAGGTGGGGAAAAAGAAATTCTATGGTTTTGGTACACTGATTTATTTCCAAGTAGGCAATGATCTAATGTTTGAGATATATTTCAAACCTGGCTGAACCCTCTTGGTTATTTTCGGCCAGAGACACTTGACATGTTACCTTCCATTATCCAGTCTCACCTAATGCCAAACACATTGCATATTTATAATTCTGGTGCTGTTCCACACACTTCTATAACCCATTCAAGCGTACCATAGCACCTTATGTGACTGAAATGTTTTTATTTCTGAGAGGGGAAATCAGACTAGCCTTAGTTTAAAAAGTCCAGATGTTTTAAATGTTCTAGAGGGTTACAGAGTACTGTAGGGTTGTCCTTTACACATCCATGCTGGCAATTCTTTTGCCATCAAACCTTGTTTCTGTCTCTTTACTAGATCCAATGCCAGTGTACATCCAGTGTCTTCAAACTCCTTCCATTTTGCTGAAAATGACAGGATTTCATTCTTATTTGTGGCTGAAAAATATTTCGTTGTGTATATATACACAACCCGTGCTCTTTACCCCTTCAGATGTTGATTGGTACCTAAGAGGACTCCATACGGTAGCTAGAGAGTATTATAGAACTTCAGTAAACATGCGTGTGCAGGTGTCTGGTGTGGTAATTTCATTTCTTTTGGGTACATACACAGAAGTGGGATGACCAGTGTCATATGGTATATCTAGTTTTAGAGTTGTGTTTTTTTTTTTGAGAAGCCTCCATACAACAGTCATGGTGTGCTAATTTACATTACCACCAATATTGTATAAGACTTCCTTTTAACTCACACCCATAGTAGCATTTGCTAATTTATTATATTTTTGACAATAGCTATTGTAACGAGAGTGAGGTAGAGCCATGTAGCTCTGATGCCTAATGAGATTGAACATTTTTTTCATCTATTTGTTGGTCAAGGCATTTTTTTCTTTTAATAAGATTCAGATCATTTGCCATTTTTAATGGAATTATTTGGGTTTGTCTGTGAGGTGGGGTTTTTTTTTTTAGTTTCTTATGTACTCTGCTTATTAACATTCTGTCAGATTAGTCACTGGCCACACTTTTCTTCCATTTTCTAGGCTGCCGATTCACTCTGCTGATTGTCTCCTTTGCAGTGCTCTGTAGATAAACGTGATCTCATTTGTTTTTTTGTTTTGTTTTGTTTTGTTTTGTTTTTCTTTTGTTTCCTCCTCTTGGGGTAATATTCAGAAAAAAATACTGCCAATGTCTTGCAGAGTTTTATTCTAGACATTTCAGAGTTTTGGGTCTTAATGTAGGTCTTTGGCTCATTTCGAGTTGATTTTCCTTTTGAGACGGGGAAGCACTATGTAACCCCCAAAGGTCTTGAACTCATGATCTTATCTTAGCCTCTTGAATACTAATATTACAGGCAGGCACCACCATGCTCAGGCTGCTAATTTTTTATACAGGCTGGGAAATATGCCTCATGTTTCAGTCTTCTACAGTAGTCTATTTTTAAACTTCTTTGTTTTCTAATAAATGTCTTTGATTATAACTTTATCTCTGAGTGCAACTTTGGCTGCTTCCTACTGGTTTTGATAATTAATGTTTTCATTAGCATTAACCTCTAAATAATTGACAATTTTTTGTTTTATTTCCTCTTTACCACATTAATTTAGAATATGTCTTAAATGTCAAAAATTTTGGATATTGTTATGATCGGTTTCTCCAATTACTTTTTTGAAAATTAATCACTAATTTGATGATAATAGGAGACATATTATTTGGGGGGAATTAACTTTTCAAAGCAGAGTCTCCTTGCCTGGAATTAATGCCCTTATTATAAAAGAGGCTCCATTTGGTGGTCTAGCATGTTCCACCTTCTGAGAATGTTACCCATGAAGAGTTCTCCTTGGTCCGTGACTTCTGCAGGGAAAGATTTCAGATGAGAGACCCAGATAGTTTAAGGATATTTTTAGTTAGCAAAGCAAAGTGCACACTGCAAAATGATTTGGGGTGAGCTGTGCTGAAGTATGGATAGCAGTCCGTTAGGTTCTGTCCACTGGATTTAAAGAAGTTTCTTAAGGTCTCTTAGTATGACATCATTAAGTTTCTTCCCTTGGGTGCCTCCTTCATTTCACCACACTCCGCTATACATGCTCTGGGGTCAGGATGCCCCTACAAGTTTTTCTTTTTCCCCATCAGGATGTTCACTGGTGGCTATGCATGGTTTGTGGGAAAGTGTCTTGGTGCCTCCTTTTCAAATACAGCAAAAAGAGCCCAACTGTACCTTTAAGAATGATGAGGCACAACAGTACATCCAAGCCACCAGGAGACATAGTTACCAAGATAAAGCAGCAGTTTCCTTGGTTACCTCACGTCTACTTCCTCTTCTACCCTGCCAGAATATATCTAACCTCAAAACGGGTGCATGTACAGGACAACCTCCTCATTCCTGCTCATGTTTGACTATCTACTCAAACATTGGCACAAGGAAAAAACAGCATCTGTGTATGAGCCAGGAGCGGGCCCTTGCCAGGCATCAAATCTGATGATACCTTTTGGACTTTTCAGCTTTTAGAACTGCAAGAAATCAGTTTTTTATCTCTATAAGCTGCCTACTCTACGGAAATTTTTTTTATAGTAACATGAACATACTGAGGCCGACATTTATCTTTTTACTTTTAAAAATTACTGAATTGTGCTCAATAATACAGTCTATATAACAGAAACTTTAAAAAATGTTTTTAGAAGGCCAGGTGTGATATACACACTTGAAATCTCACCAACCTGGAGGCAGATAGAGACAAGACACTTAAAGCCAACTATGTAACAAGACCCTGTCCCAATTTGTTTTTAGCAAGATACTTAAGCAATCTATATACATTTGAAAGAATATATGTTTTTATTGGTTACAAACCCTCCTATCTATATACATAATTAATGCATGCTGTTCATATTATCAAGATAGTTGATATTGTTAGTTAAAACCTTCCTGCTTTGAGTTATTATTACTTTTAATTTTTCATTTATTTTATGTTTATGCATTGATCTTTTGCCTGCTTCCATATCTGTGCATTACATGTGTGTATGGTGCCCAAGGAATCCAGAAGTCAGTGTTGCATCCTCTGAGACTAGAGAGATAGACAGTTGTGAGCTGCTGCATAGATGCTTGGAATCAAAGCTGAGTCTTCTGGAAGAGCAGCTAGTACTCTGAATGCTTGAGTCATTTCTCAAGCCCTGCTTTTAATTTGTTTTTTGATCCAGTAGACTTTTGTTTTATGAAAACTATGTTAAAATATTTTTAAAGCATAGGGAATTAAAATTTTCTTTCTAGACTTATTATTTCATAAATTTCGAAACAACCTCATTAGATGCATATGATTTTTCTCTTGTATTATATATCACTGATGAACTGTTCCTTTAATTAATATGAAAATTTCCTCTTTGTCATC
The DNA here is from genome assembly GCA_902729485.2 of Mus minutoides. Classification (NCBI taxonomy): domain Eukaryota; kingdom Metazoa; phylum Chordata; class Mammalia; order Rodentia; family Muridae; genus Mus; species Mus minutoides. The sequence goes on along the minus strand of LR749485.1, from coordinate 3,454,879 downwards.
TTAATGCTATTTTATTGGCTAATAATAATGCTTACTTTCTTTTTGTTGGTATTGTCTGGCATATCACTTTCTGTCCATTTGAGTTCTCAATCTTCCTATGTCATTTCATTTTAGGTATTAATTTTCTTCTGTATTTACACTAAAACCTCTGTGACTTATTAAGTAATTATGATCTCTTCACATAGTTTTATTACAAATACATACGTGGTTCCTACTTATCTTGACTTTTCTCTGTTTATTCTGGAATGAAAAGCAGTTTTCCTTGCTCAACTGATATGAAAGGTAGGCATTCAGACAGCAGGGACTGGATGATTGGACAGGCAAAGCAATTAGTTTAAAGGTGTGCCTGTCAGTGTGGCTTCGATAACCTGGTGCCTTTATATGACTACCTTAATGTTAAATGCTGGTTCCAAGCTGCTGCAAAATCAACTGTTCTAGTACTTCTGGTTTGAAACATGGTATGCAGAAGAAAACTCAAAATTAGTGTCTTTTCTAATTCAGAAAATGACAGATAATCTTCACTGAATGTGGACTCTATGCCAGGCAGTGTTCTACCCTTGCTGTTATCATTGGGAATAGAAAGTAAGTATAATGTCCCCGGGAAGTATTCAAGGCAAGACCGCATGTTGCCTACCCAGCATTGGTGGCATCTGCGTTCTCTACCTTAGCTATAAGCCATATGAACACTAGTCTTCCCAAAGTTCACAAAATAAACTTCCACTGCAGCTTATTTCTTCCTTCATTTAACCAACACGTAGCAAGCATCTGTTATACACAATGCAATTGTTTATAGTCTCTTCTCCCAGGGAACTTATATTCTAGGAAGAAAAGCAGATAGTGAACAAAATAACAGTAACAAAAATTACAGTTAATGCTAAGTTCAGAAGAAAATGTAGAAGAGTGCATTACAATGACAAAGGTGAGTGGGTAAGGCTATTTTAACCAGGTTGTTCAGATAAGGCTAGTAATATGTGTGTACCAAGGCCATAGATGTCATGTCTGTATATCTGACTGTCCATAGTAAGAAGAGGTCAGAGACAGCCTCTTTGCAGAGGCACTTGTATCTATGATGTTGAATAAAGAAAAGAGAAACACATGTATATAGCAATAGGCATTTCAGACAGAGGGAACAGGCTAGGAGGTAGGTTTGGATGTGTTTAAGGCAAAGCACAAAGCACAGTGTCATTGAAGGCAAATGGAAGAATAAACTGGTGGGAGAAAACATCAAAGAGACGGCGGTCAGTGGCAACAGTAAGCATTGGCTTCTAAACCATGGTTGTGCGTTAATATTGTTCAGAATGGGCTATCATTTAATTTGTCTTTACTATTGTTGTTGTTGGCTTTTGTTGTTTTAATCTGCTTTTAATCAAGATAATTTTGCTTCTTACCTTATTTTTCCTTTTCTTTTTTTTTTTTCTGAGAAAGGGTATCCCAATCCCATGGTAGCATTGAACTCTCAATGCTCCTGCGTCAATAACTTGAATGCTGGGATTATAGGCCTGTTGGAATCACCCCTCTCTACCTCCCTTTTTCCCCCTCCATATGTCTCTCCATCTCTCTTCCTGTCTCTCTCTCTCTCTCTCTCTCTCTCTGTCTCTCTCCATATGTATATTTCTAAGCAAATGCTCTACTACTAAGCTTCATTCCTGGCCTTACTTTCCAAGCATATAACAAATTAGAGAGGATCATATGATGAACATTTATGCATCCATCATGAAACTTCAATAATTAACATGCAATCTTATTTCACATATACCCGCTACTCTCATCGTGCACATTTAAGTATTAAACATAACTCAGCATATCCTTTAATCTATAAATACTTTATTATACATCCCCAGAAACAAGTCTATGTTTTAAAATATTACCACAATATGTTAAAGTGATTTATACATTAAAGTGATGTAGTGTTATGTATATTTTAAAAAAAATCACTCTGGTAACGTATGGAGAGCAGATTATAGGTGCTCATGGGTGGCAGTGAAGAGATTGGCACGGCTCCTGCCGTGGTTCAACAGACAGATGGTGGTGGGTAGTACATGAATAGAACTAGAGATGGAAACAGGCTGGGAGAGGGTAGATCCAAAGGTAACAGCAGTCCGCAAACACAGGAAACCTTGTAATTACAAAGTTCTAAGAAAGCTTCTGCTCTAAGACCACAGTCTCTTTGTCAGCACCATCTAGATGCTTTCAGAAAATATGATGGTCCTGGAAGAGTCCACCCCATGATGGATAGGGGTGGTTACTCTGTAGGTCATCCAAACCACTGGGGCTGAGGTGTACAAATATTTGTTGCCTGAGTGTATCTCCAGTTCCAAGATCTGAGGCACATGCAGAATACTGATCATGATGTCATAAAATTAATAGCACCGTCAGGATGGCCAACACACAATAGTTGATCTTCTAATGATCCAGGGTCCTGCCTACCAGTTAGGCTGCTATAAACCCACCAAGATTGATGCTTCTGAGGGCCTAACCTAAGCTGCTAAACAAGCCAAGAGCCCTGTACCAACAGATATACAGCTCTAGCTAAGGAGAAAAAGTAAAGGACAAGCTGGAAGAGTGAGGTTGAATATAAGACTGTGTTGGGAGATAGAACTAGGTTGTAGGGTGACACGAGGATGCCAAACACATCACATTGTTGATGTCAGGAGAATCAATGAAAGGATGGAAAGCCCTGCATAATATGCAAGTGGTCTAGGGCCTAGGCTGTAAATCCTTTAGGATGTCAGAGGCTAGACTTAACTATTTGGTCTGAGATCAAGGTGGAGATGGGGGTGGTTGATACCAGACACCAGGTCAGGTAGAATGAGATACTGGCCAATGCTTTTCTGCCCATCTACCTCGTTCAGGGTTACAGAGGAGGATGTATGTCTACAAAAACTTTCAGCTTCCCTCCAAGTCTAGGATGCTCTGAGTTTTTCTGATAGAAAGGGGATGGAAGGTTTTGGGGTCAGTCTTATGTATTTTTTATGTGTAAGTGTTGACTGTCCTGGGGGTGTTCTACCTTACCGTTTTTGATAAATGACTAAAATTCCCCCCCCCCCCTTTTCTCAAGAGATTTTAGTCAATAGTAGTAGTAAATAGTCCTTTGGCCCTGGTAAGGGCTTTCTTTTTTTCATACAGATTCAGGCTCTGGAAATTAAAAAAAAAAAAAAAAAGATGATTCTCTAACTCTCAGTCCTAGGAAGCAGAAGCTTCCTGAGCTCATGCTCCAAGAATATCTCTGTAGAAGCCACATATTTGGCCAGCATTTCAACTACAGGCAGAATGGGTTGTCCAGCTGCTTGAGAGGCGCACATTAAGTGCTGACAATAGTAGATCAACGTGAAAGGCACTGCCCTACAGCGGCAAACACAGGAAATGAGTGACTACAAAAGTCAGCAATTTATCTAAAGTCGGCCTAGGTCAGGGCCTCTGGGGGAGTTGTAATAGGCTTTGCACAAAACTCTGGATGATAATGACTTTGAACAAGATGATGATGGATGGTAATGGTGATGATGATGGCAATGATGTAATGGTTAGTATTTATTGAGCACTTACTGTGTAGCAGTAAGTATTATGCTAAGTGCTTTACACACACACACACACACACACACACACACACACACACACAGACTCTTCTTAAGAATCATAGCTCTTAATTTTTGCTGCTTCTTTCATCCTATTTTATTTATTTATATTTTAGAATTATAATTTTAACATTTAATTATAACATTTCTTTTCTCTTCTCTCTCTAAACTCTCTGTAGATTCTTCCCACTATTCTTTAAATTCATGGACTGTTTTTCCACTAATTATTGTTTGGAATGCACACACACACACACACACACACACACACACACACACACAGATACATTCAGTTGAATCCATATAATGTTATTTGTATGTTTTCAGGGCTGACTATTTGGCATAAGAAAACTCAGAAAAACCAATTGGTTTGTCCAAGATTGTCAGCCAGAAAGTGACTGAGCTGAAGTTCAAGTGCATTCAGTCTGACCCCAGAGCCTGAGCTCTTGGCTCTCTGTTTGAGGAACCCACTGAGAACATATTAGTTGCTTTCCCTCTTGCTGTGACAAAGCATCTGACAAATGCAACTCAAGGACTTCCTTGGCTTGTGATAGAGGCTGTAGTCCACCCTGTCAAGCAAGGAATGGCAATGAGAGGAGCTATAGCTGTAACGACAGGAGGACAAGGATGTAGATAACATCGCCTGCACTCAGGAAGCAGAGAGAAACAAATGCTGGCGGCTCAGTTCCTTTTCTCCCCCAGTTTCTTTTGAATTGTTTGCCGATAAAAAGTCCATGGGATGGTGACATTCATATTCCGGCTTGGGCCTTAGTTAAGCATCTCTAGAAACACTCCCCCACAGACACATTCAGGCCTGAGTTCCCTATATGATACTAAATCTACTCAAGTTGACAATGAAGATTAACCACTAGAGTGTCCATACACAATATGACAAGTCTGAGACAAAAATGCCGGTGGATCCCTGTGGACACAAGTATATGTTACTGTGGAAGATATCATGCCCTGGTTAATCCTCAATGTGAAAAGGAGGCAGTCATGAAAGTTGGGTGGAGCAAGGGCATGTGCAAGCATCCAACTCCGATGGCACAGAGCGAACGGTGTTTCTCCCAATAAGAATGTTTGGCTTTGGGTTGTAGATTGTAGATTTATCCAAACCCATGTTTCCCTTTTGATTTTTAAGAAGGACTCAAGAGTAATAATTTTAGTCATGCAGAAAACAATGATTGGCTTCCAGTATGCATTCTAGTCATATTCACTAGGGACCTACTTAGTCACATTTCCCACTTCTAATATCTGATACAGACGATTGTGTAAGAGCTTAGCTAATCCTGTCTGTTTACCAAGTGTATTATTATACAAGACCACACGAGTTTTCAGGAAGATCATGAAATGTCAAGATAGAGAGGCCAACTGATCCTACCTTGACTCTAAGTGGCACACAACATTTTTATATTATATATTGACTCTGTGTGCTACCATATTAAATAAAGACATTAATGTATAATGAGCATGCTTCCGTTCATATTCTGTTCCTTCCTCGATATAGTTTTGCTTTTCTGTACATTTCTTGTAAATATGCCTGATTATATGTATCTACATAAAATCTAGGACCCATGTATTAGAGAAACCATGCTATTAATCTGAGACTGACTTATTTTGCCTACCATGATTAACTTCAGTTATATCCATTTTTTCTGTAAATGTCATAACTTTATAGTGGAAAAATGCACTAAATTTTCCTTATGCATTCCTCTGTTGTTGGACATCTGTGTTGGTCTCATACCTTATCACTGTGGACAGTGGTGAAATAAACAGTATGTAAGTATCTCGGTGATACGCTGATGTGTAGCCATGAGAAGAATACTCAGGACTGGTACAATTGGGTAAACTATGGTACTTCAGTTTTAGTCTAGTTAACTGTTTTTTTTTTTTCCCCAGAAATCTCCAGATTGATTTTCATACTGGCTGAATAAGTTTATGTCCCATCTAGCAGAATGGATTCCCTGTAAGTTATATCCTGGGCAGTATCTGCTATTATTTGATTTTTAGTGACTGTCCTTTTTACTTGGGTGGGATGGAATCTCAGTGCAGTTTTGACTTGCATTTTTCTGATGGCTAATGTGATTGAACACATTTTTACATTTATTGGCTATTTGTACTTCATTATTTCATTATTCTTTTATTTATCTGGTTGATTGATTTTTTAGTTCATTGTATATTCTATATATTAATTTTATATAGCTAGCAAATATTTGTCTAGTATTCTATAGTCTTTCTCTTCACTTTATTAACTGTATCCTTTCATGTGAAGAAGACTTTTTGTAATTTAATGAAGTTTTATTTTTCAAATGATACAATTATTTATTAAATGAGTGCAGTTTTATTCAGAAAGTCCTTGCCTATGTCTATATTGTAAGTTGTTTTTCTTTTAACATATACAAAGTTTCATGTATTGCATCAAGGTTTTTAGACCCATTTGGAGCTGACTTAATTTTAACATTTAATTAATTAACTAATTAATTCCCCTCCCCACTCTCTCTGTGTGGCATATATGGAGATGCTAGAGGACAATTGGTAGGAATCAGTTCTCTTTTCTCACCCAGGTCCTGGTCCTAGGTGTTGGACTTGGATCATCAGGCTTGAAAGCAAGTTCCTTTACTCACTGAGCCATTTCACTGGATCTAGATTTGGTATACAGGGCAAGAGATAGAGATCTAGTTTCATTTTTTCATATATGGGTATCCAGTCTTCCTGGGACCAATTGCTGAAGAGGCAGTCTTCATTGTGTACGTTTGACATCTTTGTAAATAAACCACATGGCTGTAGTTGTGTGGGTTTATATATAGGTTCTCTACTCTGCTCCATCAATTTATCATACTATTTTATTGCTATGACTCTATAGCACAATCTAACCTAAGATCACACATGGTGATACTACTAGCATTGTTTGTTTTATTTTGTTTTTCTGCTGGGATTGTTTTGACTATTCAGTGTCTTTTGTTTTTCCATATGATTTTAAAGATTCTTTTTATTTCTGAGAAGAAGAGCATTGCAATTGAAAAGTTTTTTTTTTTTTACTTTATTAATCTGGTGACACAAACCAATTTTCATACAAGTATATAATGTATTTCAAGGATATTCTCATTTCCTTGGAAATGGCTTCCCTTCCCTTTCTCCTTCTACCAGTGCCCACTGTTCTCCTAGATAGTTTTACATCTACTTTCATGTCATCTATACACATATGATTTTACATATCCATATAAAATCCAGGACCCACAGATGATTGAAAACATGCAATATTTGTCTTTCTGAGAGTGACTTAATTTGTTTAATATGGTTATCTCCAGCTGTATCCATTTTTCTATAAAGAACATAACTTTATCTTTCTTCATGGTTTAAAATTTTTCTATTGTGTAAGATGAACTATAAATTCCCAGTAACCATATAGAAAATGTTCAACGTCTCATTAGACATGAGAGAGACATACAAATTAAAACTATATTGAAGTTCTGTCTCACCCTAATCAGAAAGGCAGTCAGTCATTAAGAAAAGAGCAAATGTTGGTTAGAAGGTAGACAAAAACCCTCATATCTTGCTAGTTAAAATTTTAATCAGTTAAACCACTATGGAAATCAGTATGGAGATTCTCAGCAAACTAAAAATAGGTATTGAATTGATGGATACTGTATTGTGTATGTAGACTATTTTTTGTCAATATAGTCATTTTCACTATAATAATTCTTCCAAATTATGAACATGAAAGGTCTCCAGTTTTGTTTTTCAGTGTATTAAAGTTTTCATTGTAGAAACCTTTCACTTCTATGCTTAAGTTTATCCCTAAGTTCTAAACTTTATATTATTTTTATTTTTATATACTAATATAATTACATCATTACTCCTTTTCTCTTTCCTTCAGTCCCTCTACCACTCCCTTTATCTTTCTAAATACAAATTAATGACCTCTCTCTCTCTCTCTCTCTCTATATATATATATATATATATATATATATATATATATATATATATATATATATATATATATCTCCACACACATAAATGCAACCTGCTCTGTTTGTAATATATTACCTGTTTGTATGTGATCTCAGGGCTGGTCATTTAGTATCAGATAACCAATTATGAGCTCACAACTTGGGAATAGAACTTTTGGGGGAATCACCATCCCTAACCTCAAGCTGTACTACAGAGCAATACTGATAAAAACTACATGGTATTGGTACACTGACAGGCAAGTAGATCAATGGAATAGAATTGAAGACCCAGAAATGAACCCACACACCTACAGTCACTTGATCTTTGACAGAGGAGATAAAATCATCCAGTAGAAAAAAGACAGCATTGTCAACAAATGGTGTTGGTTCCACTGGCGGTGAGCATGTAGAAGAATGCAAATTGATCCATTCTTATCTCCTTGTACAAAGCTGAAGTCCAAGTGGATCAAGGACCTCCACATAAAACCAGATATACTGAAACTAATAGAAAAGAAAGTGGGGGAAAAGCCTCGAGGACTTGGGCACAGAGGAAATTTTCCTGAACAGAACACTAATACCTTATGCTCTAAGATTAAGAATTGACTAATGGGGAACCTCACAAAATTGCAGAGCTTCTGTAAGGCAAAAGACACTGTAAATAGGACAAAAATGCAATCAACAAATTGGGAAAAGATCTTTACAAATCCTACATCTGATAGATGGCTAATATCTAATATATACAATGAACTCAAGAAGTTAGACTCCAGAGAACCAAATAACCCTATTAAAAATTCAGAACAGAGCTAAACAAAGAATTTTCAACTGGGGAACACTGAATGGCTCAGAAGCAGCTAAAGAAATGTTCCACATCCTTAGTAATCAGGAAAATGAAAATCAAAACAACCCTGAGATTCTACCTCACACCAGTCAGAATGGCTAAGATCAAAACTCAGGTGACAACAGATGCTGACAAGGATGTGGAGAAAGAGGAACACTCCTCTATTGCTGGTGGGATTGCAAGCTGGTACAACCACTCTGGAAATCAGTCTGGAGGTTTCTTAGAAAATTGGACATAGTACTACTGGAAGATCCAGAAGATGCTCCAACTTGTAATAAGGACACATGCTCCACTATGTTCATAGCAACCTTATTTATAATAGCCAGAAGCTGGAATGAACCCAGATGTCCCTCAACAGAGGAATGGATACAGAAAATGTGGTACATTTACACAATGGAGTACTACTCAGCTCTTAAAAACAATGAATTTTTGAAATTCGTAGGCAAATGGATGGATCTGAAGGGTATCATCCTGAGTGAGGTAAGCCAATCACAAAAGAACACACATGATATGCACTCAGTGATAAGTGGATATTAGTCCAGAAGCCCAGATGCTCAGAATACCCAAGATACAATTCACAAACCACAGAAACTCAAGAAGGAAGACCATAGTGTCCTTGAGTCCATTTATGTGATATAATTACTTTTATTGATTTGCATATGTTAAAGCATCCCCTGTGCCTCTGAAAAAAGAAGATCATTTCAGTAGGAATTTGTGCACCTTATTTCATTTTACCCCAAGAACCCATTTCAAAGGGTGGTAAGCTCTGCTAGTGGGGAGTTGGCTGACTATACACATGGAACTGCCAATATTTATAGCACTACATCACAGGATGGTTCAGTCTCCTATGTAACTTTCCTCCTTTCTTTTTTTTTTTTCTTTTGAGAGTTTGCCTACATAGTGCCTGCCATCCTCACACTTGAGGTCATCTTGTCTCTGCCTCCAGTTTCTAGGACTATAAGCATGCCCACCATGCATAGCTTCTTTTGTCTTTTTTAGTCATTTAAAAAACAAAGACGGAGTCTTGGTATGCAGCCCAATTTGGCCTTGAACTAACTATGTAGTCCAAGCTAGCCTCAAACTTGTGATTATCCTGTCTGTGTTCCCTGAGTACTGAACAATAACCTTTACTCCTCAAATTCACCTCGATGCTTCCCATAGACTCTCTAACTTGTTAACACTCTGTGATCAACCTCCTGCTAGTTAAGCCCACAATACTGTTGCATGCACTCTGTGGTCTTGAACTTGCCAGGCATATGTGACAGCTTATATGTCTTTAATGATTTGGGGTGCAAGTCAAAGACACAGCCTATAGAGGATACTAGAAGTGCCTAAAAGAAAGCAAGAATCTGTAGAATGATGCGAAAGCTAAGATTTTGATTAGGTGCACTCTGACATGCCATGGTCCCTAATATCACTAGGAGAACACCGTCATAAATTGTATTTACCAGTCATTATTGGATTTTCTTCCTTGCAAATGGTTCTTCTCCACACACTTAAATAGTAGGTATGGTCATGTGACTTGCCGTGGCTCATGAGAAAAGGAACAGGATTGACACAGGTCACTTCTGGCTGGAAACTTAGTGTCATGGCGCAATAATTAGAGAAAACAAACCGGCAGTGGAGCACGGTTGCATTTGAATTTAGGTCATTGTTATGCTCAGGGCCTGAACCCAACGTGGAGTGGACATTTTCACTAGCAAGAAATAAACCTTATTTCTTCTGAGCCTAAGTTTGAGGCTTACTTGTTACTGAAGCATTTCTTTACCCATGTTAGTGGATAGGAAACAAGTCTCCCTCTCAGAGCTAAAAAACGTCATAGACCAGCAAGCATACAGATATCACCTTATGAGTCCAGCTTCTCCTGTCCGTCCCATTACCCATGAAGCTCAAATCTTTGTAGAATGGAAAAGAATAGGAAAAATCAAACTTTGGCAGAATCACTTGGCTTCAGCATAGTAAATGTAAGAAACCACTTTATGTTTTAATTAACTCCAGACTCTTGGCATTAATCCAAGCCAACTCAGAGTATTATTCATAAAACTGGACCTAAGAGACATTTGGGAACACAAGAGGGTGGCAAGTAGAGAACAGCCTTCCATTTATCTTTGAGGACACTGTCCCTTGAAATCAGCTTAAATTACTCCTCGAGCATGCGGCCTGCAGCCAATCTTGGTGACCTTTGCAGTTCAGCTCTCATTTTCTTCGTTTCAGCTCCACCCACCTTTCCAGTTTGACTTTGCCTCTCATTCCCTACTTCGTCCTTACTCTTTGCACTTGATAACTACATGTGCCTTTTCTGGGATTGGGCACCCTTGTCATTTGTGTCTTGGCTCTTACCCCTCCTAAACAGCATGGTTTAATAGCAACCACAACACAACCTTCCATTATTGACTAACCATTATGTGCCAGCCACTGAACTAAACACTACCTAATTGTATTTAATTCTCACAAGAGTGGTGAGAAGTACATACTATCAAAATTTCCATGTTACAGGTGAAAATGGAGGCACAGAGAGATAAAGCCAGCCCCAGGCTTCTCTATGCCCATCAAGCTCTGTGCTTAGAGCTTCACCATAGCTGTTTCCCAGCCATTGATGGGCTTTTTGAAGGAATCCATTGCCGCCTTCACTAAAGAATCAAATGAAGCAGATACTTTGGGTAATTTTAATAATCAGAGCTATCCTATGGCTCTTGCCATAACCTGTAGATTGATGTTTCTGGCCTTCTTGGACCAAGAGGTGAGAAAAAGACTGGGTCACCTCCCCACTTAGCAATTACCACAAAGGCCTTCAGTCTTGGAACTCTCCATGCTACCTCTGCCAATATCCTAGTTAACCAAATTGTGTACCTCGAAAACCCCTAATTCTTTTCTTGAGGTTGAGCCTGTCAGTCAACTTCTAAACCTATCTGGAAGCCATTTGAATCTGGGTTAGATTATAGATGATAGGCACTTACTTTGTTATTATAGGCCTTTTCTATTATCTAAACAACCAAGGTGGCTTTTTCACACAGGCAACCTGTTTATTCTTGCACTTGTTTTTTCTAAGAAGCAAATTACAATCAACATAAGCTCTGCAGAAGGCTTTTGCCAACCCCAAGACCCAATTTGATGAAAGACCCATGTGGAAGGAGAGAACTAACCGCTACAGGTTGTCCTCTGACCTTTTACACACAGGTTGTTGTAAGTGTGAGGCCTATGCACAGGCATGTGCAATCATGTGCATGTGTGTGCACATGGATGAGCATGTGCACGTGTGCGTGCGCGCACACACACACCACAAATGAAAATAAACAAATGAATAAATAAACCAGTGAATAAATAAACAAACAAAGAAAAAGCTCCATGGGGTGAGAGCATCTTTAGTTCAACGATACAACACTAGTGTCCCTCCTTAGGTAAAATTACCAGTACTACCAAAAAAAATTATACTTTAACATAATTCGTGGCTTTAAGGATGGAGCCATTGATGTTGTAGATCATTTGACTGTGAATCCTTCTTCTTCTTCTTCTTCTTCTTCTTCTTCTTCTTCTTCTTCTTCTTCTTCTTCTTCTTCTTCTTCTTCTTCTTCTTCTTCCTCCTCCTCCTCCTCCTCCTCCTCCTCCTCCTCCTCCTCCTCCTTTTCTTCTTTGAGATATTTTGGCTCCAAATACACAGGAGGAGCTATGTGTAACACAGTAAGAGTTTTGTATCAGGCAGATGCTCACACAGTGAGGATAGGGTTAAACCTCTTGCCAGAATAGCTCCCAAACAGTCAAAGGATTGCAGGAGAAAAGCACTGCTCCACTGCAAGGCCATAGACACCAGGCTGGAGTAGCTCACCAATGTCTCTGCTATTATGTTGCTCTAGTAATCTAGCCAGCTCCGCTCTGGGCACCAGCACTGACACTCACAATTTCCAGTGTCCATAAATCTAACTTTCACCTCATTAAAAAAATCCACATAGTTTATGAATCCAGAAGGCCATAAAGGCTACTGAAATCTCTGTGAAATTTCTGGTGTTCTTTCTGCAGAAGATGCATATGTTGTGATCCATGTGGAGCTGACTTCCTCACAGAACCACAGGGCCACCTGGTGTGGATATAGGGTGCTGTATCTCATCCCCTGCTCCAGATTTTTATCTATGTCAAATATTGCCAGTTTGTCAAAAAGAAGATTCAATTTCATATCTTAAGATCATGCATTTAAGGTTTCTCAAAGTTCTCCATATGCACTAACTACAAACCAGAAGAGTCAAAGAACTAGACCACTGAAGGATATCACTTGATCTGCACACCAACCTTCCTCCACACTACAAACCTTATGTATAAGAAGACCTTGATCCAGATCATGCTTCTCTAATTATATATTCCATTCCTGTTTCCACAAAACCAGGGTACCTCTACAGCTACAGATCACCTAGGAAAACTTAACTTGCTATGATACAGTGATTTCCCTGTTAGAGCAACAGGCATCAAATACTGGCAATGGGGCTTGGAGACTTGCAGAAGCTTTATTAAAAAGTCTTGAAGGATAATCCCCTATAACACTCGATGAGCTATGATTTTTTTAAAAAGAAACTTCCATTGTTCTATTCCCTCAACTAGGCATATCTTCTGGCCATAGGCTATGCCTGCTATACTTTTAGAAACGATCACTCAAATAATGTGCAAAGACTCTGTACTGGCTAGGTTTGTGTCAACTTGACACAGCTGGAGTTATCACAGAGAAAGGAGCTTCAGTTGAGGAAATGCCTCCATGAGATCTAGCTGTGAGGCATTTTCTCAATTAGTGATCAAGGGCCCCTTGTGGGTGGGACCATCTCTGGGCTGGCAGTCTTGGGTTCTATAAGAGAGCAGGCTGAGCAAGCCAGGAGAAGCAAGCCAGTAAAGAACATCCCTCCATGGCTTCTGCATCAGCTCCTGCTTGAGTTCCAGTCCTGACTTCCTTTGGTGATGAACAGCAGTATGGAAGTGTAAGCCGAATAAACCCTTTCCTCCCCAACTTGCTTCTTGGTCATGGTGTTTGTGCAGGAATAGAAACCCTGACTAAGACAGACTCAGTTGGGGCCGGGCGTGGTGGCACATGCCTTTAATCCCAGCACTCAGGAGGCCGAGGCAGAGGCAGGCAGATTTCTGAGTTCCAGGCCAGCCTGGTCTACAAAGTGAGTTCCAGGACAGCCAGGGCTACACAGAGAAACCCTGTCTCAAAAAAAAGAAAGAAAGAAAGAAAGAAAGAAAGAAAGAAAGAAAGAAAGAAAGAAAGAAAGAAAGACTCAGTTGGTAGTAATTCTAGATGGGAATAAAAATGAACTTCTTCTAACTCCCTGGAAGAAGGCTTATGATTTTTGTGGAGGCTCACAGAAAAGCTCTGTTCATTTTTTAAATTATGTTGTTTTATTTTTGTTTTGTTTTATTGTTTTAATTTTTTCATGCAATATATTTTGATCACGTTCTTGCCCTTCTCTCGGCTTCTCCCCACATCCCGATCAATCCAACTTTATGTTCTCTATCTCAAAACAAACAAGAAAACCAACCAAAAATGGAAAACAAAAATCAAAATAGACACCGGAACCCAATAACAAAAAACTCCAAAACAAAACAAAATGTGCACAAACCGAAACACGGATGGAGTCCATTTTGTGTTGGCCAATTACTTCCGGGTGTGGACCCTGCCCTGGAGTATGGTTGATACATCCAGCGACACTGCATTGGAAACAAAACTGATTCCCCTTTCCCAGGAGGCATCCACTGCAAATCTCTTTTTGGTTAGGCTGGGACTTGGCGTCTGCTTCACCTTCTTGATGCTGCGATTTTTGTCTGGTTTTTGTATTTGCGTAGGTCTTATGGCCACAGAGGCCCACAGAGAAACCCTGTCCATCCTTAAGAAAACAAACCATGAAGAGTAGTTTGACTAGACAAAGCTGTATAAAACTGTGGGTTCACTCTACAGCATCCACATTCTTATCGTCTGTAGATCTAGTGTACTAGAGATAAGGACAACGTGACGGGCATTTTCTTATTTGCTATCCCTTATCTTGAAGTTTACCCTCTAGACCTCTCTAGAGATGAAGCCTAAATACCACATGGTTCACTCCAAATTAGAATTGATCCATCTTCATTCTCTCTTCCCACAGAAAAAGAAGAGTTCATAGTACTCATGGGAGCCAAGTTGCAGAGTATGCTAAGGTAGCATACTGGCACTCTATCACACTAGAGAGATTCATTCTGCCTTACAGTTAAGGTATACAATCAACGTGCAGTGACTGCTATTTTGCTATTTTCATGTTATGTCTTTTTATTCTTTACTTTTTGTGACATGATCATTTTATGAACACCAGTCTGACTTTAAACTCACTGTGTAGTTCATAATGGCTTCAAATTCCCAGTGATCCTTGTGTTTTGCCTTCCGAGTGCTAACTCAGATTACAGACCTGCACTACCATGCCCGGTTCATTTAGTCATTTCTATGTGCTTTGTCTTTTCTCTAATACATTTTTCATATAAAGTGTATGTTTTCTAGTATATGATTTTTTTTGTTAGCCAATTTTTATAAAGGTTGATTAATTTGTTGTGTGTGTTTGCATGTGTGATTTGCTTGTATGCATGTACCACACATGTGCTTGGTGCCCGAGGAGATCAGAGAAGGCATCTTTTTTTTTTTTAATTTTTATTTTTCATTTACATTTCACATGTTGTCCAGAAATTTTCCCTTACCCTCCCGCGTCCCCGCCCTGCTCCCCTACCCACCCCCTCCCACATAATGGCCCTGGCCTTCCCCTGTTCTGGGGCATATAGAGTCTGTATGACCAAGGGGCCTCTCCTCCCAATGATGGCCAACTAGGCCATCTTCTTCCATATATGCAGCTAGAGACATGAGCGCAGGGGGAACTAGTT
>LR749485.1:3308046-3435377 GCA_902729485.2 Mus minutoides | reverse complement strand
TTTTTTTTTTTTTTTTTTTTTTTTTTTCTTTCTGAGCCCATTTGGATGTGTGCAGAGTCTTCTAAATACTTAGGAATATGTTGAGCTTCTCCAAAGTTCCCTGTGGCCAATCCAATTTTAAAGGCCTTCTTTTTAAGTTTTTGACTAGTTTTGTTTTCCACAGTGAAATCACAGACTTAGGTAGCAGCACCATTAACAGAAGATTTATATTTTTATGTTACCACCATGGGAATAACACTTTGGTAACTGGGAACGGTATTTTCTCTCTGTTCCCATTAGAGATGTGTGTGTGTGTGTGTGTGTGTGTGTGTGTGTGTGTGTGTGTGTGTGTATCTGAGATTTTTTTGTGAATTTCATATCACACACTGCAATCCTACACATATCTCCATGCCTTTGTGTCTGCTCTTTGTCTTTGCAATCTCCCCTCAAAAGAAAAGGAAAAAAATAGAGAAAGAAACAAACAGAAATCATACAGTAAAAACTGCAGTGTGTCACACAGTATATTCTTTTATTTATACATCTTTACTTGCAAATGTCCATTGAAATGAATTATTGGTCGGGTTTGAAGTCTCTGGCTTTTGTTATACTATAAATATTGGATCTTCACTGAGATTCCTCTTGGATATCCTGCTGTTGCCCTGTTTCATGGAGATCCTGCCGCTTTGGATCTTCAGTCCTAGCTCAATCACATGCTCCAGCAGTTCATAGATGGGCTAGATGTTTGGGTAGACCAACTCAAAGCCCTGGATCTGGGCCTAGCTGGTATCTGAGCTGCTCAGTCCACCAGCTTTCTCACACTCATTCCAACAGGGCGAGCTCTCTGGCACCGTGTCAGCTTAGCTCACCCAAGTGTTGCAGCCAGCAAGGGGGCAGGGCCTGCTCTCCATCTCTCAGCCCAGTGCACCTGCCCCACACCACCAGGGCCAGCTCTACTGTGTTGTCTAGGTGAGGCGAGAAGCTGCCATAGCCAGTGAGGGGTAGGGGCAGCTCTGTGCAGACCTTGGACATCAATATGGCCCTAGGAGGCAGCTCAGACCAGGGATGTCCAGAGGATCAAAAAGTTGGCTTTGAGAGTTTGTCTTCTAGAAATGACAGGGAAGCTTTACCCATGATACCTTAACAATATGATTACCTAATAAGACCTGAACAATGACAATACCAGTTGACAGACCAGCATACCTGGGAGAATTCTCACAAGGCTCAGCTATAGGCAACTAATGACTGTGCAAAGAGGGACAGTTAGTTTTCCCGCGATGAGCTACCTGTGAGGTTATGCGATACCAAGTGATCAGCCCTGATATCATGTATAAACACAAGCAACACTAAAGAGAATCAGCAGGACAGGTTATAGTTATATATTGATATACATATGTATGTAACAATAATAATTAAAGAAAAAGAGACCATAAATTTGAGAGGAAGCAGGGTGAGTATGGGAGGGGTGGAAGGAAGAGAGGGAGGAGGAAGTGATAATTATTCTTTAATCTTAAAAATTACAAACAACAAAAGTCAAATAATTTGGATAAAATATATAAAAGTAAAGGAGAGCCAGATATGGTGGTAGACACTTTTTTTTTTTATTATTTTTTATTATTTTATTATTTTTTTATTTTTTCCTCTTTATTAGATATTTTCTTCATTTACATTTCACATGTTATCCAGAAATTTTCCCTTACCCTCCCGCGTCCCCGCCCTGCTCCCCTACCCACCCCCTCCCACGTAATGGCCCTGGCATTCCCCTGTTCTGGGGCATATAGAGTCTGTATGACCAAGGGGCCTCTCCTCCCAATGATGACCAACTAGGCCANCTCCCACAAGACAGCTATATCAGGTCCCTTTCAGCATTATCTTGCTGTCATATGCTATAGTGTTTATTTTGGTGGCTGATTATGGGAGGGATCCCTGGCAGCCGCCGTCACTGGCTGGTCCATCCTTTTGATTCAGCTTCACACATGATCTCTGTAACTCCTTCAGTGTGTGCTTTGTTCTTAATTCTAGGAAGGGGCACTGAGACCACATTTTGAACTTCATTCTTCTTGAGATTCATGTGTTTAGTAAGTTGTATCTTGGGTACTCTAGGCTTCTGGGCTAGTATCCACATGTGGTAGACACTTTTAATCCAAGCACTCGGTAGGAAAAGGAGGGTGGATTTGTTTTTTCTTTCTTTCTTTTTTCATTAAAGATAGATTTTTTCATACATTATGTTCTGATTGTGGTTTCTCCTGCACCAACACCTTCCAGATCCTCCCCATTTACTCAACAATAAAAATCCATACCCTTTCTTTCACTACCTCATTAGAATATACAGGGATCTTTAATAATAATAATATAAAAGCATACAAACAAACCAGAGTCACACAAATCAAACAGGAAAAAGGAGCTAAAGAAAAAGATACACATACAGATGTTGATATGTTGCACAGAAACCAATGAAAATGAAATCAGAAAACTTAATATATAAGCAGAAAACCTGTGAGATTAAAAATAATGCCAAACCAAACATTGGGAGAAAAAACACCCAAAAATACTATTGAGTTTGTTTTGTGTTGGTCATCTACTTCTGTGCATGAGGTCTACTCATTTTTTTGTTTTTCCAGTGAGACTCCATTGGAAAAAATAAATGTTTCCCTGTGTAAGCAATTATCAATTGGATATATCTTCCGGTTGAGGGATAGAGTCTTGTGTCCACTTCCCATCTTAGCAGTGGGTCCCATTTGACTTACACTGCAGGGTCTATGCATGCTGCCAGTCTCTGTGAGTTCATATGTGTGTCGGCTCTGCTTTGTCTAGAAGGCCTTATTTCCTTGATATCGTCCATCCTTTCTGACTTTTATACTCTCTGCCTCCTCTTCTGCAGAGTTTCCTGAACCCAGAGGAGGAAGGATTTGTGGAGACATCCCATTTAGGGCTGAGTGTTCCAAGGTCTCTCACTCTCTGAATAATGCCTGGCTGGGGGTCTCTGCATTTGTTTCCATCTGCTGCAGGAGGCAGCTTCTCTGAGGAATGTTGGTCTCTGTGAGTTCCAGACCAACCTGGCCTATATGGTGAGTTTGAGGCCAACCAGGGTTACATAATGGCTCGGCAGGTAAAAGCACTTGTTGATGGAAGCACGTGGTGGAAGGACAGAACCCCTTCTAAGGACCTACCTTGAAAGAAATGTTCTTAAGGTTCTTCACAAGAATCTTTGTTTTTTTTTTAATAAGGTCAGAATCTAAAGAGCTACATAAAGAAGAAAGAATAATTGAAAGTACAATCATTTTATTTTTCTTCTTAGTTGATCTAATAATTAGTTCTTCAAAGGCAATAAGAGCAACAATGTATTAGTTGATTATAGCTTATAGAGAAATAGAATGAATGCCAGTAGTGATATAAAAGACTGAGAACAAATGATTAAATATATTGTTATGAGATTCTTCTGGTGAAGTGGTATTGAAATGATTGCAAACTCTAGTGCAAATAATACCTTTAAAAACAAAGGCTAATTGGTGTTCTCAAAGGAGAGGAAAATGGGATCTTATACACGTTCCAATTAAAATATGAAAAATTGGCCAGGCATGGTGGCATGCATGTTTAATCCCAGCACTCAGGAGTCAGAGACAGACAGACAGATCTTTGTGCGGTCCTGGTCAATGCAGTCCATATAGGGACCATATAGGGAAAACTCTGTGTGTGTGTGTGTGTGTGTGTGTGTGTGTGTGTGTGTGTGTGTGTGTGTGTAACATATATACCTAATACTAAACAATTAATCTCTTTAAATGTAAATGGCTAAAATAAACTAAGATACAGGAACACACACATAATCAAAACCTAAATAAAAAACACAATGAAAACCAATACACTTGAAACTGACTAAGCTATCAGAGGGCTCATTCCTAGAGAAAACGGTCTCTCCCTTTCTCTGCAGCCATCTGTAGCTCTTCATGGGGGTGGGGGGGCTTGTAAGATTTTTCCCATCTGTGTTGGCATGTCAACTGGTATAATCATTATGCAGTATGAAGCTCTCAAAAACATAAAAAAACAAAAATATTCTTTAAAAAGATACAACTATATATCCTCCCTCACACAAAAGTCTTGTTAAATATAAAGACAGATATATTAGAAGGGTTAGAGAAAGATAGACCATGCTAACTACTAAGAAAAAGGAGAGTGGGGTAGCTTATTTATTTCAGGTAAAGCATATATCAGAGATAAAGACATCAGAGATAAAAGGACAGAGTACAGGCAGTGGGTAGAGAGAAACTCACAGCTATTCTAGGAAACCCTATATATTTACTTACTTGTTTGTGTGTTTACTTCTTTACTTTGTAATTTGCTCTCCTTCCAGAAGGCTTGCCTTGTAGGTTTGTTTTTATGTATATATTTATTGCGGAGTGATGGGTTGCACATGTCAAGGTGCAAGTGTGGAAAGTCAGAGAACGCTTTTTAGCAGTTTTTCCCTCCCGCCTTGCTAAGGCAGGGTCTCTTTTGTTTCTGCTACTGTGCTGTTCTCTTCAAGATAGCTGTTCTGTCTGGTGGATCTCCTGTTTCCATCTTCTGTCCTGTTGGAGTTTTGGGTTACAGATTCATGCTATCCCATCTGGCTTTTTGCATGGGCTCCATGGTTGTCAGGGTTGCACGGTTATATCTTTTACCCACTGAGCCATCTCCCTGGCCCTAAAACTTCCTCAAACAAACACATATTCTTTTCTGTTCTAGAGAACCCTCACAAATACAGAATCCTTTCAACAAAAGGCACTGGAACACCTAGTGTGGTGGGAAATATTATAAAAGGAACCGGCCGGTACATTTCTGTGCTTGTGTTGGCAACTCTCAGCCCCGGCAGTCTGGCCGGCCTGTTCTCATGGAGACTCTCTGGCCCAGAGCTCCCAAAACGTCTCCACCCAGCTCGCTAAGTTCCCACCGGTGGGTTGTTACCACGCCAACCCTGAGCTTCAAATCCCCCACAGCCTTTGTGGTGCACCTCAGGCAGACCCACACTTTGCCACCATACCTTTCTCTCTTGAACCCGGATGAGCCGCTGCATGAAGGAAAACACAACACAAACTTAGTTCAGAAATGAAGGTAACTCAATTACTGGGCGCAGCAACTAAAATCCTAACCTTGTAAGCCTTATTAAATCTAAATGCTCCAGTGGTGAATCCTGACAGATCTGCCATTGAAACCGGGAGACACTTATAGCTACATCTTGTCCTCACACTATCCCCGTCCAAAAAGAAGCTAAATCTCTCTTCCTTCCTCTCTTCCCTTCTCCAACCTGGAAGTCCCACATAGTCACCCCGTGATTGGCTCCTTTATACATTAGAGAATTGGTTCACAAGAAGTCACCTGAATATGACTCACTCCTTGTCTGAATCCCCCCCCCCCCAGGAGAGCTGAATTAGCATCAGCATACAAACAGCACCATGCCCATCCACAGCAGCCCACCATGTGTATAAACCTTCAACCAAACAAAAATGTGACCTTGACAAACAACCAACAACAAAACCACCAGCAGCAGCAACACCCGTACTCTAAACAGCACATCTTCTAGAAAAGGTAATCCAAAATGGAACACAGAACTAAATGTAAAGTTGTAAGTTATAAATTTTTAGAAAAAAAGGGGGGGGGGGAAATCTGGGGACATGGTTTAGATGCACTTCAAGTGCAAACATGAAGATTTGAGTTCAAATTCCCAGCTCCCCTAAAAAAAATTCCAGTGTGACAAAATATCTATAACTGGTGGTGGATGCAGAAACAGATTGGTCCTCAGAGCTCACTCAGTCTAGCCAATTCATATTTTCTGGGTCCAGTGAGAGACCCTGTCTTAAAACATTTGATGGAGCACAATAAAGATACTCTAAGTCAACCTCTGGCCTCCATAGGCACATACATGCATTAGTCAGGGTTCTCTAGAGTCACAAAATTTATGGGTAGTCTCTATACAGTAAGGGAATTTGTTATGATGACTTACAGTCTGTAGTCCAACTCCCCAACAATGGTCAGCTGTGAATGGGAAGTCCAAGGAACTAGTAGTTGCTCAGTCCCACAGGCTAGTAGATTCCAACAGATGTGCTGGCATGTAAATGCAAGCAGGTGAAGAAAAGTGAATCTTTCTTCTTCCAATGTCCTGATGTAGGTCTCCAGCAGAAGGTGTGGCCCAGATTAAAGGGATATACCACCACACCTGGATCTGGGACTTATTTTGTCTCAGGCTGACTTTGAACTCAGAGATCTCCTTGCCTTAGTTTCCTGGGATTCATAGCCACTGTGCCTCAAGATCTCCATGCCAAGATCCAGGTCAGAAACTTGTATCTCCCAGTCTCAGGATCTAAATCATAGATGACCCTTCCAGTTCCAGATGTAGTTCATTCCAGGTATAGTCAAGTTGACAACCAGGAATAGCCACTACAGCACACAAACATGAACACACACACACACAGACACACACACTTTACATATACACACTCACACAGTGCATTAAATTGCAGTTAAAGATTGTTTTAGACATTGCACCAATGTATTAAGTGAAACATAGAGGGGAAATATCAAAAAGTCATCAAAGTCAAAACAATTTTTCCTCTGTATGATGCAAAACCTTGTTAAAAATAATGAAAAGGCAAACTATAAGTGAGGAAAAATTGTAAACCTCATATCTAACAAAGTTCTATATTTAGAATATATAAGAACAAAATTGAATAGTAAGAAAATAACTTAATCAAAAGTGCTAAATTTTTTTTCACCAAAGACACCATATGAAAGGCAAATAGATATACAAATAATAGCCAAACTCTGTGGAGAAACACCAATTAAGCTTTCATTGAAATATACTGATAGTACCAAGTGCCAGCAAGGATGCAGAGGCTGAAGCACACATTGCTGGATTCCGAGAACCCAGATACAATTCTTATCTTTGTTCCTCGGTACAAAAAGTGTTTTTGGAATGTTCTGGCTTTCCAAAATTTGACTTATCTTTGACTTTTCCAAGTTTAAGTATAATATAGGTTGGTCCGAAATTTCTTACATTTAGCCTGCTTGTTATTGGCCAAGACTCCTAGATTTGTAATTTGGTGTCTAACATTAATTTGGAGAAATTGTCAGTTGCTATTGTGTCAAATTCTGCTCCTGACCTTCAGTGTCTTCATTCTGTTTTGGGTATTCCTGCTTAGAATATGTTGTTTCTTTCTCACACTTTTTGGATATTGTGTTGTGTTTCCTTCAGTTTTTCTTACACTTGCTCTCTGGTTTTTAGATGTTTCTATTTCCGTGTCCTCAACTTACAGACTCCCCATTCGTCTTATCTAGTCTGATAATTAGCCCATCAAGAATCATCCTTCATTTGTGTCCCGGGTCCCAGCATTTTTGATTTTAGCATTTTTTACAATTATCTCTTAGAAAGTCTTCCTCTATTGCTTATATTATCCATCTGCCTCACATTGCTGTGTGCTCTGCCCATTGGCGTCTTTAGCATATTAATTATGGAGTCTTGAAAGTCTTTGTCTGATAAGCCGTTTCTATCCCATCTGAATCTCGTTTAGATGCTTCTTGGTTTCTTCAGACTGTGCTTCTGCCTTTTATTATGCCTCAGGGGTTTTGTTGTTGGAAAGTGGACATGATGTACTAAGTCCAAGGAATTGTAGCCGAGAGTCCTTTAGTGACACAGTGGTAAAGCACTGGAAGGGGAGGAAGCTGTGCTTAGCTCTGAGTCTCTGGATGAGCCTGTGGCCCTGGACTGTGAACTTAGAGGGGCTCACGGCTTCTCCCTGTCCTGAGTAGTTCAGGGAAGTAGAAGGGGCTAGGCTGTGTATTTCCTTCTTCTAGGTAGGCAATGATTTCTTAAAAATTCCCAGCAGATTAGAATCATATAACAGTTTCTCCTTAGGGCAAGTCTTGGTAAGATCATATATTTCAAAATGGTTAATCTCCTACCCTTGCTGGAAGCACAATGAGAGTATCCTTTGAGAGCTTGGTAGAGCTCCTGTTGCTAAAATTCACAAAAATATCGAGGCTCCTATAGAAATGTTAACTCTCATGCCACCCATTCAGAGACTCCAGCAATTTGTCAATTGCAATGCAGACTTTCCCAGTCTTGCACTGGTCCTGGTACAGGTTGCTATTGGCGGGGCTCTTCTCTGGAACATTATGGTTTCTATATGGCCCTTTCCATCTCTCCAATCTTTGAAGCAGTACTTTGCCCTATGACCTAACTCCTCTCAGATCTAAGAAGAGTTGCTGATCCCCGACCCCTCCTTTTTCTATCCTGTCTTTGTTAGGACGGAGTTGCAATTTCTATGCTCCTTGCATGCTAGACGGGAAGTTCTGTGTGTTCATTTAGAAGATAAAAATTTTTAAAGAAAAAAATTCTCAGACGTAACAATAGTCCAGATGATGCCTGACTGCCTTTTGAAAATCCTGGCATGAGTCAGATTTAGATCCAAAACCCAGGTTATAGACCTGCAGAGAGATTGGGAAAGTCTTAACCCTACCTGTATCTCCTTCATAGTTTTGGGGGTGCCATTTATGTTTGTCTAGGTTCAATAATATCAGTAGCTTCCCAAAGGGAAAGTATCCAGAGTATTAGAACTATTTTGAAAAATGAATTCATGTCCCATCCGAAGAATTTCTAATTTAGGAGATTTCTGAACTATTGCTCTGTTATTATATTTTCGCTTATTTGTCTTTTCATTTGCTTTTTGCTTTTCAGCCATTCACATGTTTAGAAAGGTTTTAGAAAGGTTTAAGAGCTATTTACTGGTCAGACCTCTTCATCTGACTCGAATTTCAAGCAATCGATATGCATTTCATAACTGTGACCTGCAGGTGGCGCTGCTGTAGTATTCCAGTACAACTCTGAACAATAGCTATGGAAAACCAATTGGCTTTTAAAGAAGAAATAATGTAAAGACAGGGATACAGATCCAGTCAGAATAAAACACCTCACAGTTTGGGGACATAAAAAAAAATTGATCCATGCCTAAAAATAGTCATTTGTTCCTTCTAGTAACTCTAAGTGGATCTGAAATGTTACTTCCACCCTTCTAATTTGATTGACAGCCAACAGGCCAAAGGCAGCATATACTTGAACATTTCTCCAAATGCATCACCATTACCCACTGGAGAAAATCTATTACTTGAAACTGACTCTCTCCCCCTATACAGAGTATCAGTTCCTGAGTAGAAGAATTGGAAAACTTAAACCTTCACTGTAGATGTTATATTTGCAGTCCAAGATCTTGTAATCCTGAATCAAAGTGAGCACGTTCCAGCATCCAGGACCACAAGCCCGAGGATAGCATCCTTGGTGACCATCTAAGACCCAAGGGCTGCCTGAGGTTCTGATACAGGGTTAGAATTTTCATCTCCTAGGTTTTATTTTAATTTTTAATATTTTCTCTTGAGAAAAGGTCTTATGTAGCCCAGGCTGGCTTTGAACTCACTATGTAGCCAGAGGATAACCTTAAACTCCTGATCCTCCTGCCTGTACCTCCCAAGTGCTGGCACTGCAGGAGTCCAACACCGCACCCAGCACATTCCTTGCTCTTAAAGTGCCTCGCAAATAGATGACAATTTCCCCTAGCAAAGTGAATAACTTGGCGTCAAGCCTGGCCTAAAGATATTGTTGGCAGCAGGCATCATAGATGAAGTTCAGGGTCTCAATTGTTCCAGAAGATACATTTCTAGGTCTCAAGATAGATATGTCTAAAGTCAAATGTGTATGTGGCCAGAGAGTAGTGACTTGACTCACTTAGCATCCTGTTCCAAGGTGCTCTCAGAGACAAATGTCCTTCAGTAAAGCAGAGCTTCCCACCCTGTGTGACACAGCACAGACATTAGTCTTCTTGGTTTCAAGTGTCTGAGCAGACCCTGAGGATGTTATAGTCTGGATCAGTCACCTCTCCCCATGAACAATTGACTCCACTGATCCTGCTGAGTTAAACGCTGGTATTTTGTATATATTCCACAGCATAGGAAAAGCTATGGAGTTTTTACTTTGTTTAGTGGTGTTGTGGACTGAACCCAGGGCTTTGTACACAAAGTAGAAAGTTCTACAATAAATCCTGCCAGGAGTCTGTAGGGAATACCCACTGAGTTCAATTCTTCAATACATCTAGAAGATGACTAGCACTTTGACCTGTTGTGTGCTATAGTCTAGTTTGTCCAGATTAAGGCTTCCCCTTGGAAGCATGGATGGCCTCAGGGTAAGACTGTTCAACTGTGGAGATAAGCCATATGTGATAAAATGACAGCAAGCTGATCTGTGCCCATTCTAGTGATAGAATAGGGAAATAATAATATTTTCTGACAGACATGAATGTAATATGGTGTTTTATTTGGAGATGTTATTGCTGTGATGAAACACTATGATCAAAAGCAACTTGGAGAGGAAAGGGTTTATTTGACTTACATTTTCTGAATCACAGTCAACTGTGGGAAGTCAGGGCAGGCACTCAAACAGGAACCTGGAGGCAGGAGCTGAGGCAGAGACCATGGAGAGGCGCTGCTTATTGGCTTGCTCCTCAGGGTTTGTTCAACCTGATTTCTTATAGCATCCAGGACCACAAGCCCAAGGATAGGACCACTCACAATGGGCCAGGTTCTTCTCCATCAGTTACTAAGAAACTGTCCCACAGACTTACCTACAGCCAGATCTTGTGGAGGCATCTTTTCATCTGAGGCTCCTTCCTGTCTAGTGACTCTAGTTTATGCCATGTTGACATAAATCTAACCAGCACATACATTTAGACAGCTCATGGACTCTTTGCGAAGGCAAGAAATAAACTATCTTTCTACTACAGATTTGACTCTCACTCATAGCCCTTTCCCAAATAAGAGATGCATGAAATTTGCCACTATTCCCAAATTACAATGAGTAAAGCAACATAGAGACACCCCTCCCAAACACACACATGCACCCTATTGAAGGTCCAAGGGTATCAGACTTAACCTACACATCCCCCCCCCATGGGAGTCACTGGGACTGTGAACAATAAGGCCAAGCTCAGCTAGTTGGCTCTTGAGGAAAACTATAATTTTTATTCATCATCCTGAATTTGATATCTATCCTGTCTTCTGTGGTCAATTGTAAAATGCATGATGGAACAATACTTCAAGGGCAAACATATCCTGTTGCCCTTTCTCTGGCCCACTGAGGCCTGTGTAGAGAGGTAGAAACAAGTGGTAGCATTTTAGGACTCATAAGTGGTGACAGTGTGAAGCCACAGCAACAGTGGGAAGAATGAGGACGTGGGCTAGAAGAGCATCACTTTGTGCACAAGTCAGTGCTTTAGGGACAGTCACAAAGTTGTGCAGCCATCACCATTATTAATTTTAGAACATCATCATCACTTCAGGAAGAAATGTCACTCTTCACTTTAGTCTTCCCTTAGCCCCTATGAACCATCTCTGTGGATTTGGGTATGCATAAATGGAAGCACACAGTGTGCTTTTATATTTGGATTCTTTTATTTAACATGTTTTGAATGCTCATCCACGTTGTAACAATTACCAGTACTTCATTATTTTCATAGGTGAATAATATTCCATTGCATGGACAAACCAAATTTTATTTATTCATCTGTTAATGGAAATTTAGTTTTTCCCACTATTTTTTTTTACATGCGATGCATAATAATGTTATACATATTAGTGCATAAGTTTTTGTGTGGACACGTTTTTATTTCTGTTGGGTAAAAAACACTGAGAATTATTGGACTTTGTCACATCTCTCACTTTTCAAGAAACCTCAAGACTTTTTCTAACTTGCTCTTATGACTATTATTGTTTGTATTGCTGTTCAGAACAAACAACAGAAAACACAAAAAACTTCTATAGCCTGCCATGTACTATTTGACTCAGAGAATAACTCCAGGACCAACCTGACAACTTCTACTTCCTCCATTTCCTTTTGTGTCTGCCCTGGTGGTGCTGTATCTAAATGGAGGCCATCATGTTTAGGGGACAGAGGTGGTAAGAAAGGCTCACAGGACAGAAAACTCTTGCTAGGCTTCTGAAATAACAACGTGCAAGCCAATCTATCTAGAGTAGAGCAAACAAAATGCCAAGAGATTGGTGGACAAGGTCAGACAGGAAAGGGCTTTGGCCAGAGAAAGTTTCTCTGATGAGCTAGTGTTTGAGCAGATACCTAGATGAAAGCATTGTGAATAAAGGGAGTAGACAGGGCAAAGGCCCTGTGGTGGCAGCATGCTTGGCTTTTCGGAGGGCTAGCCAAGGGAACTAGTATGGCTAGAAGACTGAAAACAAGAGTGGGAGTGATAGAGTAAAGGCAGGCGGAGATACACAGGGAGGGGAGAGGCTATAACACCTTTGGTATGGTTTAAATATATCCTCTCCAAGTCATGTACTGAAGATGTAATTTCCATACAACAGTGCTGAGAAGTGATTTAGAGGTAAGTAGGTCACGAGACTGTCACCTTCTTGTATAGATTAATGCTGTAATCATGGGAGAAAGTTAGCTTATCAAAGGAATTGGCTCCCGACAAAAAGATGGGTTTGTCCCCTTTCTTTCCTTCCATTTCTTTGTCTTTCTGTCACAGTCACTGAATACTTGCTCCTTCTGGCCATGCGATGCTTTCTGCCACATTATGATGCAATAAGAAACCCTGCAAGATCAGACTTCCCAGCCTTCAGAACTGTCAACCAAATAAACATCTATTGTTTATAAATTACCCAGTGTGTGGTATTTTTTTTTTCCAGCAGCAAGAATAAATCGACAAAACGGTCTTGATGGCTGTTAAGCAAGTATATACTTTACCGACAAGATAAATGGAGCATTATGTGGGGGATTATACAAGCAGCTGAGGCTGTAGCCCAGTGGCAAAGCATTTCCTGATGGTACATGAAGCTCTGGCTTCAATTTCCAGCCCCACAGAAGAAAAAGAACCACTCTAAGAAAGGAGTAACAGGGCCTGACTTGTATTTTAAAGAATCCCTTTGTCCACTGTGTGAGGTGGGGCTGCAGAGGTGATCAGAAGATACAGCTCTGCTCTTCACCAGACCTGGAAAGCAGGGTATACACAGATACATCAGGCAGAGGGATTTACTTAGATCACAACACCCCCTGTTTAACACTCTCCAGTGGCTTCCCTAGCACATCCGATCCTCTCTGGTGTCCTTGCCTGTAAGATCAGTGCCCGCCTTTGTTCTCAGCACGTTTCACTCCCCCACTCCCTCCAGCTATGCCAGCCTCACTGAGCTACCTTCCCAGTGGCCCTGCTGTTCACACTCACCAGGCTTATTTTTGATTCTTTTGCATTTTTATTCTGCCATAATTTTCTCCAAAGTTTTATCATCACCCAGAACCCACCTGAATATCACCTACATAAGAAAGGACTTCTCTGACCCCCTGCCACAGAGCAGCTCTGGAGCCACCACCACCACCACCACCACCACCACCACCACCACCACCACCACCACCACCACCACCACAGCCACCCACAGTGCTCTGTCTCACACTTCTCTTTGTGATTATCTTGACTATTTACATATTTTTAAGGTCACCCTTGAATGTGAACATCAGAACATAGGCACTTTATTTTACCCAGTATTCTATTTCCAAGAACCTGGGAAAGTGTTGGCTCACTGTAGGCGCTTCCTCCATGTCTGTGGAATGGACAATGGCAAGAAAGTCAAGCCATTGCTCTTGAGTTTTCTAGCCATATAAGGACAGGCTAGACTTTAGGAAAGAAACTGTGCAAAAAGTAAAGGAAGCTAAAAGTACAACAAAGGAAGAAACTGCAAAAAGTATTGCTAAGCTTTTCAATACAGCATGGGTCACTGAAAGCTGGATTGAGCCCCTATCCACACAAAAACCACAGCTAACCTCACACTCAATGGAGAGACGGAACACTTCCCACTAGGGACAAGATGCAGACTCCACTCAGGCTAATTCTATCCAACACTGGAATGGACATTCTACCCAGGGTAGTTAGGAAGAAAGTAGAAGAAAAGGCCTCCAAATTAGAATGAAAGTTGAAAAACCACCTCCTTTTGCAGGCAACATGATCTTGCATCTCCAAAATCCTAAAGAAACCACTAAAATAAACACTGCTAAAATCCGAGTGGGAGGTCAGCAATGTTGCAGGCAGCTTGCAGGGAGGGCATCGGGGCTAGAAGACAGGACGTCCTTCCTGTCCAGAGTTGCTGGAGCAGCCTTTCCATGCTCTAGGCTACCATCTTTGTGGCATGAAATCGTCCAGGCACACAAAGACTCATTCTGTCTTTCTGTAAGCAGTACTCCAGCTCCAGCCTCATCTCCCTTTGTTCAAAGGTTGAAGGATTATATTCTCATATCCTGTGTGCCTTGTGAACTGTGCCAGCCAAGCCAGTCTGCAGCCAGAGTGTAGTTATCTCAGGATAAGGAATTGGACTCTATAAAGCATCATTCTTTAAGCTTTTGTACTCTCTCTCGCTCCCTCCCTCCCTCTCTAGTTTTGTTTTTCACTTGGTTTCCTAGCAAATTTCCTTTTGAGAAATTCCAATATTGTCTCATCTGAACCAAGGGGAATAAGATTTGTCTACAACTTGGTCACTGTAGGGCTAGCTTAGAGGTCAGGGGTCCCTTGAGGCTAGGTGTGGGGGTAGCTGCAGCCAGCACAGCTGGAGATGCAAAGGAGGGTTGAAGCTGTGCAGATTTGTTTTTTGGACGATGGCTTAAGATACTGAAATGATAGGCTTTTGGCTTAGGATCGAGTGCATCTCACTAGGGAAGAATGTGGTTGCTTGGAGACTTGCCGATCTGATCAAGATGACTTTAACTGGGGGGAGGGGGGGACATGCCCATATCACACTGTAAGGCCAGATACTATAGACAGAAGCAGGCATGTCAGGAACAGAAGAATAACAGAACAGACACCCTGTGATTTTCGGGAGAAAATGGCTGAGAAGGAAATTGGGTATGGTGCTTCAAGCTTAGATTGTCAATATGCCAGTGTGAAGAGTGAGAACAGAAAACAAAGCAAATTGAGATTGTTTTCAAACACAAAAAAAAGTAAAGAAAAATCGAAGCTATCACTGAGACTCAGGAGTAAAAAATCCACAACTGAAAGACATTCATCATCTGCTAGAGTGACTTGAGTTTCCACCCATAGGACAGAATCCTTTGTGCTCATTTGTACCAACTTTGTGGCATCCAGAGGGTAAGATTAGGAACACAGAATCAGAGAGAGAAGCACTGAGGAAATGAACATGAAGTCCAATAACTGTGGAAACTCTTCCCTTGGTGCCTCACATTGTGGACAGATGAGTGAAGAAGTCAGACAGGCCTTCTGCGCTCACAGCTCCTACTGAGAGCAGATAGAAAAAAAATGCAGGCACTAAAAATGAACAAAATAACCTCCAGATCACTAAAAGATCTGCAGAGAAAGTGCAAGCGATTGCAGTAAAGAGGAGGGAGGACCGGGAAGCTTGGGTGCGCTGAGGTCACCTACCAGCAAGGGTGACTGTTGACTGCAGGGAGAACAAAGTGTTGGAGTAAACCATGGGAACAAAGAGAAGTGCTGGGAGACAGGAAACAGCCAAGGACCAGAGGGTGATCCAGGCAATTGGCTCAGATTTCTCCTGCTGGAAATGGGCAGGAGTTTAGGTAGCTTATTGGGGGAAGGGGGAATTATGGAAAGGTAGCAAGGAAGTCACAAGGGAAGAAGGAAAGCCCAAGTGAGGAGGCTTCAATCCCACTTGGAAGAGGGAACAAAATAATCCTGGGAGGCAGAGGAAGGGAGGGACCTGGGTTGGACAGGGGAGGGGAAAAAGGAGGGGAAAAGAGTAGCAGGATCAGGTATGGGGGTGGGGAACAGGAAAGAAGCCCAGGGGACCAGGTGAATGAATGGAAATATGCAGCTGTGGGGTAGGGTGGAGGGCAGTGGGAACCTCTGGAAAGTCCCAGAGACCTAGGGTATGAAAGGCTCCCAGGACTCAATGGAGATGACCTTAGCTGCAATGCCCAATAGTGGGGTGATGGAACCTGAAGAGAACAACTCCAGTAGATAGATAGGTCCCCCAATGGAGGGATAGTGTCACCAACCCATCTCCAAAGTTTTTGACTCAAATTTTTTTTCCTGTCTAAAAGAAATACAGGTGCAAAAATGGAGCAGAGATTGAAGGAAAAGCTGTCCAGTGACCATTTTAAAGTAACAATGGCCTAACTTGGCATCCATCCCATGGGCCGGCACCAAACCCTGATGTTATTACTGATGTTGTGTTGTATCTGCAGACAGGAGCCCAGCATGACTGTCTTCTGAGAGGCTCTACCAGCAGCTGACTAAGACAGATGCAGATACTTAGGGCCAACCATTGGACTGAAGTCGGGGACCCCAATGGAAGAGATAGGGGAAAGATTGAAGGAGCTGAAGGGGATGGCAATCCCATAGGAAGAGCAACAGTGTTCACTAACATGGACCCTTGGGAGCTTCAGAGACTAAGCCACCAACCAAAGAACATACATGAGCTGGTCCAAGGCCCCTGGCACATATGTAACAGAGGACTGCCTTATCTGGCCTCAGTGGGAAAGGGTGTGCCTAATTCTGCAGAGACTTGATGCCCCAGGGAAGTGGGGTATAGTGAAGGGTGGGTGAGGTGAGGGTGAGGGAATACCTTCTCAGGGACAAAAGGGATGGGGAATGGGGTGAAGAAGTCTGGGAGGGGGAACTGGGAGGGAGGACAACATTTGCAATGTAAATAAATAAAATAAATACTTTAGAAAAAAAAGAAAAGAAAGAAAAAGGAAAGGTAGTCAGGAGCAAGTATGTTCATAAGCCATCCATGTGTTGGGGAAATCCCTGGGAAACAAGGACATCTTTCCTGAGGCACACATTCTCCATGAACAGTACCTTCCATGTTTCCTGATAAAACATCTAAAAATCAGAAGGGATGCTCTGAAGTACCAAATGGAAGGGATCTGGGAAGTGCTGACAATGTCTGCTGTTGTCACAAGGAAGTCTGGAGCAGAGTCAGAAAAGGGACAGTCTGGAGGGTTGAGCAGGACAGGATTAAGATCACCACAGGCCAAGACCAACTGCAAGCGGAGGCATTTGAGTCAGCCTGAACAACATTTACTTCTGTGTTTGTTTGCTTTATTTCATGTTCGTTTTTAAAGGTCAAGGAGAAAATCAGAGGAGTTCATATATGGTCTTAAATTTCCAGTTCTTTTAGAAAGAGAATCCTCAACTCCAATAGTACTGACTTGTCCTTGGGTAAGATGACAATGGAGTAGATGCCTCATTTGGGAAGGTCCTATGCTCTCCAGTGAGGGGGTCTTCGCTGAGACTGTAGTAGGTGATGAAAGATGCTAAAGTGACTGAAGGTGGAGAACAGGCCTGGGGCAAGCCCAAGCAGACAGAGCCTGTCAGGTCATCAGACCTAGCAAACAGATGCAAAAGCTTAATTTGCCTTGTGATTGCCTATATTAGAGAAAAGCAGAAATCAAACGACCAGTCAGAAACAGCCAATAGACCTTTTATTATAGAACTATGGATATTCCAACTAGATAAACAAAATAAGATGAGCAAATTATTGTAACTGATCAAATGCTTTCTTGGCTTCTTCTGCATCCATCCTAACCAACAACAAATATGTTCAGTCTCTGTACAGAGTGAGGTTAAACATGGAAGTATGAAGCCATAAGATGGTTAGGGCAGTGACCTGGACACAAACTGATAGAGCCTTGGAAATGGGCTCTGGTGGGCATGAGAGGCAGAGAAAGAATTCAGTATGTAGTTGTCAATGGGTAGGACAGTGTATGCTGATGTAAGAATGATGGACTGTGTAGCATTTTAGCAGGACAGGTAGATTTCTGCCTCTAGAAGTTATGGAACTCGTCCACTAATTGTTTGAAAATAGGAAAGACTGTAGAAGTAATGGTGCATGTCTGGCCACTTTCATCCATGATATTGGATATCAGTGTAATTTGTTCATTTTCATTTCTACATAATATATCACTGTATGAATACACCAAAATTTATGCTTTCTACTTGTGCTAGCTGTTGGGGTTGTTTTCAATTATTATTATTATTATTATTATTATTATTATTATTATTATTATTATTATTATTATTATAAATAATCCTGCTAAAACATCACCTCACACATGTCTTTTGATTAACATATACCTGTATCTGCTAGAAGTACTGCTTTGTGTGTGATATGATGTATGTATTGAATTTCTGTACATACTGACAAGAACTTTCCAAAGTGGTTGTACAAATCTATTCTCACACAAACAGTATTCATGACTTGTAACTGGGCTAGGAATGTATCTCAATAGTTGAGTGCTCACCTAATTTGTAAAGGCTCTAGGTTCAATCCTTAGAAACACAACAAGGGGACAAGAGCATAGTTTGGTGGTAAACTTCTAGCTTAGCATATGGAAGTCCTGGTTTCGATTCTTAGTTTTACAAACAAAACAAAAACAATCTTAGCCACTTGTCACATGTCTCCTCACTTTTTAGGTATGGTTCTTGATAAACAAAATCTTAGTACAACCCAACCTAACAATTTTTCCTGTATGATTATCATTGTTATGTTCTGATCATCCATATATATATATATATATATATATATATATATATATATATATATATATATATATATATATATATATATATATATGCTGAAGGAACCATAACGTTGGTAGTTACACTAAAAAAATTCCACTTGATAATAATGTAAGAGAAAAAAAATAAATGTAACTGTTTTGACTTCGGCATTTTTATGTATGTATTAGTGAATAAGGTCTCTGGAAAATTCATAACCACAAAGAGTTATGGATAAAATTAATATGCCCTGAATATCCAGGAAACAGAATCTAAAAATTCACAAACTATCCTATGTTGCTAGGTTCCTGAGAAGCAAAAGTAAACCAACTCAATAGGATGGAATATCAATCCAGGCCAGAGAGTTCACCAACAAAATCTCACAAAACTGAATTAAAACACCTGAAGAAATGATAATACAATTTGGCAGAAAAAATAGGCAGTAGTGTTATACCTGTGTGAAACCCCTGAAATGGACCCATAATATACAACTATTATAGTTAAAGAAATAAAATGAAGATATGGCTCAGTAGTAAAGACAATATATTTATTCTTACAGAGGACTTGAAATTGCTTCCCACCACCCATGTTGGGTGGATCACAACTTCTTGTAACTCCTGCTCCAGGAGGCCCCATGCCCTTTTTTTTTTTTTTTTTTTTTGCCATCCACAGATGTGTTCCCATTGGTGTTGCAAACACTCACACAGATACACATACATGAATAAAAATAAGCCTTTAAAAAAGAATTAAAAGTGAGTAGGACAAAATAGTAGTAATAATAATAATTAATAATTCTTTGAAAACACTACTCTTTTCTTTTCCATCCACATTAGAATATGACAATCAATATTTTTATATTTTTAATTGAAGGAATTGTAGACTCATATGTATTTGCCAGAAATAATACAGGATCCTATCTAATTTTCACCTTGTTTTTCTGACTGAGAATACCATGCATTATTAAAGTACAATATCATAATCAGAATTTTGACACTAGAACAATAGACTCATTTTATTTGAATTTCCCCAGTTTTACATATACCAAGCATTTGTGTGGGCATTTATGTTGTTATACTCTGTCTCATTCCTGCCTCCCCCCCCCATACTCAATCATAAGCAACCACTAATCTGTTTTACATCTCTATAATTTTGTCATTTCAAAAATACACGAGTTGAATCATGCTGTATATAAAATTGCAGGGTTAGCTTTTTTTTTTTTTCACTGAAGATGACTCCTTTGAGAATCATGTACATGGCTGTGTGTAGCATGGTTTATCCCTCTTTGGTGACTAGTATTGCAAGGCCTGAATATACTACAGTTTGTTTATGCATTTGCCTATTAAAAAATATGGGTCTTTTCCAGGTTTGGGCCATTTTGAATAAAGCTGCTGTAAACATTCACATGCAAATTTTTGTTTGAGTCTAAGTTTTCTTTTCTCTGGAATAAATGTCGGGGAGTCCAGTTGCTTGAGCACTTGTACACGATACATTTAGATTGTAAAAAGAACTTCTTTGAAAACAGACGTGGACATACTTCCAGTGGGATTCATTTCACTCAGAACTGCTTTAGATATCCATGGTCTTCTCTATGCCTATATAAATTTTAAGATTTTTAAGACATTTTTCTTACTTCTGTAAAGAATTATATTGGAATTTTGTTGGAGATTGGGTTGAATCTATAGATCATTTTGGTAGAGCAGTCATTTAACAATATCAATTATTTTCAATCCCTGAAAATGGGAAGTTTCTGCAACTTCTAGTGACTTCTGCAATTTCATTATTCAGAATTTGAAAGTTTTTATTGTAAAGATTTTTTTTTACTTCTATGTTTAGACATAGTTCAAGGATGTGTTTATAGACAATCTAGAAGGGACTGTTCCCTTGATTTCTTTCTCAGTATGTTTACCATTCATACATAGAAAGGCTGCTGATTTTGTATGTTAATTTTATATCTTGCCATTTTGCTGAAAGTGGTTATTACCTCTATAAGTTTTCTGATGAATTCTTTGGTGTCTCTTATGTATGCAGTCATATCATCTGCAAATAAGGATACTTTGACTTCTTCCATATCTATGTTAAGCCCCTTTATTTCCTCCAGTTATCACAGTATTTAGTACTTCAAGCTGTATATTGAACAAGAGTCTAGGAAGTTGACACTCTTGCCTTGCTCTCCTGGGTGCTGCAGCAGGTGAGGGGCTGAGCCACCTTTCACACTGTCAGGCCTCATTCACCTACAAGGCCCCATGCCTATCCCCTCCCCCACAACCAGAGTCAGCTGTACTGTGCCACCCAGGGCAGGTGCAGGCTGCTCTCCTGGGTGCCAGCTTTCCCAGCTGTCACAGGTGGCAAGGGGTGATTGAGGAGGGCATCTCTTGCTCTCCAAAGGCAGTAGCATTCTTTTTAGCCCAAATTTTGCTAGTTTGAATTTTCTTTCTTTCTTTCTTTCTTTCTTTCTTTCTTTCTTTCTTTCTTTCTTTCTTTCTTTCTTTCTTTCTTTCTCTCTCTCTCTCTCTCTTTCTTTCTTTCTTTCTTTCTTTTTTGATTTTTGTTGTTGAAGTTGTTTATCTTCTCAAAGAACCAGTTCTCATTTCAGTGATTATTTCTACTGTTTTATTCATTTCTATTTAATTAATTCTACCCTGATCTTATTAGTTTTTTCCCCCATATATTGCATCCCATGATGTTTTAGGATATTTAATTTTTATTTCAGAGGTATATACGTTTTAATTTTTGACACTGAATTTTAATTTTTTTCTTTTTTCTTTTCTTTTTTTTTTTTGAGACAGGGTTTTTCTGTGTAGCCCTAGCTGTCCTGGAACTCACTCTGTAGACCAGGCTGGCCATCCTCTTGTCTTTCAGATTAAATGCATGTGCCAGTACAGCTGTATTATGTTGCCTTTTCTGATTTTTGTTTGAGTTACACATGATGCAATTCTTTAAAATATTTGAGATTTTTCCAGGGCTCAAGAGATGGCTCAGTGATTAAGAGTGTTTGCTCTTTGTGCAGAGGACCTGAGATTGATTCTTAGCACTCACATTAGGTAGCTCACACTACCTCCTCCAAGGGATCTGATGCTCTTCTCCAGTCACCCACATTCATGTGCATACAAACACACTGCATGCATTTATACCACATGCATGCTACAGCCCATAGAATTTACAAAGGTCTATCAGATCTCATGGTTCTGTAGTTACAGATGGTTGTAAACTCAGATGGTTGTGAGCTCCCCTGTGGCTGCTAGGTTTTCTTTAAGAGCAACAAATGCCATCTCTCCAGCCACATACATACAATTTTAAAAACCAAAAACAAATCTTAAAAATTGAGATTTGTTAATATGTATGATTCTGAATTTTTGGTCAGAAATTTCAAAACCTTCACATTTAGTTACTTGACATCAGTTTTAAAAGCTGGGATTTAGAGTATGGTCTTGTGATTGGTTAGTTTATATATGAAACTTATGTTCTGTGGTAAGTATATCTCTAAATGCTGACGAATCCTGGGACAGTCTCTCTCCACTCAGCAAGATCCCAGATGGCAGAGTGCCAATAATATAGGATATAAGAAAACGTAGTTAATATAAAAACAAACATTAGCGCTTGCTGTCCTTCTCCTCTCTTGCTCTTCCCTTCCTGCTCCGCCCTTTCCCCATTCCCTTTCCCCCTCTCTTTTCATGTGCTCATGGCTGGCATCTACTTCTCTCTCTCTCTCTCTCTCTCTCTCTCTCCCTTTCTCTGCCACTACTACCTTCTTAACTCCCCTCTCCATGCCCTGAATAAACTCTATTCTATACTAAAAAATAAATAAATAAACATTACTTCCATTTACATTCTTTTCCTTCTGCACACTTAATATTGTTGTCTTGGGCATCAGACATGTTCCACTCATCAAATGCCATTTAGAAAACCTATGAAGATACTCCACTTTATATACTCACATTTCTGTTCTTTCTGCTGCCTCATGAGTCCTCTTTTTGTTATTTTATGTGTGAAATGCTTCTTTAGAAACATATTAAGGGAAATGCTACTGCTGACCAAATTTTTTTGAGCATATTTTATGTAGGAACGTGATTTTCCATTTATACCTGAAGGATACTTTGACTAGACACAGGGTTTATCCTTGAGAGAATTTTTTTTTATTTTTTATTTTTTTCAACTTTTATTAGATATTTTCTTCATTTACATTTCAAGTGTTATCCAGAAAGTTCCCTGTATCCTCCCCCCTCCCGGCCCTGCTCCCCTACCCACCCGCTCCCACCCCTTGGCCCCGGAGTTCCCCTGTATTGGGGCATATAAAGTCTGCATAACCAAGGGGCGAGAGAATATTTTTTAAGTTCTTGAAAAAACCACTTCCTTCTGGTATTCATAGTTTCAGACAGAAAATATTCTGAAAGTAGAATTGAGAGTTTTCATATTGATAGTCGGTCATTTCTGTCCCAACTTCTTCTTTTGTCACTGCTTCTCAGAAATTCTATTAGAATATATCTCAATGTGTAGTTTTGCTCTATGAAGGGTAATCCTTGGCTTTCTCAGTGTCTTGACACCTTTTACCCACTCTTGGTATGTGTGCCATGTGCATGCAGGTGCCTACAGAGACCAGAATATAGCACCCAATGCAATGGAGCTGAACTTAAAGGAGGTTAAGCCTCCTAAAGGTGAATACTTAATCAAACCCAGTGCTCATCCACTCAGCTATATCCTCACCCTATTTTCTTTTAATTCTAGGACTCCAATGACATCAGTGCTTTATTTTTGTTATTATCCCATAAATACTGAGAATCTGTTTTTTCCCTCAGTCTCTATTGTCTTTGTTGTTCAAATTTTGTCAGTTTCATTGACCTATCCTCAAATGCACTGATTCACTAAATTACTGGACCCATATAATAGGCATTTAAATTTTATTATTGTCCTTTTGGTTTTGTAGTGTCTATTTGACTATTTTATGTAGCTTTTATTATATTGCTGGGAATTTCTGGTTTTTCATTTGTCTCAAGATAAGTTTTAGTTATTTGTTGAAACGTTTATGATGATTGTTTTAAAATCCATGTCAAGATAATGTGAACATGTGATTCAATTTAGCACTAGCAGCTATGCATCACTTTTTTCTCTTCCAAGTTTTGATTTTTCTCATTCTTATTATGAAAGGACCATTGTGTCCTGGATTTCCTGGATGTTTTGGGTTAAGAGTTTTAAGATGATAGAATCTTTTAAAGAGAAAATGAATAAATCCCTTTAAAAATACAGGAAACACCCATTAAAAGAGGTAGAGACTTTTAAAGAGGAAATAATTAAATATACATAAATACAGAAAAATACAAACAGGTGCAGGATATGAATAAAACTATACAAGAACTGAAAATGGAAATAGAAGCAATAAAGAAAACACAAACAGAGATAACTCTGGACATGGAAAGCCTATGAAAGAGAACAGGAACTACAGCCACAAGAATCACCAACAGAATATAAGACATGGAGAGAGAATCTCAGGCATAGAAGATACAATGGAAGAAACTGATACATCGGTCAAAGAGAATGCAAAATCCAAAAAGTTCATGACACAAAATATTCAAGAATTGAATGGGATATTATGAAAAGACAAAACATAAGAATAATAGGAATAGAAGAAGGAGAAGACTCCCAGGTCAAAAGCCCAAAGAACTTTTTCAACAAAATCATAGAAGAAAATTTCCCTAATCTAAAGAGATGCTCATAGACATATAGACGTTTACAGAACAACACATAGATTGGACCAGAAAAGAAAATCCCCCCCTGCCCCATAATAATCAAAACACTAAATGTACAGAACAAAGAAAGAATATTAAAAGCTGCTAGGGATAAAAAGAAAGGGGGGCCAGTGAGATGGCTCAGCAGCTAGAACAGTAGTTCTCAACCTTCCTAACGCTGTGACCTTTTAATACAGTTCCTCATGTAGTGATCCCAACCAAAAATTATTTTTGTTTCTATTTCATAACTATAATGTTGCTACTGCTATGAATTATAATGTAAATATTTTTGTAGATATAGGTTTGCCAAGGGGGTCAGAACACACAGGCTGAGAAGCACTGAGCTACAGGTACTTGTTAACTAGCCCAAGGACAATCTCCAAGACCCACAATGTAAAAAGAGAAGAGCAATTCCTGCAAATTGTCCTTCCTTCTCGATATGTGTGTCATGGTACAAGAGTGTGTGCACACTCAGGTGCAACTCCCCCCCCCCAAAAAAAAACCCTAGGATTTAAAAAGCTTATTACAAAATCAGTTTATTGTGTCCTAGACATGTCGTCTACTATTTCAGTAGTTCGTAATCCTATTTAAAGCTTTTCTTTTGGCAGTAGTCACTCTACGTATGACATACAGATCTTGGACTGTGACTATGGGCTC
This sequence comes from Mus minutoides, assembly GCA_902729485.2. Taxonomy (NCBI): domain Eukaryota; kingdom Metazoa; phylum Chordata; class Mammalia; order Rodentia; family Muridae; genus Mus; species Mus minutoides. The sequence continues at coordinate 3,410,479 of LR749485.1, read as the reverse complement.
TGATTCCAGGGACAATTAAATTTGAGAGCCTCTGAAGGCTGTTTTCCCCGATTGATTTATATGGTGCTGCAGGGGCTCCCACTGGTTGTTGATGGTGAAACTAAGTGGACACAAGGAGTTTCCCCAGGCCATTAAAAGAAAATGATGCATACTTCCTGAGCCATACCACTTTGGGTAGGATCTCATTTGCTAGCACTTCCAGCACTAAACCAGTTAACTGCTTTCTCTTGTCAGGGAATGGGAGCATCAGTGTGAATGGAAGGCATTATTTCTCTTGGTCCCTTATTGTTTGCAAATCTTTGAACTGATTTTGCCTTTTGATGTATGACACTTTGCTCCAGAATTTCCACAGGGATTCCTGTACCACCCAAGGGAAAGACAAAAGGCATCTAGGCAGCCCTCTGCTGCCAGAATGGAATCAGTAGAAACTGAGCCTGCATGTCCTTCTTCTAGGTTGAAAGTCAAAGAATGTCTTTTTAATATTTTTCCCAAACCTAAAGTACCAACAAATACATTTTAAACCTGCCACTTTTCAGAGCTCTCACTGGATTGAATCTCGTGTTATTTCCTGAGTTTATCTTATGGAGTGTAAACTATCATCTCTAGGTCCAACAAATGGCTTATCTCAGATTGGTTTCAACTAGTTTCTGTTTTTCTTGACAATGAAGTACATATTCCCATTTCTTCACATGTGTGCTAACTTTTTATTTTGTCTTGAAACTTGTGGATTCTCTAGGACAGTCAGACTACTGATTTCCTGTTCTGGTGGGCAGATAAATGACTATTTAATAATATAAAATTCATAAGTATTTATTTTACAGTTCCATATGTGTAGGTGTGTGTGTGTGTGATAGAGACACACACACACACACACACAGAGAGAGAGAGAGAGAGAGAGAGACAGACACAGAGAGAGAGAGAGAGAGAGAGAGAGATCAGTGTTGGATGTTTTTCTCAGTATTTCTCCATCTTATTTTGAGACCGGGTTTTTCAATGAACCTGAACCTCATCTGTTCTGCTAGACTCACTAGCTAGCAAGGCCCCGAGACCCTTCTGTCTTCACTGGGCTTAAATATGCACACTCAGAATTTTACATGGGTGCCAGGGAGCAAAAATCTGGTCCCCATTATTGCATAGCAAGCAATTTAACAATGGAGTCATTCCCCTACAGCCTTGTCTTATGTCTTTTTCATGGTAAGTCTGTTTCAATAATTAGCTTTTAGTCTCAGAGAAAGTCCTTTCATCTTTGGACAGTCTTTGCTCCAGCCCAAAGCCTTCTGAGTTTCAATGGGAAACTTGAAATCTTTACCCTTTTATTTTGCAATACTCAAACTTCGAATTCTGTCTGCTCTGAAGTAGGCAGGGGCTGAAAGCCCTATGTAGGACTTGCAACCTTCTAGCTATTGCTTTCTTCCAAGTCCTTGGAGTCCCTCCATGCACACAAAGCCCAGTGTCAGTTGAAGATTTTAGAAGCTCTGGTCCCAACTGCTGACTGTTCTGACCAGCCCAGTCTCTACCCTCTGACAATGCAAAAGGAAATCGTGTGCATTTCTCACTAAGGTGCAGTAATTCTGTGACACAGGAACTATAGCTAGACACAGGGGAAATGATACATAGCTGTGGCTTTCAACCAGTGATAGTTTCCTCTTTTAGGAATCAAATCTCTTCTAATGTCTGTTTTTGTTCAGTCTTCAAAGCATTCAAATAACTTTTTAAAATTTCAAATACTCCTCCAAAATAAAATTTTATCTAGGGTTATTAATTGTTATTTGTGGAACAATTAGATTAACATAAGCTATGTTGCCCTTACTAGGATCAGAACTGCCCCCTTTCTGCTCTTTTTAATCACGGCCTCTTCATTTGAGTTGATGTCGACATAGACTCCTTCCAGGCTTCTTTTTTCTCTAGCTGCACTTGTAAACCATACATAATCACCACCAGAGTGGTTTGATTTTAAACTGCTCTCCTTTCTTGGTTTTCAGGGTCTTTTCTTCTCATCATGTAAACTCTATTCATCAGACATTCTGTTACTATAGTGAATATCTGATACATACTGCTGAAAGGATAAAGGATTTTTAAAAACAATTTCAAAGTTTTTTTGTTTACACTCCTTGCCTTCCCTAGATCTATAGTGACGCAGAGCACCATGGGATGTGTAGTTCCATTCACCTGACAGTGGACAGGATGCAGAGAAACAGTGGTAAACTAAGACAAGATATGGGTTGTACAGCCACATACCCATAGTGATCCACTTTCACCAAAGTTTCTACAGCCTTCCTAAAGAGCACAAATTATGAACCACATCTTCAATAATGAACCTGTGGAACACATTTTATGTTCAAGCCTTCATAATAGGGCAATGTCAAAACTGTAAGGCATTGTTGGGCATGGTGACTCATGCCTTTAATACCAGCATTAGAGACAGAGGCAGGTAGATCTCTATGAGTTCAAGGGAGGCCTGGAATACAGTTAGTACCAGTACATCTAGAGCTACATACTGAGACACTGCCTCAAAAACAACAAAAACAAACAAACAAACAAACAAACAAAAGAAAAAAAAAAACAATTCCATAGCATGACTAAACTCCTATCCATCTTTTAACCTTTATATTTGGACATTTGCTCATCTATCCAGATACCTGTTCTTACACCATCCTGGATTGCCTGCATTTTCTCTAGTATGCCTTATCTTATATGGGGGCTTTTGTGTTCTTCCTTTTTTAGGATATTAAAACAAGAAAGACAATTGGAGAAAATTATCTTTATAATAAGAATAATAGGGAAAAAAGAATAATAGATAGCACTTACCTATTACTAAGTGTTTGGGGCTTTTGTATTCTGCCTTCTCTCTGATAGTAAAACAACAAATGATAATTGAAGGAAATTTACTGTGATCATAATGATAATAGATAACATTTATTGAGTGCATTCTGTGTGCCAGTGCTGTAGAAGATGCTTTCAAATTATTTTCTCATTTCATCCTCACAACAACCTTGCAAAGTAACTACCCTTCTAATCCTCACATCATAGATGACAAAACTGTGCCTCAGAAATTGAACATGGCAGTGGAAGGGTATTCTAGAATCCAATCATGTTCCACAATCTTCCACTTAAGCAAAGTATTATATATTAAAGCTTAGGAAAAAAAAACCCAAGATTGCCCTTGAGAGCTGAACTGTTGAATTAATGTAAGATGAATATTAACCAAAATATGCAGTGACACCTTAATAAGACAGAATGGTTCCCTTGCTAGCAAGAACTTGAATGTAACCTGATGGAAGTTATTGGTATGTCTAAAGAAATAATATATCAAATACAAAGGAGGCTGGTCAACTGCATATGGATACACAGAACAAAAGAACAGTGCAATCCAGACACTTTCCAAATAATAGAGTTACCTGGCTTAAGGACCTATCCCTGAAAACCCACATATTTTGGAAGAATTTTATAAATTTCTTGGCTAGATGATTTTATATAAATAATGTAACCATATCCTTGCATTTTCTATCATGCCCAATACTCAAGTTTCTCATAATTTGATGTTTATTACACTTTGCATGTTAATAAGGGATTGACAAGTATGGTTTATAGTGGCTCTTATAATTGTAAGGGCAGTCACCCTAAGAGAACATGCAGAGGATGCCATCATGGCTACCATGGCAGAGAAAACAGGTGGCCATATTTTGGACCTTACATGAAACTTCAATGCCACTAAACTAAGCAGCCTTTACTGTTTCTAGGGATATTGTTATAGGTGAAAGTACAACTTATTAATTTGTATTTTCAGTTGATTTAGAGTTTTCTGTAATGTGTGGAAAAATTACATGTGATAAATTCCCAAGTCTTTAATCAAGGGGAACTGGAGAGAATATGAGAGGGATGAGGGAGTGTGGCTGTGATATTGGTAGACAGTAGCAGTGAAAAGGTGGTGAAGCTGATAGCCAAGGGCATATGGGCCTCACAAGCAGGAGTCAAAGTGATTCCTACTTGACATTGCTAATGTATATGATATGAAAAAGCAATGGTATGCTGCTAGGGCACCTCCTGGGTTGTAGCTTTCACAAGAGGTTGGTAGGAGGTTTGAAGAAGAGGTTGAAGGAATTTTGTGGATCACAGTGTGGATTCTAGACTATTAGTCTAGATCCAAAGAAAAGGAGGAGAAAGAGGAGGAGGAGGAGGAGAAAAGGGGAAAGAAAAGGAGGAGGAGAAGGAGAAAAAAGAGGAAAAAAGAGGAGGAGGAAACAGAGGAAAGAAGAGGAGAAGGAAAAAGGGGAAAGAAGAAGAGGAGGCAGAAGAGGAGGAGACAGAAGAGAAGGAAGAAGAAAAAGAAGAAAAAGGAGAAGGAGGAGGAGAAGGAGAAGAAACAGCAGCTATTGACTTGATCAACAAAGACAAAAGTTCAGAGTTATTGAGCATGAAGATTCTAATAAGAGTGGATGTTTTATGAACATTACCTATATGCCCTGGTTTCATTCCATACTCTTTCCCTGTAAATTATGTGACTCATGTGCCCTTAACAACTGACTTTGTCTACCAGAAAATATTAGTTGGAGATGTAGTAGGAAAAGAAGTCAGAATGAAGTAATTCTGCACTTCCCCTACTTCCCCTTCCAGGAGAATTTCTGGCAGTGGCAGCATCTTCCTCCACAATTCCAGCTTCCAAGAAATGATCATCATTATCCCAGATCCCATTAAGCTAAGGGAAGCCTTAGCGTCCCTCTTTCCATGTGTTCTCCTAGTGTCAAAATTATACAAGCTTGCTGCTGACCTAATCTCTACTGTTTGGTCATTCCTTGATTTAGTTCCTCAGCTCATCTATAATCTGTATTAACACATAGTATTACTTTATCTAAAGTAGATGATTTTTCTCACATTGACACCAGTGCTTGAGACTATGATTGATGTCATTCCTTTCCATGTTAGACTTTCAATGCTGAACTTTGACCAGGAATTCCTATTATATGGCTTAGTCCTGGCCTCAGTTTCCATTTCATATGGAATATGTAATTCCAGGACAAGTTAGTATATGTACCAGTCTTTCAGGTATCAGCTAAGAAATTTATTTAGGTCCCAAGATGGTCTCCCAAGCAGGATTTATTGAAAAGACAGATCCTGTTTTGGAAGTTTAATAGGGGTGCCATTATGATATTAAAATCTGGAAATGTTTTTATATAAGAAGAATCATTGCCTATTTTGAGATTCAGATGATTTTAAAAATATTATATCACACTATCCAATTTATTTAAGTTGCCATATCTGCTTCCATGTTCTACAGTGGGCACCACACAAAAGCAGACTTCAGATTTAGTTTTGAATCAGTTTAAGACAAACTTTACAAAACCTTTCTATTAATTCTTTGTGAATTTCACACCATGCAGTCCAATGCCACTTATCTCTCCATACCTCAATACCTGCTCTCTGCCCTCATAACCCCTCTCCCAAAGAAAACAAAACAAACAAAATCCCTCAAACAGTAGCAACCAGAGCATCTCCCATGGAAACTGCAGAGTATCTGTCACAGTCTACTCTTTTGTTTACACATCTTCACTTGCAAATGTACATTGCAATGAGTCATTGGTCTGGTTCGAGGCTTCTGGCTTCTGTTACACTATAAATATTGGATCTTCACTGGGACTCCTCTTGGATATCCTGTTGTTGCTCTGTGCCATGAAGATCCTGTTGCTTTGGTTCTGCAAGACCACGTCCTTCCCATGTTTCAGGAGTTCTTAGATTTGGGGTGGGCCAGCATAAAGCCCTGGTTCTGGGCCTGAATGGTACCTGACTTGGTCAGCTTACCAGCTCTCCTGCTCTTGCAGCACCAGGGCCTGCTCTCTGGCTTTGCCCAGGAGACATGTGGGGCCTGCTGTCCAGCTCGCTCTCCTGCCTGTGGCAGCTTACAAGCAACAGACTTGGCTCTCCTGTGTTCACAGCCTTAGGGCCAGCCCTCCTACACCCACACCTCCAGGGCCATCTCTCCAGCACTGCCCAGGTGAGGTGCTGGAGCCCACCCTCCCAAGTGTTGCAGCCAGTGAACAGCAGGAAAGATAATCATTTTAACCAAGGCTGGCCTAGAACTTGCGAGCCTCCTATTTTGACTTCCAATCGATCTGATTTGAAATCATGTTCCTCATTGCATTATGTTATTTTCTTTGAGAATGAGACTGAGCCTCAGTGTCTTGTTCAGACCCATGTAGTCTTGGGTGACTTTGAACTCTCAATCATCCTCCAGTCTCAACCTCCTGAGTGTTGTAATTACAGAGGTTAGCCACCATTCTTGCCTCTACCTCATCTTTCCTGATCTCCTTTCTATCCCCCTGAGTTTAGACCTCATCCTCTATTTCCTTTCAGCCTTCATTTTGATTTCTCTGGCCTTGACTTTTTCATCACCATCTGACTGTGGGGTCTTGGAATGCTTTAGGCAACTTCTAAGCCTACCATTTTAGTTTCTCCTGTTTTCTCTGCTACTTGGTCACCTTATTTCAGTGTCCTATGGATGGTGCTCTACTTGGTTATTATCCAAGTTCTAAGCATGAGATCATTTCTTGTAGGACAAGGTATCTAAGACAACTGTAAAGAGGAGGAATTCAGCCCCGAATGGTCATATGCTTTTTATTTCTGACACAGCATCTCTTTAGGGAATAATTCCTCCTAATTTAGTTCATGAGATCCAGATGGGGAAATCATGCCACCTGCCATCTTCTAGCCTTGTAAATGACCTAGCTCTAACGAATCAGGCTGCTTAGGTAACTTTTTCAAAGTGTCAATGAGGAATTCCATTTGCCAGGCTACTGTTAATTGTACTGGACTAATAACTGATAACTTGGCTGACATTACTGAGAAAGGCATGAATACAAATGTCACTTGTACTCCTGTGTTTTCTTGCTTGTCCACCACTTTCAGCTCAACTTCTGTCACTAGTGGTCAAAAGAGTCTTGGTTATAGCACTCATACCCCTACATTTCAGATCTTCCCTTAGGGAGATAGTGGGCAAACAACTCATAGAATTTTATATTTGGTCATATTAGGTAAAGTCATGTGATCAGTAGAGATGAGATTAGGCTAAACTATAATTTTTTGTCCTTCTCTGGCTCCTTTACCACAACACATACATTACTAGAAGACCATTACAAAATCACGGAAAATAAATTTGTTTGAGTTATATGGAAGGGATCTGGAATGATGCTATTTTTCTCTGTCTTCTTGGGTCCTCTTGAAGTCTGAACTCCTTAAAAATAGGTGAGGGCTTGGGATCAAAAGCCATATAGGATACTTTACTCAAGAAGTGAGATCATATGGCATCAACTGAGTGGGTAGACAGTGTCCATAATACTGGGTCAAAGGTAATCTTATCTAGTTTTTGGACTCTCATTCTTTGGATCTGAGGGGACAGTTGGGATACAAAGATTGTGTGTATACGTGTGTGCGTGTGTGCGTGCATGTGTGTGTATGGGGGGGGACCTATTTTCTAGCCCTACCTCTGCCACTTCCTAGTTGTGTGATGCTAAAAGAGTTACACTACTGATGTGAGTTTATTTCTCCAACTTTAAGATCATGACAATACCCAGTAAACTTGCCAGTAACAAGTCAATATGATATTAATGACTATTGTTAAAGGAACTACAATAGCTCTCTGATAAACATCTCTGCTACTCTTACCCCCTACCACCCACTCACTGTGTAACAATGAGAAAGTAAAATGTTAACCTTATTGAAGTACAATTTATGTGCAGAAAACAAATCCATTCAGTAGTAGCACTTGATGTCTCGTGGTATGATTTGACAGTGCATCTTGATGAGTTTTGACAGATACAGCTACTTTAGAAAACATCACTGCCATGATGACGGAACAGTTTCATCAGCCCCACCCCCATTCCGAGTGCTTAGTTACCGCCTTAGTTACTGCCTCCCAGTCCACAGCTGCAGTCATTGTTTTGTACATATAACTTAGATCTCTTGTATTTCATGCCCTGCGATGACTTTCCCTCCCCTAGGAAATTAAATCTAAATTCATTACCATGCTCTTTCATTGCCCTTTGTATTCTTAATCTTCACACCTCACATCATATGGTCCCTTATCACTTCCTTCCTTCTAGCCTCGCTGGCCTCCTTGGTGTTCACAACACTTATCACTTCTCACCTTGAGAACGTTGTTGTTTCCTCTGTTTGGAATCTTTGTCCCTCAAATATAATCGTCTTGCTTCTCTTCTTTTAAGTCTTAACTTTAATAACATTTCTCAGAGAAGTTTTTCTAACATTAACAAGAAAAAAAAGAGACCCTAATGTTACCCTTCTTTCTTGAGAGATTCATCAGAAAAATAGCCCCTGTTTTTATTATTATTATCATCACCATCATTGTTAATTCAAATATCTGTATGTCTGTTTCACTCAGTGAGCTGTAGTTGCCAAGGTAGAAAGGTCAAAAATGTTTTCTCCATTGTATCACAGTACCTATCACATAGCAAGCACTCAATCAGTATTTCTGAATGACTTGACAATGCATTAACAACACATATAGAATATTATCTGGAATATAAAATGTGTGCAATAAAGATTATTTTCTTCTATCAACTTCTATTTTTCCTTCTTCAGAATGATAAAAGCTATGTATAAAAAACTCACAGCTAACATCACATTTGAGTATAAGACTGTTTTTTCTTCTAAAATCAGGGACAAGACAATGATGATTGTTTTCACCATTTCTAATTAACATAATATTGCATGTTCTTGCCAGATCGTTTGGCAAGAAATACGAATAAAAGGCATCCAAATGGTAAGGAAGGAGTAAAAATATCTCTGTTCACAGATGACATGATCTGATATGTAGAAAATACTAGAAATTTCAGAAACAACTGATAATGCTAATAAATATATTCAGCCAAGCTGCAGAATGGAAAATCAACATGTAAAAATGATTTGTATTTTATAGCAATGAACAATCACAGTAATAAACAACCCAGAAAAGAAATTAAGAAATAGTTCTATTTACAGTAGCATCAAAAGGAATAAATATAACCATGGAATAAAAAAAAAAACATCTTGTATGCTGAAGATTATGAAACACTGCTGAAAGAAATGAAAGAGAACGTCAATAAATTGAAGGGCAACTTATGATCAAAAGACTCAATATTAAGATGACAATAATATGCAAAGCTTTTTATAGATTCAATGCATTCCCTGTCAAAAATACCTCTTTGCCTTGTTATTTGTTTTATAGAAATAGAAAACTCATTCTACAATTCACATGAAATCTTAAGGGACTCCAACTATATAAAACACTCCTGAGACAAAAAATAAAAAGAAGGGTTGGAAAAATGACACTTCTTCATCTGGAAACTCCAAACCTATAGTAATCCAGATAGTTTGCTATTAGCATACCAATAGACATATAGATCAATGGAATAGAACAAAGAGCCCAGAAATAAACTCTTGCATATGTGACCAACATTTAATTTTTGAGTAAGATGAAACTCAGTCTTTCAGCACTGAATACATCACCTGTGAGTTTTTCATATGTGACTTTTATCATGTTAAGCAAATTAAAGCAAGGTTTTGGAGAGGATGCTAGAGCATTTATCTCATGTGTGTTACATACCAGGCACTTCTATGTATACTAATGTATTATTAAGCCATTCAACAATTGTTTATTGACTGCTACTGTGTGCTCTAGACATTGAAATATATAAGCAAGCAAAGTGTATATTCAATGGGGATAAAACTAGATAGACACAGTCAGAAAGACCTGTAGCCAATTTGATTCTAAACAAAAAACTCAAAATGGATCAGAGAACTAACATAAAATCTAAAACTATGAAGCTGATATAAAACATAAGAGAAACTCTTCATAAAATGGGATTTGGCAATGATCTACACATGACACCAAATGCCTAGTAACAAAAGAACAAATAGATAAGACATCCTCAAATTTAAAGCCATTATTTTGAGACTATTGTATATTCCAGGGTGACCTGAAACTTGGAATTATCTTGCTCCAGCCTTCTCAGTACTGGTATTACAGTAGTATGTAACCATCCACATCGTAAATTAAAAAATTATTAAAAGAATACCAACAACAAAATGAATGAAAATATTCCCAAATCATATATATGATAGGAGTCAATAGGCAGACTATAAAAAGAAATTCTACAACTTAACAAAAGTAGTATCCAATTTGAAAATGAACAATGAACTTCAGTAAACATTTTTCTGAAGAAGATATACAAGTGGCCATAAAAAACTTGTAACCACTCAAAGAAACAAAATTAACAATCACAATAAGATACTCCTTCGTATCCATTTGTTTAATTATTTAAAAGAAAAACTTTCCTCCTGGGTCCACCCTCACCTACATTGCCTCCTAACTTTGTAACACATATTTTAAAAATAACTCAATGAGTCTACTTCACGCTATTTATACATGCCTGGGTGTGGAGCACTCTACTGGGATTTGGTCAGTCAACCAGGGGCCTCATCCCTTAGAGAAACCTGAGTCTCCCTCTCTAGGAAACTATGAGCTGTCCATAACTCTTCAGTTAGGGGTATGGATTAGTGAGCTCCTCCCCTTTTGGTGCGAGAATGTTACCTGGCTTGATTTTATTCAGGCAAGCACAGTTGCTGTGGTTTCATAGGGCAAGCAGTCCTGGCATGGCCAGGAGACATTGTGTCACACTAGCCTTCCCAGATCTTTGGCTTTTAAAACCTCTCTACCCATTTTTTCCTCTGCATTTTAACTAGTTGTGAATTTCTATGTTAATGACTATCCACTGTTCAAAGAAACTTTCCTGATGAGGTCTGAGTGTTGGGCTAATGTATGTGCACAGAGATAGGAATTTAGAACACTTATTTATACTGTATTCATTTAGCAGAATAATAGGAATGAGTTTATCCCTGGGGCCTGTAAGCTCCCCACCATGGAGTTTTATCCACATTCACAGTACCAGGCATGCATTTCTTCCTGTACAGCAGGCCTTAAAGTTAATGAGAAAGTGGTTGGTTACAACCATGACATTCTAGTCACCACTGAATCTATGGCTATATCCTGCCACACTGGTCACTGTTGTAATTTACAACATTCACAGCTGGGTAAGGCAATTACTATTTTCCCCAGAATCCTATGGAATGCTTTCTATTACTATGAAAGCTCACCAGCAGGAAGAAAGCTTCCTAGTCAGTACCAACTTAATTTTCCATGGCCTGTGGCAAAGGTATGGAGTGTCTTTAGCCAAAGGGTCTTACAGTCAAGTTCTAGTGGGCAACCAAGAGCAAAAACAAAATTCTTTGTTTTGGGGGTCTCCAGAACAACTCTTACCAACAAGAAAAAGGGTGGTATTACATGCATGGTACTAAGTTTTAGATATGCCACCCTGGGAGAAACATAATTGCCTACATAAGCATTTAAACTCTTATATATATAAACACACACACACACACACACGCTTATATTTGAATAAATAAATTTATACATTTAAGGAAGTGTATATAATAGTGGGGTTCCATAGGGCTCTTTAAAACATTCTTAGATTGGTTATCCCTCCTTCCTACCCTATCCTTTGCCCTACCCTCCCATTCAGATGGACATGAAGTCATAATCCTATTGCCTCCTGAATAGCTGGAATTATGAACACATACCAATATGGGCATGAAGATATAGACAGATGTCATTTGGCATGCGATTCCTGTCAATTTTAGTGTATTTTTAACTATTTACTATTTCTAAGCACTTAATTTTAAAGTGTTTAGAATTATAATTTTTAAAAGTAGATTTATTTTTATCTTGTGTGTATGATGTGTATTTTGCCTGCATGTACGTCTGTGTACCATGAGTCTGTAGTATCTACTGAGGCTAGAGAGGGTGCCAGACTCCCTGAAACTAGAGTTACAATTATTAGCCATCTTGTGGTACCAGGAACTGAACTTGGATCCTCTGGAAGAACAGCCAGTACTGTTAAATAATGAGCCATCACTTTAGTCTGCCTAGGAAGAATTCATTGTTGTTTGCTCATGAGGAAACATTTTCCCAAGAATTCTGACCTTTTCTGTTTGTTTATTTGTTGTTCTTATTTATTAATTATCGAATAACGTTTGCAGATGAACTTTCAGTCAGTAAAAAAGTTCCACATTCTAGTACAAAGAACTTTTACTCTCTAAGCCAAATTGCCGACATGTGCCACCACCCTTAATCACTTTAATGTGTATTCTCTACAAGTCAGAACTTTCTGTGCAGCAGCACAGCATTTGTAATTAGAAATCAAATGGTAACATTTTTCTATCACTTAACTTTAGACTCTTTCCAAAGTTTTGCTCCTTGTCTATAATGCCCTTTATAAGAAAACGATTCCATCTATATGCACGGATTGCTTAGACTCCATTAGAAGCATGTTCCTTAGACTCCATTAGTCTGCAGTGTTTTTCAGTCTTTTGTTGATCTCCTGACCTGCAATCTTTGAAGGTAGAATGTCTCAGAGTCAGAAGATTCTGATTTATCATTATTATTAGACTCAAAACATTGCTTTTGGCAAGTGTATCACAGACATAATTATTTTGTTTTTCTCATTGTACCCTATTATATGACTATAATTTTGATACTCTCATTAGTGATGATTTTCAGATTGATCACTTAGAAGTGGAATTGCTTAGGCTTTTCTTGCATAATGTTGTTCTTTCACTTTGTATTTAGCGCTTTGCGAAGTAGCTGAGATTGTACGACTTACTAACAATACCTCATTAAATTAAACTTTTCATTTTTTTATTTAGAGAAAGAAAAACAACAGGACATAACAAGCACTGGCAAGGATGTGGAAAAATGGAACCCTTGTGCATTACTAGTGGGGATATAAAATAATATAAATACTGTGGAATACAATTTTATGATTTCTAAACATAGAATTACTACATTATCTTACCAATGGAAAGCATTACCAAGTATACTCAAAAGAATTAAAAGTAGAGGGTCAAGATATTTGTATACCAAGGTTTACAATAATACTATTTTTATAATATTTTATTGATTATTTGGGAATTTCACATCATGAAGTCCAAGTACCCTCAAACTGAATCCTTCCCTATCAGCATTGCTGCAAGAAGCCATCAGTTATGGAGAGCTACACTTTAGTATCTTTATCACAATTTTTAAGAGTTCTCTTCTATAGCTTTCTATCTTGGCCATTACTTTCAGGGGGAAGTGAGGGGATGTCACATAGACCTTCTCTATGTCCCTCTCTCTCAACTGTGCATTTGCAGTCATCAATACCACAGCAAAATTATCTTCTTTGCCCTTTACAGTCATCAGGAGCATGTATCATGAACCTCCACATGAGTTCCAGCATCACTCTGAGCCCTGGACTTCAGCACAGTCTCTGGTGGCAGTGCATACCACAGATCGCATCATGATCCTTTGTCACAGCATGGGGCATGGACACTATCCTAGCCCTTGGTGGCAGCATAGACCAAGAACATCAACATGGTTTCAGGTGGCAGTGCAGACCACTGATATCTGCATGATCTTCAGTGTTATGATGGGCCACAGATATCAACAGAGACACTTGCTGCAGTAGTACCACCGACCTATACAGGGCTCTCAGCAGCAGCATGGACCATGGACATCAGCATGACCTTTGGTGTTTGAAGACTAGCAACACTAGTCTTAAAGGCTGAAATTAGTAAACAACCTAGTTGCTTATCAATATGTGAATGGATAGGTACATTATAATAAATATATATGATGAACATTTTCAGCTGTATAAATTAATAAAGTTTTGATATATGCCATGACATGAATGAACATGGCAAAAACAAAAGCACCAAGATGGTATGATTATATCTCTATGAGACATGTATAATCAGTAAATCCAGAGACAAAATGGAGACTAACAGAAATTGGGAGAGACAGGAAGTGTAAGCTATAGTCTGGTGGGTAAAGAGTCACAAAAGGAGTATGAAAATAAATGATGGTGGTGTGTTCTTAATACTATGAACAGATTTAACACTAGTGATTTGTGCATTTAAAAATGGTTTCAAAGGTAAATTTTATATAAAAGACCACATTAAGATTGCTAATAATGCTAATACCAGAGTTTCCAGCTTTAAAAATTGTAAAAGTTAGCTGGGCGTGGTGGCGCACGCCTTTAATCCCAGCACTAGGGAGGCAGAGGCAAGCAGATTTCTGAGTTCGAGGCCAGCCTGGTCTACAGAGTGAGTTCCAGGACAGCCAGGGCTACACAGAGAAACCCTGTCTCGAAAAACCAAAAAAAAATAATTGTAAGAGTTGAAAAAATATATACCATGCTAACACTAACCAATGAAACGTAGAGTTAGTGCATAAACTTAATCAAAAGAACCTTAGAACATGGAAACTTATCTGGGATGATGAGGCTGTACCTGATACTAAAGTTCTCCAAGAAGTTGTAAAATGTGTATGTGTTTACAGAGTGTCCCAATAAATTAGGCAAAACTAACTACTGAATAGAGCAACAAACAAATGTACTATTATAGCTACAGACTTCTGCTATTGATTTATTCATAGATTAAACAGGCAAAATATCAGTAAGGGTATAGTAGAACTGAAGAGTACCATCAATCAACTGGGTATAGTTGACATTTACAGAGTACTTCACATAGTAAGACAAGAATAATATTCTTCTAAAGCTCATAAGAATCATCCACCAATACAGACCACAATAAAGGCCATAACAATCTTAAAAGTTTGTAAAACTAGAAATCCTACAAAATATGTTCTCAGTACACAGTGAAATTAGGCCAGAAATATGTAAATGGAAAGATTCTGGACAATCTCAAAACAGAGATTAGGGCATACATTTCTAAATAACATAGCCAGTGAAGTCTCAAGAGAATGCTTTCATGTAAATAAAAATGAAAATCTGAATTGTCACAATTTTTCTGATGCAGAGAATTTCAAAGGCAAATTTATAGCATATATTGAATGTATTAGAAAAGAAAATCTAAAATCAGTAATCAGAACTTCCACTTAGGAAACAAGATAAAATATAGTAACTTAAGCTTAAATCAAGAAGAAAAAAGAAACATCAAACTTAGTACAGAAAATCAATGAAATTGTGAACAGGAAAATAATGTGCAAAATTAGTGAAACAGAAGGATAATTTTTAAAAAGCAAGTATGAGCAATAAAATTGCAGTTAGGCACACCAAGAAGACACAGATTTCCAATATGAAACATGATTTTACTGATCCCTTGGACTGTAAAAGTATAATAAAAATAATATAAAGATTGAATCAATCGTAGCATTCTAAGCTTAGTTTCAGTAGTGAATTCTTCCAAATGTTTAATGAAGAAAGTAAAATAAAAAGAACATCTAGCTTATATAAAGTTGGCAGAGGCCCATGGAAGAAAAGGGAACAACACAGACCATTATGTCTCATGAACGTTAATGAAAATCGTTCATAAAATACTAGGAAATGAGTTCCAAGATGTATGAAAGTAATCATGTCAATAGATATTTTATAAAGCCCTTTCTAAATTTAGCATCACTTTTTGACAAAAAATTCTCTCAACAAATTAATAATTTAGAAACACTTCCACAATTTGACAGATCTCCATGAAACCTATAAGAGCTTGCATTAAACATAATGGTAAGCAACATGACGCTTCTCCATATGATAAAGAATAAAACTAGGACATAGCCTCTTACAACTCCTGCTCATCATTGTACGGAGTCCTGGATAGTGTAATAAGAAAAGGAAAGGAAATAAAATTTTCACATTTGGAAAGAAAAGTTATCTTTGTTTATAGATGGCATAACTTATGTAGAATATTCTAAAATATATTAACATTTTATATATAAAATATATAAATATAGTTTCACATTTTGCATATGTGAAAATATAAAGAAGAAATTAGAGCTTAAAACTAAAACACAATATAATTAAAACCCAATATAATTACAATAGCACAAAAAATGAAAATAGTGAGATACAAATTTAACACAACATGAACAGGATCAACATACAAAAGTCTATAAAAATCAGATGAAGGAAAGCAAATCTTTGAACAATTGGGAAAACACTCACCATTCGTGTATAGGAAAACTTGTTAATAATACATAAATTCCTTCCAATTTGATTTATATATGCAATCTTGATCAAAATCTAGGGAAAGTATTTTATGGACATTAGTAAATGGATTATGAAGTTTATATGAAAAATAAAAATAACAGGATAGCCAACATAATACTGAAGGATAAAGTTGGAAGACCTTCACTACTCAACCTCAAGACTTCCTATGACACCACAATAGTTGAGCCAGTGTTCATTTACTGAAATATAGAATAAGCAACCTATAAAATAGACTCATGCAAACAGAATGTTACTGACTTGTGGAAAAAAAACCCAAAAAACAATGAGTGAGAAAAATATATGTGACTTTGGTTTTGGCAATTCATGTTTTATATATTCCTTAAAAGTGCAACTCATAAAAGAAAACTTGTTAGTTAGATTTCCATTAGAATTCAAAGCTTGTGTCAAAGACGTTGTCTAAAAATCAAAGGTAAGCCACAAATTAAAAAGATAACATTTGAAATCACATATTTGATAAAGGACTTGCATCCCACATGTATCATAACATTTTAGAGTTTTATGAGACAGGTCTCAGTATGTAGCCATGAGTGGTCTGGAACTCAACATGTAAATCGGACTAGCTTTGTACTCATAGAGATCCACTTGCCTCTGCCTCTCAAGGTTTTAATGCTAGGATTAAAGGAATGTGCCTGCCATGCTGGGCTTACCAATAACATTTTAAACTCAACAATATGAAAATGAATAGTACAGTTAAGACATGTGAAAATACCTGAATAGATATCTTAACTATTAAGATAAGCAGATAACATCATAAAATAAATAATCATATGACCATTATGTCACTAAGTAATTGCAAATTCAAATGAAAATTACTTATGATTATATACATATTAGAATGGTTAAAATATAAAAATGAACATTCAGTGTTCTGGTAATGACGTAGAGATACGGGGACTCTCATGCATTGTTAGTAGTGTTACTAACGTGGTACTGTTTGTTTATAAAAGAGGTGGGTAGTCTTTCTGTCAATTAAGGGAATGCAAGAATGGAAGAAAATCTTTCCAGCTATACATGTGACAGAGGTTAATATCCAGAATACACAAGGAACTAAAAAAATCAACACAACAAAAATCCTAATAAAAATAGTCTATGAAAACAGAGAAGTCTCAAAAGAAGAAATATATATAGCTAGTAAACAGTTTTAAAAGTGTTCAACATTGGGTTGAAAAAGATAGCTCAGTGGTTAAGAGTACTTTGCTGCTCCTGCAGAGGACTATGATTTGGTTCCCAGCATCCACACAGTGACTCACAACCATTTGTAAATCAAGTTCTAGGGGCTTCAATACCCACTTATGATCTGGCACAAAGTATGGATCATGGTATATATATATATATATATATATATATATATATATATATATATATATATATATATATATATATTCAGGATAACACTTATACACATAAAAGAGATAAATTCAAATAAAATGAGGTGTTTAAACATACTATTAGTCTTCAGGAAAATCCAAATTAAAACCACTTTGATAGAATCAACTAACCTGGGCCAAGCCAAAGTGCATGCATGGGACTGACCTAGGCCCTCTGCACATATGTAACAGTTGTGTAGTTTGGTCTTCATGTGGGACTCCTAATAGAGGGAGGAGGGTCTGTCTCTGACTCTGTTGCCTGCCTCTGGGACCCTTTCCTCCTATATGGGCTGGCTGACTAATCTAGCCTCCATAGAAGAAGATGTACCTAGTCTTACACAACTTGCTATGCCAAGGTGGTATGATATCCATGGGAGGCTTGAACTTTACTGAGGAAAAAGGGAGGAGTGGGAGAGGGTGAGGGAAGGTTGGGAAAGGACTAGGAGGAGAGGGGAGAGGAGAAATGATGATCAGGATGTTAAGTAAGTAAGTAAATAAATAAGTAAATAAATAAATAAATAAAGTAAAAGAAACCACTTTAATATTCCTTTGCATCCCAGTCAGAGTGATTATAACCAAAAGATCAAAGGATAACGAATGCTGTTGAGGATGTGGGGAAATGAAGACCCTGTTTACTGTTGATGGGAGTGATGCGCTCACTATGGAAATTGGTGTCGCAGGTCTCTCAAAGCTGTCAACTTGAGCTTCCACATGACTCAGTCATACCACTTCTGGGTATATGTGCAAAAGGTGCACAAAAAAGATGCTTCCTTATCGGTGTTCAATATGGCTACACACTGGGCTACCTGTCAAGACCCTGTCTTTAAACTTGCATGCAGGATGAATAAAATATCACCTCTTCCTTGGGACCATTAGCTGCCAATAGTTCTTCAAAAAAGCATAGGTGCTTCATGGGTACTTCCATTACAATACAAAGGAAATCCAATCAACCGAGATAGCCATCAGTTGATGAACAGGTAATGAAAATGTGGTATATAAACACAATATTTTACCAAGTTGTACAGAAAAATGAAATTTGCAAGAAAATTAATGAAAGTGAAAATAATTATACCAAGTGAGGTGGGCCAAATCCAGTACATAAATGCTGCATTTTCTTTCTCATATATAGACCCTGCCTTCAAATTTTTAGATTTCTGTTCTTAGAAGTGAGTGTCTATAGAGGCTAGGAAGTAAGGAAGGAGCCAGAGGATAGGAGCAGGCATTAGGATGTATAGCAAAACACACGGCATATTAAAATAGAAGGGGGACTAACAGGAAATAAAGGTTTAAATAAGACGGAGAGAGAGGGTAAGAGAAAGGAGAGATGAGATGACAGGCTTAACAACAACAACAAAAAAGTATGAAAAGGCCATACAGAAACGTATTTCTTTATAATCCAACCACAAATAGAATTTGAAAAGGGAGCTTATATAGGTGGATAATGCTGCTCTCCAAAGGCCTAGAGTTTTTGTGGCTGTTTGCTTGTTTTGTCTTAATTAGCTTTTAAATTTTCTGAGAGTATAGCTTGATTGCATTCTACCCTTCCCTTTCCCCTCCAAACCCTCTCATATATCCTTCCCTACTGTCTTACAAATTCATAATTTTTTTTGCTTTAATAATTGTTACTGCATGCATCCTATTGTGAAAATTCCAGAGCCACATGCAAGACATCTTCCTATAAGTTCTTGGTCAGAGAGGGACCCACAGGCTCCCCAAATAATACAGATCATTTTCATTGCTGGTAGCTGCCCACCAAGATTAGACAGTAAGGACCTGTTGCCGAGACATCACACACTTTGTCCCCCAAACATGAAGAACTCAATATGGAACTGAATTGAAAGCTTTCTGTTGATTAGTGCTCATGGTGCTACAAGTTGCTGTGTGGGCTGCTTGAGGAGAAAAGAGATCGACGGTCTTTACCAAACTGTGCACCTTCAGTGATACAATACTAACTTACTAAGCAAAATATGCCTACTGGTACACTAGTGACATGAGTGTTTGTGGGGTAACCAGTAGCTTTCTGATGGGAATTGAGGCCCACACCACGGGAAGAAATACACTCTGTAAGATAAATCAAAACCTATGGCTGGGAGGAAGGTTCACAGGCTCTTGTGGAAAGCATGCCACTGTTGTTTTACTAAATGGACATGTTCTCAAATATTTTCTAAATAATTATGTTTGTACACATAAACTAGTGCCACCCTCAACCTTGGACAAGGATGTGCATTTTTGTTTGTTTGTTTGTTTGTTTATTAGTTTGCTTTTGAAGTGGGTGAAGATTAGGGAAGGGATCTGGTCAGTGTACTGAGAATAAGTGACTGCTGAAGGTTCAGCCATAAATGATATACCTGTATCATCCCTGCCACTGTCCGGAGAACACTATAAGAGAAAGGGTGAAAATACTGTCAAAGCTGGAGGAAAGAGAGAAATGCTATGAAACTGCCATCCTGATACAGAATGGCTGTTACAATCACAAATACATAGTATATGTCCATTACTGTACAAGGCCTACATGGGATTGGGCCCACTCCATAAACACCAAGGAAACTGCCCATGAGGCACCTGTCCTTTCCTAAAGTACTATTGGTTGTTAATGGTTTCACCAGTTGCCTATACTCCAGCAAACTTTCGCCTACCCGTGCGTATGTAACCAACCCTAGCTAAAATCAGTAAATGAATAGGCAGGAAAGTAAGAGAGGAACAATTATAAAGACAAAGCATTCAGGGGGAGGAAGATGGGGATAAGAAAGCAATATGAAAGGATGAATAAATGGTATATTGCATAAAATTTTAAAAAAATTAAAAAAGAAAATGAACCAGAAATTTCTTACAAAGAAAAAAAATAATCTTGAATATGTCAATTGCTCTCTTAGATGCTTACATGGTTGATCGAAAAAGCCATGCTCCTACAAACACCTGCATACTTTTTAAAGGATAGAGTTTTAAAAGGTAGCCTAAGCTGGCTTCACACTGGTAATCTTCCTGGGTCCGCCTCTTGACTGCCCTACCATGTCTATCTGTATATATTCCTATTACAGTATTGTTTATAATCACCTGAGCCAGGGAGCAATGAAGATGTCTCTTATTAGGTGAGTGTATAAACTTTGGTACACCCAAAGAATGGGCAGTATTCAGTGCTAAAACAGAAATGAATATCAATCCATGAAAACACATGGAAGAAAACTTGAATGCAGTAAAATAAGTCAACCAGAGGAGACTACATAATGTACCATTTAAAGGACATTACATTTTACAGAAGAGGCAATTTTAGACATAATGATTAATAGTTCCTAGTGCTTCAGAGGGTGGGAAGATGAAAGATAAAGCAGAAGGGATGTTTTAGGAGACTAAAATAACTGTGTAATCATGTAATGCTAGGTAATACATATTTGCCAACCCCCATAGGATGTTACAGCACAAGGAATAGATCATAATGTATAGTGTGCAGTTCTAAGATGTCAGCTAGGTAGTCAAGGGTCCTGGCAAAGAATGCAGACTATGACAAGAGGCCCTCAGTGTAGCATAAATACTTGCAACAACTTCACTGAAAGATGTGGAGGAACAGGTCTGGACCCCCACAGCTTTGGAAACATATGGAATCTGTAGAAGTAACACAAGATCTGTTCATAGTTACTGTAATATAGCAGATAAAACCAGTTTCCCATAGACTTATATGTTATCAATTATGATGATGCTATGCATATACATCAAGGTGAACAATTAATTACATAGATAGCCTATGGTGGGAACTATATTTCCCACTGCTGGTGTAGAAATATATAGATAAGTAAGAGAAGAAGACTAAAATGATCCATGTGGTAAGTTAAAGTTGGAAATATCTGTATAAACTCAATATTGATACAGATGGGTAAGTGTAGAACCAGTTATAGGAATAAGTATATAAACATATTAATATTCATGAATGTATTTCTTTGTTCTGTCAGCTGAGACTGTCTGAAAGCAGTGAACCAAGCACACAGATCTCCATATCCAATACCATTTTTTTAAAAAAGCATGATAGCTTTTTGGAGAAATGGGTGATTTTAGGACTGCACTGAGGAACACATAAAATGAAAGCCTAGCATTTCAAAATGTCACAAATTGAAGTGCCAAACATATGTATACACTGATGGTATGTCAAAAATGGCACTGGCTAGGGCTGGATGGTTCTTTTTTCCATCAGTTAATGAATTAAAAGGCTGGATCAGATGTTTCCGCAGTTAAGCTCTTGCTACTTGTTTAATGGATCCAAGTTCAGTTTGTAGAACCCACATTGACTGGCTCACAACCAACTGTAGCTCTAGGTCCAGGGAATCCAATACCTCTCCCTTGTAGGTACACACAGTCATTTATATATACCCACACAGTAATATACATGCATTAAAAAAGAGAAAAATTCATTAAGAAAATAATTAAAGATAAGAAAATAAGACAGAGAAAAGGGAAGAGTGACATTTTTGGTAAGTGTTATAGACTTCTGGGATAGAGAGGGTTTTCACAACTAGGCACCACTGACTATGAGGGGACATGGGCTTTTATTAGGTTCAAGCACTCTCTTCCTGGTGACTCTCTTGTTTCCTCTATTGGTTCTAAAGTGCCAATATATCTGCCCTGATACAGAAATTGAGTTTTCCATCTATTTCCAAGTGGGTACCTGCTCATAGGTTTACTAGTACTGAAATGAATGTTGGTTGCTTAGGTTTTGGGACTAATTAGGAAAGTCCCTGTTGTAACAACCAGGAAAGAGAAACTTAATGGGTAAGAGAAACTTAAAGCATAGAAGAGGAACTGGGTACATATCTCTCATCCTTGCCTCCCCTTTCCTGGGCCCTACAGCCTCATGACACAGACCCAACTAAGAGAATTCCCAATGGCTAAATCTAAAATCAAGCTAGCATGAAAAGAAACTAAAAAGGCACCAGATTATAACTTAAACCATAAAATAGATATCTGCAAGTATGTGCTGATATATATAACAGGATAAAGTAATAATTAGGAAAGAAACAAATGTTCTTGGTAGAATAATTACTATCATTTATGTAAATGCTAAACCCTCAAGTAGGGAGAACATAATGACCAACTCCTTAGGTATGGATTTGACATAGTGACTCCCTTCCCAATTGAATGACATGGGGTAGAAGTGGAGAAGTAGCAAATTCTAGTAATACTACCCTGTCGAGCTCAATAGCAACAGACAGAAATCATGATCATGTGTATCTTTACACTATGCCATACAATGGCACTTGAATTCTGTACTCTTCCTCACAGTAATCCATGGGAATATTTGACAAATTCCATATTGTAAGTTCTAGAAAATAGCTAACTGGTACTTCTAAAAAAAACTGCAAAAAATTCTGAGAGATTACTGTAGCCAAGAGGAACTTAGGAGAAGATGCTGTCAGCATGAGCCTTTGTTAGAGTTTTTATTGCTGCAATAAAAAAAACCACCATCAAAAAGCAAGTTGAGAAGAAAAAGGTTTTATTCAGCTAACATTTCCACATTGTTGTTCATCATCAATGAAGTCAGGAGAGGAACTCAAACAGGCAGGAATCTGTAGGCAGGGGCTGATGCAGAGGTCATGGGGAAGTGCTGCTTACTGGTTTGCTCTCCATAGTTTGCTTAGCCTGCAGGACCACCAGCATAGGGATGGTACCACCCACAGTGAGCTTTATCCTCACTCATCAATCACTAATCAAGAAAATGCCTTACAGTTGGATCTTATGGAGGCATTTTCTCAAGAAGGTCTATCTCTAGTTTGTGTGCCAAGTTGACAGAAGACTAGCTAGCAGAGCATGGCACCTATTCTTAGTGAGTTGTGGAGACATAAGAATGATGGACATTTCCAGCTTCTGGCTATTATGAATAAGGCTGCTATGAACATAGTGGAACATGTGTCCTTATAACCAGATGGAAACTCTTCTGGATATATGCCAAGTAGAGGTATTGTTGGATCTTCCAGTAGTACTATGTCCAATTTTCTGAGGAACCGCCAGACTGATTTCCAGAGTGGTTGAACAAGCTTGCAGTCCCACCAGCAGTGGAGGAGTGTTCCCCTTTCTCCACATCCACGCCAGCATCTGCTGTCACCTGATTTTTTGATCTTAGCCATTCTTACTGGTGTGAGGTGGAATCTCAGGGTTGTTTTGATTNCATCATTGGGAGGAGAGGCCCTTTGGTCATACAGACTCTATATGCCCCAGAACAGGGGAATGCCAGGGCCATTACATGGGAGGGGGTGGGTAGGGGAGCAGGGCGGGGACGCGGGAGGGTAAGGGAAAATTTTCTGGATAACAGGTGAAATGTAAATGAAGAAAATATCTAATAAAGAGAAAAAAAATTAAAAAAAAAAGAATGATGGACATTGGGTTAAAACTAGATGAATATAAATGTTTTTAGGTCTCAAACACAGGACAAATGGCTAACTGGGGTGTCTACTTAACATATCCAAGCAGACCTGGTTGCAAGGTTCTCCTAGCATCCCTTAGTCTCTGCCTATTAAAGGGTATGGCTGACATTCACTGCACCCTACCCTGAACTCTCCAGCCCAGGCTGGGTTGACCTTCCCCAAGCAGTTCTTCCAAACATAATCAAGCCATTTTGGCTACACCAGTCTTTTTTTATTCTTTACCCTCCTGTATTCTTGGTCTCCTGGTCTCCTGGCTCTCCCCTCTCCAGCTCCTGCCTCTCCTCACATGGCCAGGCTCAGGGTCATGTTCATTTTGGACTCTCCCAGATGTCTTTGCCTCTGGTTATACTCTCCCTTTTATCTACAGTAAACCTTCTCCTCATCACACCTAGGAGCCGTCATGCACTTCCTTTTTATTTATTTTTTTCATTCAAGTATGAACTTTATCAGTAAAGCTTTTACTAGTTCATCCTTTTAGTGAACACATTATACTCATGTAGTACATTAATAATAAGGTAAACTGGATTTGGGATGTATGGGAACTCTGTGTGGCACTATAAATATTGTTGACCCAAGGAGTGACACTATTAAGCAGTGTGGTGTTCTTGGAGGAAGTGTATCATGTGGGGGTGGCCTGTGAGAGACCCTCCTCCAAGCTACCTAAAAGCCAGTCTTCTCCTGTTTGCCTTTGGAAGAAGATGTAGAAGACCCAGCTCCTTCTCCAGCACCATGTCTGCCTGGATGCTGCCATGCTTCCTACCTTGATGATAATGGACTGAACCTCTGAACCTGTAAACCAGCCCCAATTAAATATTGTCCATTATAAGAGTTGTCTTGTTCGTGAAACCCTGGCTAAGGCACTCTGTAATTTGTTTTCTAGAAACATAAAGCTGTTCTAGAAGGCAAAGGCTACCTTAAAATATTCCATAACACAAAAATGATAAAGTCCATCACTATGTTTATTTTCAATTCTCTGCTTAAAAGTGATGTTGAACACCGTTTCAGTGCTTTACCAATCATGCGTGTTTTTCTTTAGTGATTTTCCTATTTGTGTCTTTTGTCCAGTTTTCCACTGGAGTATTTATACATTGTTAATAGTTTGTGAGATAAAAAATGAAACCTTGTCCATCATGCACACTCTTTCTAAACATTCTGTTTGTTTTTCAATCTGACGTGTTCTGCTATATGGAAAAATTTCCATTTTTATGTAGTCAAATCTGTCAATCTCATTATGGCTTGTGCATTTCATATCATGCCCCAAAAGGCCTCTGGTACCCTGAGATTATAAAAATGCTCACTTACATTTCATTCTGCTGCTTTCATTGATCCGTTTTTCTCATGTTTTCCTTTGTTATATCAAAGTTTTGTGTGGCATAGAAGTGAGGCATTTCTGTAGGTTTATTTATTTTCTAAATTAACTATATATGTGTGTATCAATATTTATTTTCCCTTGTAACTTGCAGTGAGTCCTTTAACACCATAAATTTACATTTGGAATTTATTTCTGGATTTTTTCATTCTGATTCTAATTAACTATCTGTATTCTTGGGATAATATTACAATATTTAATAACTGTAGCTTTACAAAAGAAGATTTTTAATATACCACACATATATTTAAAATATGTTTTAATAATAAAAATAAATTTTTTAACCAGGAAAATACTATATACAAAAAACACAATTTTTTACGAGAGAGAGAGAGAGAGAGAGAGAGAGAGAGAGAGAGAGAGATACCTTGGAGGCCAGGAAAAGGTACCTGATTGAAAGCTGCCTAACATGGATGTTGGAAATCAAGCTTAGGTCCTCTGCAAGAGCAGTATATGCTCTTAATGGCTAAGCTGACTCTCCACCCTGTTTGTAGTTCTATTATGAATTTTAATGTGTTATTGGGTAAGTCCTCTCTGATTTTCTCAAAATATCCTTGCTGATTTTTAATATTTATTCCTTCAGACAAGTACTCTCAAAGTGCTTAGAAATTTTTTAGAATGTTTTTAATTTCTTGGCTGATTATAAGAAAATGGACAGTATTCATAATATTAAGTCTTTTTATTTAAGAACAGAGTACATCTTTAAAACCTTATTTTACACTTGGTACTGTGGTAGTGGTAGAACATTTACCTAGCATGGACAAAGTCCTAGATTTAGTCTCTAGCTTCATAAACAAAGAGTTTTATTTTATCTAACCTGTGGTGGTTTAAATGCACAAAAAATATACCCCAAAGGCTCATTCATATATTTGAATACTTGGTCCCTAGTTGGTAGCCCTGCTTGGGAGAGATTGTGAAAACTTTAGTAGGTACAACCTTGTTAGAGGAACTATGTCAGTGCGAGAGTGTGTCTTTGAAGCCTCCCTATTTATTGTGCCTGCTTCCTTCTCCTCATTCTCCCTTTGCTTCCTGTGTGTGAATAAGGATGTGGAGATCCAGCTCCTTGCTTCTGCTATCATGCCATACTTTCTCAGCCATTACAGACTCCCTCTCTGAAACCAAAAGCCAAAATAAACTATTTCTTCAATAAGTTTCTTTTAGTCCTGGTATTTTATCACAATAATTAAAAAGTAATGGATACAATATTTGAGTTGAATTTTATTCTTTTCTTTACTTGAATCTTGGATTGTTTGTTAAATGTATGAACCTAGGTAATCCATGTTGGTGTTGCTGTTGGCTACTGAATACAGTTTACCATTACATTTATGTTTAGTATCGATATATATGAAACTATGAATGCAATTTTATGTAAGTATAATATGTATATATCAACACACATGTTAGTACTCTAAAAGTTGTAGGCTACTTTGTTCCCAGAGGATCCATGCTCTTCTTACTTTTTCTCCTGAGTCTATTTCTCCAGCTGATGGCAATTTTCTCAAGTAGAAAAGAAAACAATTAGCAGCCAACTATATCAGTGAAGTGGTTACGATACAAAGACTCCCAGGTAAGACTGCCTGAAATCAAATTCAGGTCCAACTATTTCCCCAATATGTGCTAAAGTAACTTGCTATCTCTATGTTACAGTTTCTCCATAATTATGAGTATGAATCAATACAATAATATCAAAAACACCTTGGAATAAACCTAACCAAGGAACTAAAAGACTTCTACTACAAAAAGCATTAAGACACTGAAAAAAAGTTGAAGATACCAGAAGATGGAAAGCCCTTACATGCTCAGGGATTGTCAGGATTGATATCATAAAAATGTCCATACTACCAAAAGCAGTCTACGGATTCAATGCAGTCCCCCAAAAATCCCAATGCAATTCTTCACAAAATTGAGAGAAAAACAACCTTAAGTTTCATATAGAGAAACACACACACACGAATAGAATTGCCCTCCCCTGCACCAAAACAAACCAACCAACCAACAAAACAAAACAAAGCAAAAACCAACAAGGAGTAGAATAGAGGACCCACTTATAAACCCATACTCGCATACCCAATGTGACTTTTGGCAGAGAAGACAACAATACAGATTGGAGAAAAGACATTATCTTCAACAAATGATGGCAAAATTAGATTGTTTGTTTGTTTGTTTGTTTTTAAAGAATTATTTATTTTATGTTTATGAGTACACTGTAGCTGTCTTCAGACACACCAGAAGAGAGCACTGGATCCCATCACAGATGGTTGTGAGCCGCCCTGTGGTTGCTGGGATTTGAACTCAGGACCTCTGGAAGAGGAATCAGTGCTCTTAATTGCTGAGACATCTCTCCAGCCTTGTAAAATTAGATAGTCATCTGAACAAATATGAGACTTGATAATTGTGTCTTGCTCTACACAAGACTCAAATAAATCAAGGACTTCAATATAAGACCAAGTAACCTGAATCTGATAGAAGAGAAAGTAAAGATTTTGTTTGCATTTAATGTCACAGGAAAGGACTTTCAGGACAGAACCCTGATAGAACAGGCATTAAGACCAACAATTGATAAATGGAATTTCATGAAACTAAGATTCCTGTAAAGGACACCATCACTTAAGTGAAGAGGAAGCCTAAAGAATGGGAATAATCTTTGCCAGATGTACATTAAACAGAGAATTATTATCTAGAATGTATAAATAGCTCAAAATTAAATATCAAGGAAAGAAACAAGCCAGTTAAAATGGGGCATGGAATTAAACATAACTCTCAAAAGATAAAACACAAATGGGTAAGAATTAAAAAAAAATACTCAACACCCTTGGCCATCAAGGAAATGTAAATTAAAATGACTTTGAGATTTTATCTTACCCTAGTCTGAATGACCAAGATTAATAAAACAAATGACAGCCCAAACTGTAAGGATTCAGGGAAAGGGAAAGACGTTTTAACTGCCCGTGGGACTGAAAACTGCCACAGCCACTAAAGAAATCAGTGTGGAGATTCCTTTAAAAGTTGAAAATAGATGTACCACATGATCCAGCTATATCACTCATTAGCATACACCCAAAGGGCTTTATATCCTACTACAGAGATACTTGCACATCCATATACATTGCTGCTCAACTCACAACAGCCAAGAAATAGAGACAGCTTAGATGTCCATCAACTAATGAATGGATAATGAAAATGTGTTACATTTATGCAATGCAATATTATTCATTTGTTCAGAAAAATGAAATTCATAGGTAAATAGGTAGAGCTAGAAACAGTTGTTATTCCAAGTAAGGTAACCCACTTCTTTCCAGATTCATTAATTACTAATAAAGGAGGGAAGAAAGAGAATTCTAAGTTATTTAGTTTGATCCCTTGGGTCCCCTGGCTTCTATCAAACAAGATTAATTATTTAGCCATTGGCTTAATATCTATGTATAGTTGCTGCCATCAGATGTAATCAAAACAACAAGACTTTCAAGCTTTCTGGTCATAGGTAGAACTTTACAATTGTCTTGACAAATCCGTCTTCAAAGATGGAGCTTTTCTGCCACTCCCATTCCTGTCTTCTTCTAGTGGTTCTGGTGTGAGAAACTGTAGAGTTAGGGATGTTAAATGTCTACCCTGGGCTAAGTTTCTGCTTTTTCCTTAGTTGTTTTACATCACCACAATTTAAAAAAAAAGCCAGATGACTCAGCATATAACACTGTCTAATGACTTGTCTTGATGGTGTAATTATTAGAAGGTATTAACTTCAGTAGTCTTCTTTTAATATTGAATGATCTAGTAGCTACTTTTTAATTCTTTTTCTTCTTTTTTAGTCAGTATTGTATTTGTAACAAAATGGTGAAATTATATGCAAAAATCTAAATTACATGCTCTGGAAACACTTTCAAGATGCATTTGGGCTAAAAGGATAACTGTATGAACATTTTCAGAATACAAAACAGCTAAAAGCAGTCCATCCATCTGCCAGCTTCCCTCCTTCTCCTCTCTCTTTCTCCTTCATTTCTTTCCTTCCTTCCTAGGCATGTTAAATAGCCAAGAGCTGGTCTGCAATTAGAGATTCTGTAACTTCACCCTCTTAAGTGCTGAAATTATAGGCCCACATCATCACATTCTGGTGTCTTTTTTCATATGGGCACTAGTGTTAAATGTGCAATATATTCAGATAGAAAGTGACTTTTTTTCAGATAGAATAAATGACTTTTGAGTGCTCCCATGTAAATGAGACATCTATATTATCCCCTCCATGACACAGGGAGTAGCACAGAAGAAGGAGCAGAAAGAATAAGAACCAAGAATGAAGAGGAGTGCCGTGGAATGCTGACTTCTGGACATGACATGACCATTGCACTCATGAACCCACAACTTTTCTGGTTATCTGCACAAGAGCTACACAAGATTGGGCCTGCCAACATTACCTCATGGGTATGGAGGGGCTTATGAAGCCCAACCTTTCCTTGAGGAGCCATTGAGACATTTCTTTCCAATAGCATAGTCACTGGTAAGTTTCCCATGCTCCAGTAAATAACATCTCATACCCACACTCCTATAAATAAACCCATCATGAAAATAGAAAGAATATTAGCTAGGAAGAAGAAGGGGTTAAGCTGGAGGAGGAAAATGACAAGAGAGGATAATGGGGGAAATCATCCAAATGTATTATACACATGTACGAAACTGTCAAAATGTAAAAAAAGACATATAAGTTACAATGCATATTGATTACATATAGAGACCATATATGTGACACATTAAAGAAAAACAAACAACAGGATGCTGTTGGGTGTGAATGGTGGAGGAATAAGAAGGGTGATCTTAGTCATAGATGGTTGGTTTTGTTTAGATACAGCCTTGCTATGATCCTCTTGCCTCAGCATTGTGAATGCAGCTATAATAGGTGTATGCCACCATGCCTGCCTCCTACGCATTGTTTTCAAACTTTTGTTATATATTCATTTTGTTATATATTCATAAATGTCATCATTATCACCCCCATTTTCATTTATTTCTTTGATAGTTCATTGATTGTTTCATTTAGTTCTTTGAAAACTAAAATCATTGTATAAAATTCTACCTTGGGAACATCTATGAGCAGAAAGTGTAGCAGTCTGTCTTGATATTCTGATTGTAGCTAGTGGTAGCAGTCTTACATAGATATCAGGTCAATGGCTACTACAATTTTGCTTGATAGAAGCCAAGGAATCAATCTAGATTACCTCAAAGTCTTTTCTTCTTTCCATCATCAACAAATATTTACTAATAACTTCTGTATATGAGGCACTGGAAATTTGACTATAATCAAGAAAGAAATTGTCTCTATCTTCACGGAGATTGTTTTTTAACTAGGAGAATGTAGGCAGTAAACATGAGATAACTTCAAATAGCGATAAGTGCTGAAAAGGTTACTAAACAAAGAATATGACAGTACCATTGGGGACTTACTTTGTAGAAAGTGGTTGAAGAGGCACCTTATGGAAGGGATATTTAAGTTACAGTACTGTAAATATACAGGTGATTATTACATCAAGTATAAAGTTAGAAATGAGAAGAGTATGTTGATGAAAAAGGATGGCAAGTATAGCTGACATGCCTGACACAATACTATCCCAGAAATCTGTGTGATCAGAAAAACTCCTGAATGTAGTATTTTGGGAGTTTAGTGGCTTCATATATAACATTACCATCCTGTACTTATATACCCTAGAATGCCTTGATTTAAAAGGCAACCCAGATATTCTGAATGACTACTATGCCTCACCTACAAACCGTTACCTTTAGTGATGGAAATGACATTGCTCACTTCCCTGCACCACCCATCACTACTTGGTCAGTGTCTTGAGAAGTTCTAGGCTGCTTCTCAGGGTGCACGTCTGCTCCCAAGCACAGAGATCATCAAGGCAGAGGCTGCTGGCCACTGCAGAAATCAAGCCTGCCGTTTCTCCAACACCACCTGCTTCAGCCAATCCTCATGTAAAAAAGCAAGGCCATTTATGGCACCTTTCCAGATCTCTGTAAAAATAACCCAGTCCCCCAACTGCTTCAGAATCTCTTACAGCAATGTCTAATATGTTCCACGTGGTTCTTTAGGTTTCTCTTGAGCACACTGCTCCCTGCTGGACTTTATTACTACAAATTGCTTTTATTACAGCCTTTGCTTGTTTGTTTTCTGTGGTCTCTCACTAGAATGTAAATTGAGTGAAAGGAGAGGCTACACTCTTTAAAATTATTTTAGTTCTTTACATCCCTATTTCTGCCCCTTCTTGCTCCCCCTTGCAGAGTTCTTCCCTCCATCTGCCTCCACTTAGCCTCTGAGAATGTGCCCTCCCACCACCCTGGGGCATCAAGTCTCTAGAGGATTAGATGCATCCTCTCCCACTGAGGCCAGATAAGGCAGTAGTATATTCCAAGGGCCTCAGACCAGCCCATGTATGTTCTTTGGTTGGTGGTTCATTCTCTGGGAACACCCAGGGGTCCAGGTTAGTTGACATTGTTGGTCTGGTCTTCCTATGGGGTTGCCATACCCTTCAGTTCCTTCAATCATTCCCCCCAGCTCTTCCATAGGGGTGCCTGACTTCTGTCCAGTGTGTAGCTGTGAGTATCTGCATCTGTCTCAGTCATCTGCTGGGTAGAACCTCTCACAGGACAGCCATGATAGGCTTTTTGTCTGAAAGTACAACATAGCAACAGTAATAGTGTCAGAGATTGGTGCCCACCCATGGGATGGATCCCATTCTTTCAGTCTCTGCTACAATTTTTTGTCCCTGCATATTTTTTTAGACAGGAGCAATTTTGGGTTGTATGTGGGTTGGAGTCCCATCCCTCTACAGGGGGTCCTATTTGATTAATAGAGGTAGTCTCCATACCTGCACAGTTGGATATTTCTGCTAAGGTCATCTGCATTGAGTCCTGGGAGCCTCCTCACAACCCTGGTCTCTGGGACTTCCTAGAGATTTCCCCACTCTGTCCCCTCACCCTGGCAGCTGCAAATTTCCATTCATTCTCTTGGCCCTCTGGCTTCTCTCCTGTCTGCCCTCATACTTGACCCTGCCCCATTTTCCTCACCCCATTCCCTCTCCCACCCAGGTCCCCCTCCCTCTGGGTCCCGTGACTATTCTGATTGTTTCTTAGAAAATCGGAAATAGTTCTACCTAAAAACCCTGATATATCATTCCTGGGCATATACCCCCAAAATGCTCCAACATATAACAAGGGCACATGCTCCACTATGTTCATGGAAGCCTTATTCATAATAGCAAGAAACTAGAAACAACCCAGATGACCTTCAACTGAAGAATGGATACAGAAAATGTGATTCATTACACAATGGAATACCACTCAGCTATTAAAAACAATGACTTGATGAATTTTTGCAAATAAATGGATGGAACTAGAAAATATCATCCTGAGGTAATCTAGTCCCCAAAGGACATACATGGTGTGTGCTCACTAATAAGTGGATATTAGCCAAAAGTACAGAATTTCCATGGCATACCTCACAGATCCAAAGAAGGTAAACAAGAAGGGAGGATACACTCTTAGAAATGCTGCATTTTGAGGACCTACCTTCATAAATGTTTGTTGAATGAATTTTAATTATAGCTTCCTTGTTAGGATTGGTCTCTCGTGTCTATTTCTCTGTTCTGCATTCTGCTGCATTGTCCCATCTGTCTATTCGTGCATCAAAACCACCTTTTCTATTCACTGTAACTCTGAAATACATAGTGATATCAGGAAGAATAAATGTTATGTTGCTCGTTGTTATTCAAATCACCCACTATGTAGTTTGAATGTGGAATCTAGAACCAAATTTCCTGGATTTGAGTTCTAGTTCTACTGATTTTTGGTTACACAAACTGGGACCAATGCTTAGCCTTTCTGGGCCTCAGTTTTCTTATATACAGAATTGACTCAAAATAGTGCTGACTATTCAGGATTATTCTAAGTATTAAACAAGTGAATACATTTAAGCATTTATTTTTTATTCTAGACCATATTTTTAATATAAGTGTATGATTTTTAGAACAAAAAAGCCAAGTTTTATTCACATGTGCAGAGATATTTACATGTTAACCATCAACTACTAGTGATGGACTCAGGTAGATTTTATTTATTATCAAAAGGAATATTAGACATAGACTGTACTCAGAACCATTTCACTGTGTAGCAAAAATGACAAGAAGTAGTTATGTTACTCTAACAAGGAAGTCTCAGCAGATGCACATTCCACATGTGGATGACAAGTAGTGACTATCTTCTAAACATTTCTGGTGATTTGCACAGTGATTTGTGTTTGTAGTGAAATGGGATGGATGTGGTAAGATTATCTATGGAATCAACTTTAGTTGTGCTATATTTCATGCTAGGACACTAAACTTTGAAGACTGTTGTCATTTTACAGGTGTTACTAAATACATTTATTACTAAACAATTTTTCTAATGCAGAATTTAAATACCCATGTGTAGGCTTTAATTTTTCTCAACCCTACTTTAAATGATGGTTCTTAAATGCTTTAACTTCCCTTCTAGTGAGAAGTGGATCTGTTTAGAAATTGTTCTTTGGAGCAAATATCATATGCGTTGTTAGGAAATCAGCAGTTCAGTTCACAAGAATCAGCAGCAGCTAGATCCACTTGCAAACACTTCACAAATAATACCAGCATTCCAGTTTGGTAGTGCTAGAATAGCAGAGACAGCTAAGCCTTGGCCTAATCAGCATGAGTCAGCAGGAGGACCCAGAATAACCAAGGTTGCCAGGAGTTCTTTGCCATGCCTCTCTCAATGAAGTGAAGATCAACAAAGCTGGGAGATCAAGAAGTGTTGCAAAGCTAGCTATGTAAGCAAGCCAAGCCCCTCTCACAGTCCGTTGAGTCCTATTTATACTCCCTTCAAACATCATGTGTCCTCTGGGGATCTTGCCTCAACAGGTGTCTTACTTCAGCATGTAACAGCAAAACTTCATGTGAGTCTGTATCAGCTGACATTACTCTGCCAATCAGCCCAAGTTCACAGAAGCTGCCAGTACACCACCCACCACCAGAAGTTCTTTTAGTGTGTTCCTCTCTGTGGAGTCCCGACAAATGATGACCAATAAACAATGGTAAGGTGAACCAATACAATCCAGCATCACCCACTGTCTGTTGGGTCCTTCTTAACATCATGTGTCCTTTCACTAGTCTGCCTTAGAGAAACATCCTCTCACTCTGTCTACTTCAGAAAAACACTCCCTCACATGTCTGCCCCACCAAAACACATGTAAGCATTTGATACGGTATTAGGAAACTGTAATTTTCCCTGAACAATAAGTATCAGCTGCTAAACTTGGCCCTTTGTATTTTGATATAACTTTTAGAATCAGCTTTTAATGCCCCCCCAAAGGCTGTATTGGAATTCTGGGTTTAATTGTAATGAATTCACAGATCACCCATATATTTATAATACTGTCTTTTATTTCAGGAAAGTAGATGTCTTTAATGTCTCTCCACAAAGCTTTAGCATTTCTCAGTAAAGACCCTAGTCTTTCCAAAACTTTTTATTTAAAAAATTATTTTCACATTCCCTCCCCGACATCTCCCCCCTCCTCTTCTACTCTGAGAGGGTGGAAGCCTCTCCTGAGTATGCCCACACCCTGACACATTAAGTCTCTGCATGACTAGGCTCATCCTCTCCCACTGAGGGCAGACAAGACAGCCCAGTGGGAGGAATGAATTCCACAAACAGACAACAGTGGGAGATAGGCCCCACTCCAGTTTCTGGGGGACCCACATGAACACTCAGCTGCACATTTGCTACATATGTGGAAGGGGGCTCTAGGCCCAGCCCTTGTATGCTCTTTGATTGATGGCTCAGTATCTGGGTGCCCCAAGGGTCCAGGTTAGAAGTCTCTTCCTGGGAATTCCTATCACCTTTGGGGCCCACAATCCTTTCCGCTATTGTTACATAAGAGTCCCCAAGTTCAGTCCAATGTTTGGCTATAGTCCTCTACATCTGTTTCAGTCAGCTGCTTGGTGTAGCCTCTCAAAGGACAGTTATGCTAGGTCCCTATCTACAAGCATAAGAGTATCATTAATAATGTCAGGGATTGGTGCTTACCCTTAAGATGGGTCTCAAGTTGGGCCAGTTATTGGTTGGCCATTCCCTCAGTCTCTGCTCCATCTTTGTCCCTGCATTTCTTATAGACAGGACAAATTTTGGGTTGAAAGTTTTGTGGGTGGATTGTTGTCCCTATCATTCCACCAAGGTTCCTGCTTGGTTCTATAACCCCAATGCTGAATCATAGCTAAGTCCACCACCACTGATTCTTGAGTACCTTCTTTATCCCAAGCCTCTGCTATGCCTTGGAGATGCCCCCACCTCCACATCCCATTTATATTCATTCTCATGGCCATCTGTCCACCTCTCCTGTCCCTCCCCACACCTGTTGCTGAAGCATGTTCATTCACATTCCTATCCCCTCTCCTACCCATTTCCCTCCTTCCATCTGCCTCTTATGACTATTTTATTCCCCTTCCAAGTAAGATTCAGGCACCCTTGCTTGAGCCTTCCTTCTTGTTTAGTTTCTTTGGGTCTGTGGAGTACAGCATGGGTATCCTGTATTTTATGGCTAATAGCCATTTTACGTGAGGATTGGGTTACCTCATTCAGGATGAAATTTTCAAGCACCACCCATTTGCCTGCAATTCATGATGTCCTTATTTTATATGGCTGAGTAGGACTTTATAACCACCTCCACTTTTCAGTGGTGGGACTTTGGTTTTAGAAGTAAGACAGACTGTGTTTGTGTTTTCACAGTCTCTGGGCGTGTATATCACTCCTGTTGTGTCTGAATGATGTTGTTTCTTTGGAATCTTCTACCACATCTGTCCTTTATAATCTTTCTGCTTCCTCCATAGATCCCTGAGTCTTTTAAGAGAGCTTTGAAAAAGACATCCAATTAGAGTTGAATGCTCTGAGGTCTCTTAATCTCTGTGCATTGTCCAGTTGTGGGTCTCTGTGTTGATTATCAACCACTGAAAGGAGAAGTGTCTCTAGTGAGGGTTGAGTATAGCAATGTGTTGTTAGAAGTTATTTTATTGCTATGTTCCTTTAGCAGAATAACAGAAATAGTTTTGGTCCTAGATATAGTATCAATTTCTCACTTTATCAGTTTCAGGGATTGGATTCCATCTCATAGCATGTGCCTTAAATCTAATTGAAATGTGTTTGTTACTACCATACTATTTGTGCCACTATCGCACCAGGACATCTGCAGGCAGGTCATTTTTATAGGTCTCAGGGTTTATAGGTAGGTGATCTTGATGATTACCTTTTTCCTCTGGGAGGGTCCAGAGTACATCTAGAATCGTGGATGCTAGTCCCTAGGAGATGAAGCATCCAACTGAGCACCAGCTCCACTTCACCATATTTGATGACTTCAGTAATTTGTGTCTTCAGCAATAGGACCTTCCCAACAGGTTGTGGAAAATAACCAACAGCCTTGGCAACAGCCTGTAATGTTTGGGGAAGTATATGAGACCCTTTTGGCCAATGGCTCAATGACTCTAGTGCCATTTCCAGCACTAGAAGTTGTATTTGGACGTATAAGATATCTTGATGGGGGCATTGTCAATTCCTTTCATCTATGTATATAATATAAGAAGCTTCTATAGAAGTAGGTTTCCATGTGGCTTCTCAAAAGGCCTTTTGTGTTAGTTTTTCCTCCACAAATTCCCTCCTAACTGTGCCGCCACATCCTCTCCTCATGTAATCCTCCTATACTAATTTCCCATTTGTCTCTTCATGACACTATATTCTATTTCCTCTTCCTTGAAAAATTCCTTCTTCTCTCTTGTTCCCTCACTAGGGACCTGATATCTGTAGTTCAGACTGGAGCACACATATGGAAAACTTAAAGGGTACCATCTATATAGAAGAAAAATGCAATATTTGACTTTTGGGCTCTGGGTTACCTTAGGATAATTGTCTAGATCCATTCCTTTACACATATTTATAACTTCACTTTTCTTAGCAGCTAAATAATGTTCCTTTGTGTAAATGTACCACATTTTTATTATCCCATTCATCAGTTGATGGACATCTAGACTCTTTCCAAAGTCTGGATATGAACAGAGCAGCAATGACATGGCTAAGTAATTATCTGTGTATGGAGATGTAGAATTCTATGCCCAAGAGTAGTATAACTAGATCTTGAGGAAGATCGGTTTTTCACTTGCTGAGACACCTCCACACTGATTTCCATACTTGCTGTAACAGTTTTTGTACTCCCACGAGCAATGAATAAGTACTCCCTTTCCCTCCATCCTCAGCAGCTTATGCATGACTTGCAGTATTGGTCTTGGCCATTCTGATTGAGGTAAGTTGGAATCTCAAAGTACTTTTAATTTCTGTTTTCCTGGTGGTGAAGAATAGGAAACTTTTCAAAAGTGTTTCTTGGCCATTTGTGTTTCATCTTTTGAGAACTCTGTTTAGTTTCATGCCCCATTTTTTAAGTTGAGTTGTTTTCTTGAGTGTTTTTTAAAGTTCTTTATGTATTTTAGATAATAACTATCAATCAGATGCATATTCTTTAAACTGCCACTTTGCCCAAATGATATCCCATGCTGTAGGAATCTATTTCACTTTGAGAAATTTTATTAATTAATTGTTGCTACTAATACCTGTGCCATTGGCATTTGGAAAATCCTTTCCTATGCCACTGACTTCAAGCTTATCACTTACTTTCTCTTTTGTCCTTTACAAAACATCACTGACAACATTTAAAAGAATGCCACAGACTGGAATGAAATTGTATAAGAAATATACCTGAAAAATGCTTATCCTGAATATATATATGTATATATATATATATATATATATATATATATATATAATGGGTTCTCAGTTGGTTATAATTTTTTAATCTTGGGGATAGTCAACCATGTATAGAGATATTTGTGGCTGTCATAATGAAGGGGTGGTGTCTTTTATTTCCTAGTAGGTAGAGCTAGTAATGCTGCTAGACATTTTACATTGTTTAGGACAGCTACCTACAGCAAATATTATCTGGCCCTGAAAATACTATCATCCAGAAATTCTGATATGTGAATCAGTAGCAAAACGGAAAAACAGCCAATTTTTTCCATTTATTGAAATAGATTCTTTTCTCAAATGATATACCCTAATTATGATTTCCCCTCCCTCTATTTTTCCCTGTTCTCCACACCTTCCCTCACATCTAGATCTATTTCCTTTCTGTCTTTCATTAGAAAAGAACAGGCTTCTAAGAGAAAATAATACAATATAACAAACTAAACTGTAAT
The DNA here is from genome assembly GCA_902729485.2 of Mus minutoides. Taxonomy (NCBI): domain Eukaryota; kingdom Metazoa; phylum Chordata; class Mammalia; order Rodentia; family Muridae; genus Mus; species Mus minutoides. The sequence goes on along the minus strand of LR749485.1, from coordinate 3,371,944 downwards.
AAGATAAAATAAAATCTATCACATTTGAGTTGGAAAAGATCCCAAGGAAGGGCACAAGAATCAGAGATCACCTTGTTCATACACTCAGAAATCAAAAGAAATGCATAGAACCTGATGCAGACTCATGCAGACCTTGTGAATGCTGCTTCAGTCTCTAAACGGCCTATTTTAATGGCCAATGAACTTGAATAGAAAATTAACAAAAGAGCATACAAAAATCATCAATAACAAAAGATATTCAACATATATAGTCTTTTGAGAAATGTCAACTAAAGCAAAATATAACTACATAACAGCCAGAACAGTAAAGAAAAATTAATAATATCAAATATTACCAAAGATAACTTGAAAAGGAATTTTGGTTTTTCTATAAAGTTATAACTACTTACTTTATCACACAGTATTTTTTACTTTTATAAATTTACCTGAATGGCATATATATGGCCACAAAGGCTTTTAATATGTCTATATTTTTTTCATAGCATCCCTAAGTTGGAGATATCTCAAATAGGACCAGCAAGATGGGTCAGCAGATAAATGTACTTGCTGCCAACAAGAACATCCTGAGTTTGATCCCTGAAATGTACATACTAGGAGAGAACTATTTCTCTTAAGTTGTCTTCTGATTGGCACAAGTACACTGTGGGATATGTCTGCTTCTCCCACCCCCTGGAAATATAAATGTAAAAAAGGAAATATCCTAAATACCCATCAATAAGATAATGGATACATTATGGCATATCCATATAATGAAATAATATTCAATAATGGGATTGGACACCTCATTTTTCAAAGTGCTTACTATACAATAAAAACACTTTTCAGTAATAAGAGTGAAAATAAAGTTCAAAACAGCTGGGAGATGCACTTCACACTAAGTATGATGTTAATAATCAAAAAGTCAAATGATAACAATTATTAGTGACCATAGAAGAAATTAAAACTTTTGATACTGCTGGAAGGAATGAAAAATGATGCAGCCATTTGACAAATATTATTGGTAGTTTCTGTAAAATTTAAGCACAGAGTTGCATGTGTTATAGCAATTCTTATAGGTATATATGTACTCAAGAGAAATGGAAAATGTGTATACAGATAAAATATTTACAGCAGCATTATTAATATTATCCAAAAGATGGAAACAACCTAGTGTTCACCAGCTGATGAACAGCTGCATAGCCATATGATAACATACTATTAAGCCATAAAAATTAACAAAATACTGCTACATGCGACAAAATAAATACACTAGTTAGGTTTCTATTGCTGTGATAAACATCATGACCAAAAGCAACTTGGGGAGAAAAGTGTTTACAGCTGTGGTTCATCATAAAGGAAAGTCAGGGAGGGAACTCAAGCCAGCAACTTGGATGGAGGCAGCAACCAACTCAGAGACCATGGAGGAATGATGCTTACTGGTTTGCTCAGCCCACATTCTTTTTTTTTTTTCCAGAAGATTTATTTATTTATTTATTTATTTATTTATTTATTTATTTATTTATTTATTTATATTAGATATTTTATTTTACATTTCAAATGCTATTCTGAAAGTTCCCTCTACCCTATCCCCGCCCTGCTCACCTATCCACCCACTCCCACTTCTTGGCCCTGGCGTTCCCCTGTATTGGGTCATATAAATTTTTTAGCCCACATTCTTATATCACTGAGAATCAACCAAGGGTAGCACCAACAATAATAGGCTAGTCCCTCCAACATTAATTACTAATCAAGAAAAAGTTGTGTAAACTTGCTTACAGTCTCCATTTTCTCCATTAAGGCTCCATTTCTCAGAAAACTCTTAATTTGTATCAAATTGACAAACAACAACAACAAAACACACAAAACACCAAAAACAAAAGAAACCCAAAACAACAACAAAAACTCACCTAACTAGAATAGTTGAGTCTATCAATTTGGCACACAAACACATGACTATTACACCATAAATATTTCTTTTATGTTTGTCCTCAAGATGTCATGGTAATGTTGACATATCCATATAAAACATAGTATAACTTTAAAAGTCCCACAATCTCTTTTCTTTTATTGAAAATAGCTTCTTATTCTCATATGATAAATTCCAGTCACATTTTCCCTCCCTCTACTCTTCCCAGCTACCTATACCTCCCCCAGATCCACTCCCTCTCTGTTTTTCTTCAGAAAAAAAAGTAGGCCTTTAAAAAAATCAACAACCAAACACGACCAAAAAAAGATACAATAAGACATGTCAAGCCTCATATTGAGGCTGAACAAGGCAACACTATAGAAGGAAAGGTCCCAAGAGCAGGCAAAACAGTCAGAGACACACCCATTTCCACTGTTAGGGGTCCCACAAAACCACCAAGCTAACACACATAACTTATGTGCAGAGGACCCGGTGCAGACTCGTGTAGACCTTGTGCTTGCCACTTTAGTGAGTCCATATTAGCCCTGCTTCTTGGGGGGCCATGTTCTCCTAGAGTCCTCCATGCCCTCTGACTCCTATAATCTTTCCTCCCCATCTTCCAAGGAGTTCTCAGTGCTCCAAGGGAAGGGAGCCAATGGAGACCTACAGTTTAGACTCTCTTTAGAAGTACTGTCTGGCTATGGGTCTCTGCACTCACTTCTTCCATCTGCTGCTGGGCAAAGCCTCTCTGAGATGACTGGACAAGACACCAATCTATGAGTCCTGCAAAATATCATTAGGAATCATTTCACTGCTTTTTTTTCCCAGTCTTATTTGGTTCTACTTTAGGTCTCTGGGCTACCCAGTCTTCAGGTCCTGGCTATCCAGACAGTGTCAGGTGTGAGCTCCCTCTCACGGAGTAAGCTTCAAGTTAAACCAAACATTGCTTGGCCACTGACACAAGTTCTGCAACATTATTGCCCCAGGACATCTTGCAGGAGGACAGATTGTACTTGAGGTTTTAGTGGCTGGGTTGGTGTCCAATTACTTTCTGTATCCTGCCAAGTATCTTCTGGCAACAAAGAGACTAGAATATGGGGATGAAGGCTCCATGCAGGCACCACCTCAATCTCTCTACATCCAATGAGCTGTGTGGATGCTGTCCTCGGCAATCATCCCCACCCAGCTGTCAGTTTGTGGAGAGTGACCCTCTGTTCCAGCATCAGCCTGGGTTGTTTAGGGATCTCCATGGGACTCCTTGGCCAACATCTCAACTAAATGCAACCTTAGCCCACCACTGGAAGCCTTACCTGGCTACAAAATATGGCCAGTTTAGACTCATACCCTAAATCACAAGGAGTCCTCAATAGGGTCACCATTATAGATTACAGGAAGTTTTCACTGCACTAGGTTTCCACACTGCCCTCCCCACAATTGTCCTTTAATTCCAGTCATCTCCTCCTGCACGTCTCCATCCCTCCCCCTCTATCTGATCCCTCCTGCTCCCATCCCCACCTACAAAATCTATTCTATTTCCCTCTTCCCAAGGAGATTCAGGTGTCTCCTCTGGAGCCCTCTTCTTTACCTTACCTCTTTGGGTCTGTGGATTACAGCATGGTTATCATTTACTTTACAGCTAATGTCCACTTGTAAGTGAGTACATACTATATTTATCTTTCTGAGTCTGGGTTACCTCACTGAGGATGATTTTTTTCTAGTTCTATCTATTTGTATGCAAATTTCATGATGTTATTTTTTTAACAGCTAAGTAATAGTCCATTGTGTAAATTTTTTAAAAATCTGATTGAAGGAAATTTAGGTTGTTTTCAGTTTCTGGTTACTATGAATAAAGCCATAATGAGTATAGTTGAGTAAGTGTCCTTGTGGTAGAATAGAGCATCCTTTGGGTATATACCAAAGAGTGTCCTGAGGTAGACCAATTCCCAATTTTCTGAGGAACTGCCATATTGATTTGCATAGTGGTTGTAAAAGTATGCACACTTATCAGCAATAGAGGAATGTTTCCATGGTGGAACTTTCAGGGTCTCTTATATATACTACCACATCATTTATAAATAATGATTCTTTGACTTCTTTCTTTCCACCGTGTATCCCATTGATCTCCTTTGGTTGTCTTATTGCTCTAACTAAAACTTCAAGCTTTATGTTGAATAGATATGAACAGAGTGAACAGCTTTGTTTTGTCCCTGGTTTTAGGGAAACAGTTTTGAGTTTCTCTCCAGCTAATTTGATGTTGGCTATAGACGTTCTTTAAATTGCCTTTATTATGTCTAGGTATGTCCCTTGTATCCCTAATATCTCCAGGACTTTTATCATGAAAAGGTGTTGGATTTTGTCAAAGGATTTTCAGCACTTAATGAAATGATCATGCATTTTTTTCCTTTTCAGTCTATTTGTATGGTGAATTACATTTATTGATTTTTGTATCTTGAGCCATTTCTTCTTCTCTGGAATGAAGTCTATTTGATCATATTGGATGATCATTTTGATGTGTTCTTAGATTCAGTTTGCAAGTATTTTGCTGAGTATTTTAAGATCTATGTTCATAAGGGAAAGTGGTCTATAATTCTCTTTGTTGATTCTTTATGTGATTTGGGTATCAGGATAATGGTAACCTTGTAAAATTAATTTCTCAATGTTCTTTTGTTTTTATGTTGATGAAATAATTTGAAAAGTATTGGTATTAACTCAGCTTTAAAAGTCTGTTAGAATTCTTCACTAAAACTGTCTGGCCTTGGGTTGTTTGTTTGTTTGTTTTATTTTGGAGGTTGGGGGACTTTTAATGACTGATTCTATTTCACTGAGGATTATAAGTCTAATTATATTGTTTATCTGATCTTGAGTTAACTTTGGTAAGTGGTACCTGTTGAAAAAAAAATGATCCGTTTCTTTTAGATTCCCAATTTCATGGAGTACAGGTTTTTAAATTATGTCTTTATGATTCTTTGGATTTCCTCAGTGTTTATTATTATGTCCCCTTTACATGTCTGACTTTAATTTGGATATTCTCACTCCATCTTTTAGTTAGTTTGGATATGGGCTTGTTTCTCTTGTTAATTTTCTCAAAGAATAAACTCTTTGTTTCATTATTTGTGTTGTTCTGTTTGTTTCTATTTTATTGATTTCAGTCCTGAGTTTGATCATTTCCTGCCATCCACTCCTCTTGGGTGTGCTTACTTCTTTTTGTTCTAGAGCTTTCAGGTATGCTATTATGTTGTTAATATGTGGTCTCTCCGATTCATTCATGTAGGTAGTTAGTAGTATAAACTTTCCTCTTAGCATGGTTTTCATTGTGTCCCATCAGTTTGGATATGTTGCATATTCATTTTCATTCAATTTTAGTAAGACTTTAATATCTTTCTTATTTCTGTCTTGATCCATTTTTTTCATTTAGTAGAGAACTATTCAGTTTTCATGAATTTGCAGGTTTTCTGTGGTTTCTGTTGTTAATATTCAGCTTTTATCCATTGTGGCTTGATAAGACACAGGGAGTTCTTTCAATTTTCTTTTATCTATTGAGACTTGCTTTGTGACAGAATGTGTGGTCAATTTTGGAGACTGTTCTGTGGGTACTGAGAAAAAGGCATTTTTTTGTGTTTGGATGGAATGTTCTGTAAATATCTGTTAAGTACATTTGGTTTGTAACATAAGTTAGCTCTAGAATTTCTCTGTTTAGTTTTTTGTCTGAACGACCTGCCCACTGGTTAGAGTGAGGTACTGAAATATCCCACTATTGGTATGTGAGGGTCAATGTGTGTTTTAAGCTCTAGTAGTGTTTCTTTTTCAAAACACGCAGGTGTTCTTGTGTTTCGACATATATGTTAAGGGTTGAAATGTTTGCAACCCCATACAAAGAACAATATCAACTAACTGGATCACCCAGAGATCCCAGGGACTAAACCACCAACCAAAGAGTATGCATGGATGGGTCCATGGCTCCAGCTACATATGTAGCAGAGGATGATCATGCCTGACATCAGTGGGAGGGAGGCCCTTGGTCCTGTGGAGGTTTGATGCCCCAGCGTAGGGGGATTCTGGAGAGGTGCAGTGGGAGTGGGTGAGTGGGTGGAGGAGCACACTTATAGAGGCAAAGAGAGAGAGGAGATGGGGAATGGGGTGGGAAATTTGTGGAGGGGTACAGGAAGGGGGATATCATTTGAAATGTAAACAAATAAAATGATCAATTTAAAAAAAAAGATAAAGAAAAAGAGTTCCAAGGGGGAAAGGGGGGGTTGAAATGCCCTCTTGGTGGACTTTTTTCCTTGGATGACTATGGAGTGTCCTTCCCTAACTCTTTTTATTAATTTTGATTTGAAGACTATTTTGTTAGTCCAGCTTGCATCGTGGGTGGATTTGCTTGGAATATCTTTTTTCAACTCTTTAGCCTGAGGTAATGTATTTTCTTGATGTTGAGGCATGTTTCTTGAATGTAGCATATCCTGTTAATCTGTTTTTTATTGAGGGAATTGAGACCATTTTTATTAAGAGATACCTGTAACTTTAATTTTTTTAATTTTTATTTTTAATGATGTTTTTTAAATGCTTAACTTCTTTTTCAATCCACCACCCAGAAAGAATATGGGGAGGGGGTGGACATGTTTAGAAAGTTTTTGTTTTTTGGGGTTTTTTTTTTTGGAATAATTCTTATTTGTGTTGTCTGGAAATTGGCACTTTAGTTTACAAGTTATCAGCAGCAGCTCAATCCACTTGCAAACATTTCATAGATATACCAGTAGTCAAGTTCAATAGAGTCAGAATAGCAAACACAAATCAGTAGTGGTGGCATGACCTAGTAGAGACAGCCAGGTCTCAGCCTCAGCACAAGTCTGCAGGAAGGACCAAGGAGGAATGCCAAGAGAAGTTTTCGACTGTCTCTCTCTCTCTCTAAGGGAAGTGAAGATCAACGAAGATAAAAGACCCATAAACATTGTACAGCTAGCTCTGTAAGTAAGCCAAGGTCACCTCCACCTCCACCAGTCTTATCTCAGCACGTGTCTTGCCTCGGTATGTGTCTTGTCTTAGTATTTTTCTTGCCTCGGCACAGGTCTGCCTCAGCTAACATCACTCTGCCACTCAGCCTGAGCCCTCAGAAGCAGTAAGAAACTGCCGCATACCACCAGAAGTTTTTTGGTGAGTTTCTTTCTATGAAGTCCCAACAACTGGAGCTCAACTACGCAATGTGAGGTGAACCAATATATGTGTGTTGTTAGTGAAGAATCTTTTATCACGTGCTTGCTTTAGCAGAACATCTTTTCTCTTGTACCTGTTTTAGTGCAATGTTTCTTTTCGAGTCTGCCTTAGCCTTTCACCTGTGTCCACTTCGGGAAAACACTCCATGTGTTTGCCTCAGCAAAACACCATCCAACACAACTTACTTTCCAAAGAACCCTTAAGTTTCCACTTCAGATATCAGTGACCAAAGCTTGTTAATGCCTGTTATTTTGTTGTTAGAGTGGTGGTAGTGGTGGTATGTCCCTTTTTTGGTTTTGCTGAAGTAAGATTACTCATTTCCTATGTTTTCTGTGGTGTAGTTAACCTCCTTGGTTTGGAGTTTTCCTTCTAGTACCTTATATAGGGTGATATTTGTGGATAGATATTGTTTAAATTTGGCTTTGTTTGGGAATATCTTATTTTCTTCATCTATGGTGACTGAAAGTTTTGCTGGGTATAGTGGTCTGGGATAACATCTGTGGTCTCCTAGAGTCTGTAGTGCATTTGTGTAAACCCTTCTGATTTTTAGAGTCTCCATTGAGAAGTCAGGTGTAATTCCAATATATTTTATGTTACCATATGTTCCAATATGTTTTATGTTACCATATGTTCCAATATGTTTTATGAATTTGTTACCTGGTCTTTTTGAATTTATGTTACCTGGTCTTTTTCTTTTCTTTCTTTTTCTTTTCTTTTTTCTCTGTTTTTTTTTTTTAATTTAAATAGGTTTTTGATATTTATTTATTTATCAGCTTCAGGCATTTTTATTGGATATTTTCTTTATTTACATTTCAAATGTTATTCCTTTCCCTGTTTCCCCCTCCCAGAAACCCCCTATCCCATCCTCCCTTCCCTGCTTCTATGAGAGTGTTCCCCCACCCACCCACCCACTCCTGCTCCCATCTCCCTGCCCTCAATTCCCCTACACTGGGGCATCTATTGAGCCTTCATAGGACCAAGGACCTCTCCTCCCACTCACTGATCCCTGACAAGACCATCCAGCTACATATGCAACTGGAGCCATGTGTATTCCTTTGGTGATGGCTTTTGCAACTTTTAATATTCTTTTTGTTCTTTATGTCTAGTGTTTTGACTATTGTGTGGAGAGGGGACTTGCTTTTCTGCTCCAATCTATTTGGTGTTCTGTATTCTCCTTGTGCCTTTATGGACATCTTCTTTAGATTACAGAATTTTTCTTCTATGGTTTTTTGACTATATTTTCTGGTCCTTGGAGCTGGGACTCTTCACCTTCTTCTATTTCTATTATTCTTAGGTTTGTTTTTTCCATTGTGTCCCAGATTTCCTGAATGTTTTTTGTCAGAATTTTAAAAAATGTAACATTTTCTTTTACTGTCTCTCTTTTCTCTTTTTTCTATTTATCTTCAATGCCTGAGATTCTCTCTTCCATTTTTTTGTATGCTGTTGGTGAAGTTTGCTGTTCTAGATCTGTTGAAACTCCTAAACTTTTCATTTCCCAGAGTCCTTCAATTTGTGATTTATTTATTGCTTCTATTTCCATTTTCATTTTTTTATTTGTTTCCTTCAACTCTTTGCTTCCTTGGATTTGGTTAAAGGATTTTTTTCTTCCAGTTGTTTGTGTTTTCCTAGATTTCTTTAAGTGATTTATTCATTTCCTCTTTAAGCATATTCATATATTTGGTTTTAAGGTATTTTTCTCCTGCTTCATCCATGTTGGTACATTCAGGGCCTATGGTAGGATAGCTGGGCTCTGGTGGAGACATATTTCCTTGGCTGTTACTGATTCAAGTTCTGGTTTTGAAGTATCTGGTTTTGAGTTGATTGTAGGTCTAGCTGCTGGTTTCTGGGTTTGTCTTTGTTGGGTGTATGTTTTGTTCCTTGGTTTCTTTTTCCTATCTGCATTTTCAGGGATTGTCTTGGATTTGTGTTGCCTGTTTTACTGGACTTTTGTACCAATGTGTTCACAGGAGTTCTTGCTGGTGTCAGAGGCTGAGCAAAGGGGAGGCAAATGGGAAGTGGTCTATTGCAACACTAGGAGTGATGACCCTGAGAATTGGGTCTGGGGAAATAGAAAAGGTGGAGAAGGTCTACAGACATCCTACCTGGTCTTCAGAGGTATCTGCCTGAATTGGGAGTTGGAATGCTGAGATGAGGCAGGAAGGGGAGGCTGAGAGGAGATGGTCTGTGGGATCCATAGTAGTGAGGAGTGGTAGCAGCTGGTGTTCTGTTGCAGTGCTAGGGATGACTGAGAATTGAGTCAGGAGGAACAGAGATACTGGAGTAGGTTCATAGGCAGTCTATGGTTTTCTCATCCCACAATCTCTTTCAAGATTTATTTTACTTTTAATTATGTGTATGCATATGTGAGGGTTTGTGCACATGTGTTCAGGTGTTCAAGGCATCAAACACAGGTACTAGAATCAAACTCAGGTCTTCTGTAAGAGCAGTACATGTTTTTTGACCACTAAGCCATCTCTCTGGCCCCTAAAAGTTCCAAAGTCTTTTAAAATTTCAACATTTTAATAGTCCAAGTTGGTCATACAGCCTGGGTTTCCACCGTCACTTTTGCATCACAACCCAGGAGACCTTAGCAGCCAGCCCTTGTTCCTGTCAGTATCTAACTTCTAGTTGTTTCAACTGCACCACCATGTTTGAGGCATGCATGGTCCAGGCCTCCATCCTGAAGAAGGTGCTGGAGATGCACAAAGACTTCATTAACAAGACCCGCTGGTTCAACAGCTTGAGCAGTGTGAACCCACTGAGAATAGATTCACTGCAAGTCCCCTTGGTTACTGTAACTCACCCTGAGCGTTGGAAGTCTTCAATACATACTACTGCAGCCACAACCAGGCCATGGATGTGAACATCACCAGTGTTCACCAAAATATTAAAATGTGCTGGTAATGAAGACATCATTGCATGAAGGGCTGAAAAGAAAGCTGATATGTTAGCACTAGGATTGAAGTGCCAGATCAAAAGAATTTGAGACTATGAAATGAAATTAGTGTACTTAGATATTGAGCAACTTGGAATTCCAGAACAGTGCAGTAACGCCTTCTGGTGAATTTGTGCCTTATATGCAGAGACTTTAGCCATGTTGGAGATACTGTTGTAATATCCTATGCAAAGGACTGGGTAGTTTTCCACAAATGGAGAGCTTGGAAATGGAAACATTAAGTTGTCACAAACAAGTAATTATGACAATAGAAATCAATAAATGGGGGGAAAGTGGAGACAGAGCCCACAAAGATGCCCAGGATTCAAACTCTGGAAATCAGCCTCGAGGTGCAGATCTAACTTTATTGTTTATTATACAAGCTTATATATAGTATCTTAGTTAATTAGGGTATGTTTATGTATTCAAGGACACATCTGTGTGCAACCTGCTTTGTTTAGCTGAATCTGACTCACGTAGGGGAGGGGCCAATTCCCTGGGGAGATTTCCATGAAAACAGGGGAAGCCCTAGCCCACTACCCTAGCCTTGGTTCCTTTGTGTTGTCTCATTGGTGTGCCTGGGGTGGGGGTGGGGTGGGAGCCATGTCAGATTGTAGGATAGATCAGGATTCACTCTCCCTCCTACTTCTTCCTCCAGCAGGTTTAGCACCACATCCCTGACAGACAAGTAATATTGATAGAGGAAACTGTAACCATAGATATGAATGAGCCAGTTAAGCTAACTTTTGCACTGAGGTAACTGAACTTTTTTTTCACAAAAGCCACACTCCATTGTACTATATCTACAGGTATACCCCTTTTGTAGATTACAAAACTGCTGACATGGGACACAAAGTATTATTTGGCTCCCAAGATTGAAGATGAAGGCTCTTAGGCATTGCTAGAATCCGAGAAAACTGAGCTTTTGAGATCCGTTTCTGAGATGTCAATATGTTCTGAAGCCTTTCTGTCATCAAGTTTGTACCTAAGTACATATCAAGACATCTATAAATAGCCTATTTTTTTCTCTCCACTCTCTACAAATTCTTTAAAGAATAAACTCCAAAGTAAAAACTGGTTTTGTTAACATAAATATTTCTGCCTTATAAATGACAAAAGGATCTTGATGTTAAAGCAATTTTAAGAATTGTTTTTTTTCTCAATTTAGATAAAGTTAACTGAATTTCAAAGATAAAATTGCAAGGTATCTTTAGAAACACAATCTCTCTCTAAATGTCCAAAGTCTTTCAACTGTGAACTCTTATAAAATAAAATAAAAAGTAAGTTATATGCTTTCTTACTTCAAAAGTAGAGAACCAATGAATAGTTATAATCATATCAAAGCAAAAAATAAAATTCAACAGTGTCGATTGAATCCTGTAGTTCAATATTCAGCATCTGAGATTCACTTGTGGTCTTCTGGGAGCCTAAGGTTTGGGAAGCTCCACCCCTCACACTTTGCCATTCACAGCACATACTGACTAGCTCCACTCCATAGTTACTGCTGTCCTTGGCAGCCATCCCATAGTGCTGGCATCTCCAACATACTGGGGTCTCCACTGCAACTGAAACTGCACCTTCACCAATAGCTCCTCCTAGGTTTTCTTCAGGGATCGTGCCCAGCTTTGTGGTAAAAAGCCTTAGCTTCTCTCCTTGACTGCTTCAATCCTGGGATTTTCACTACAACTGGGGCTGCACCTTCACCAATGGCCTCTCTTAGCCTCTTATGATGTCAAGCCTCAACTGTTCCTCATTACTCCTTCATGCCTTCAAAATCACTCCCACCTAGGAGATTCGTAAACATTATCGATTTCAGCTTCCAGCATATAATGCAGCTTTTGCCCTACCCTACCCTACCCCTTAACCACAGCTTCTGTGTGCTGGCCCAGAGGAGATACACCCAGTAGATGTTATAACTTAATGATTCTGATCGCTTAATCACTGATGATTTCTCAGCCTCAGCTAGCCAGTGTTCCAGTAATCCAAAAGTTTCACTTTAGTGATTCTGGTCTCTTGTTAGTCACAACTGAAACCCTGGTACCAATTTCTATGTTAGTTTGTTTTCTAATCCTGTGATAAACACCATGACTAAAATCAATTTGGGGAGGAAAAGTTAATTTCCTCTTACAGCTTACTATCCATCATGAGGGGAAGCCAGGATGTGAACTCAAGGCAGGAGCTTAAGGCAGGAACTTGAGGCAGGCAGTGAAGCAGAGAGCATGGAAGAGTGCTGCTTATTGACTTGCTCCTCATCATTTCTCACCCTACTTTCTATACCACCTAGCAATATATGCCACTTGGTGGTACCACTGTTATTGGTCTGGGCTCTCCCATATATATCATTAATCAAGAAAATATCTTCCATGGGCTGAAGAGTTGACTCAGCTGTTTCAAGCACTTGTTGCTGTTACAGAAGACTTAAGTTCGGTTTCCAGCACTCACATGGTGAATCACCCATTAAACATACCAAAACCATTCAATTGTACACTTATGTGGCTAAAGCATACAGTGTATGAATTGTATATCAATGCAATTGCTACAAGAAAGAGAATGAAGTATATAATACACAAATATGTAGAATATTTTTTTCTCTCATCTCCTTTCTGTGGCTGTAACAAAACATTCTGATGAAAGCAATATACAGGAGAAAAGAGTTTATTTTATCTTATACTTCTAGATCACAGTCAGTCATTGGAGGAAGACAAGGCAGGAAATCAAGACCAAAACCTGAAGGCAGAAAACATAGAAGAAGTCTGCTTGCTGGTTCCTCAGGTTCACATTCAGATATCTTCCTTACACTATCCAAGATCACCTGTCCAGGGAATTATATTGTCCACATGGGACTGGGCCTTTGATATCAATTAACAATCAAGATAATCATCCACAGCCACAGCCACAGGTCACTTATAGAAATAGGGTTCCGGCCTTGCTCTTTGCTTCTTGGCCTGCCATGATATGAACAGCTTCTACCATGCATTTCTGTCATTGTGAAGAGAACTGTTCTACCATACATCATCTCCATGATGGCCAGGAAAGCCTTTGAAGCCATGACTTACTTTTATATGTCATGACCAAGGGAACATATAGAAGAAAGAGACTGTTGGGGTCTTACAGTTTCACAAAGAAACTCCAGCATCATGGAAAGGGAGCATGGCAGAAGGCAAGCAAACATGGTGTTAGAGTAGTAGCTGAGAGCTTACATCTTACCCATTAAAGGGACAAACATGGTGTTAGAGTAGTAGCTGAGAGCTTACATCTTACCCATTAAAGGGAAACAAAACAAGCTAACTGGAAATGATATGGGCTTTTGAAACCTCAAAGTCCACCTCCAGAGGCATACCTCCTCTAACAATGCCACACCTTCTAATCTTTACCAAACATTTCACCAACTGGGGACCAAATGTTCAAATATATAAGCATACAGGAGCCATTCTCATTCAAACCATCATAGCGCACAAAGGTATACTAGGACCAGAGAGTGGAATGTGGGCCAACTTGAGCTCTGGGATACCTCTGACCTATTGGAGCTACCAGGCCAAGACTAGATTCCAGAATACTGGTTCCTAAGTTAAATTGTGGAGAGTTGTTCTCCCTTTATGCTGGGTGCTTGGGGTTCTTGAGAGCTTCATGCTGACGATTTGGGGCCTGGGAACAACCTAGACAAGTGCTTCTATTTATTTTCCTTTTCTCCTCTATTAAAATTTTTATTTATTCACTTTACATCCTGCTTACTGCCTCTCCTCCTGGTCACTCCCTCCCACAATCATTCCCCCCAACCCCCTACAATTCTCCTCTAAGGTGGTTGAGGCCCCCTCTGGGTATCCCTCCACCCTGGCACTTCAAGTATGGGACTCCATGCATCCTCTCCTACTAAGGCCAGACATCTTTGGATCTGTGGGGTCTAGCATGGGTATGCTGTATTTTATGGCTAATGTCCACTTATCAGTGAGTACATACCATGCATTCCCTTTCGGGACTGGGTCACATCATTCAGGATGATAATTTCAAGTTCTATGCATTTGCCTGCAAAATTCAGGATGTCTTTGTTTTAAATAACTGAGTAGTGTTCCATTGTGTAGATGTGCCACCTTTTCTTTATTCTTCAGTTGAGGGACATCTGGGTTGTTTCCAGTTTCTGTTTATTAGAAATAAAGCTGCTATGAACTTAGTTCAGCAAGTGTCTTTGTGGGATGATGGGGTATCTTTTGGATATATGCCCAGTAGTAGTATAGCTGGGTCTTGAGGTAGAACTGTTCGAAATGTAGACAATATCTACCCACAAATCCAGCCCTACAGAAAATACTAGAAGGAAAACTTCAACCCAAGGAAGACAACCACACCCAAGAAAACACAAGAAATAAGTGACCCCTATATCACCAAAAACAGGGGAAACATACACATGCACACACACTATTATAGCTAACATAAAAGTAACAGGAATTAACAATCAATGGTCATTAATATCTCTCAACATCAATTGGCACAATTGCCCAATAAAAAGACACAGGATCACAGTGGTTCCATTTGTAGTGTTTTAAAATTTCCCCCTTTCTCTGCACATTTCCCTTATCCCCAGATCAACGCAGAGATGGGAGTCTAGCTGCAAGCCAGAGGGGACAGCAGCACCTCTACTACAGCCAAAAATCTCACCAGTCTCAGCACTTAACTAGTTTTGTCCTGCCCTTGTCCCAGGAACGAGTCATGTTCCTAAAGGTATTGTATAGAGTGAGTAGTCTTTACCTGGGAAAAGTGACTAGAAGTGTGGGAGTCTGCCTGCCTTTCTTCAAAAGTCACCCCAGGTGAGGGAAAGTAATCTCAGTTACCATGGGGGGGCAGCAGAGGCCAATTTACAGAACCTTAGACCTAGACTCCTGGAGGATGCTGTTTGGTGCTCCAATTCATGTCTAGAATTAGTCTCATCCCACATCGGCATCACCTTCCTGCAGGCCAGCACAGACCTGGCCCAGTGGGCAGGGAACAGATTCAAAGACTAGTCACAGTGGTCCAAGAAACGGAAGATTCCAGGACAGTAGGATACTCTTGGGAACCAAAAATGTTAACAATAGAAAAATGCCTAGTAAGAAAGGAAACCATTATTTGCATATAATTCAGTTCCACCTTCTCTGTATCTTTGCACAGGAATTCTTCCTTTCTGACTGACTCATTCGTACATGTTATTTCCCTCCTTTTAATATTCTAAACTAAACTCTACTAGCCTAAAACTGCTCAGAAGAGCTATTTGACCTTCTGCCCCAGATCGCTTCAGCAACATTTTTTCATGTCCACCATACTGAACTATTCTGTCATGGAAGTGCTACCTTCTTGATTTTATGGCCCATGAATTTAAGGTACTCATGTATTATAAGACTGCAATTTGCTACTATGGGGGAGAATTCCATCTTCCTCTGATACACCTGAAAGGTAAGTAATTTCTTGTGGAAGAAGATGAGGGCGGCTACCTGTGCTAGCTTGTTTAGCTATAAAATCAAAAGACATGGCTGTTTAAACTCTACAAATGAGCTAAAGTCCAAAAGCACTTTTGAACTGGGAAAGTTCAAAGGAGAGCTAAGTCTTCAGAACAGGAAGAAAAGGCTGCAAAACTGAGATACCTGAGCCCCAAACATCATCTCCAGAGGCCACAAAGCCAAGGCAATAAACTTGTCAACATAGGAGTTTAGATCAACAAAGGAGGGTTTCAAGTCTCAGAGACATGGCCTGTGCAAGTCTCACATGTGTTTCCTCCTTAAGTTTCCTGACCATGTGCCAGATTCAAACCAATTCCAAGAGACCTCCTAGCTTTCATGCAGTGGGTTCAGGTATTCAATCCTTTCCTATTCTCCTTTAGGTAAGTACAACTCTCCTTTGAATTAGAGTGATATAAAGCTAGCCTAACATACTTCCCACTGATAAATCTAAAGACAGTCATCATATAAAGGAATCTACTGACCACCAAGAAAGCAAAAAAGAACAGAAGTCACAAAATAAAAATACTGCATTTACTAGGTTCCATGGATTGTTATACTGGAATAAATATAAAATGGCAAAGGGTATAAAATTCCAAAGTCTTCAGAGAGCTGGCATTTGGAACCGGTCTCCTAGATGGACACTGGAAGCTCATTTAGACTTACTTTCTTCCACTATCCTTATCTTAAAGATAGAAGTTGTTTTCCCCTAATATACAATATACAATGCACTCCTCTCACCCCAATATACATTTATAATCCTTCCAAACCAAACCTAAAGCAAAGATGTGCTGGCCTCCATTCTTTGCAGAGGAAATCTAGATCTCTGAGGATATTTGCACTGGGTGTTGAAAAGAAGCACTCAACCCACAAGCTTCAGCTATACATAGACATTGTCCCCTCTAGGGAGTTTCCTCCCAGCAGAGAATCAGACTTAATAACCTGCCTGTGAATGTGTCTGAAGCAACAGAACAGCACAGAAAGACACCAGGAAAGAAGGAAAATGGAGTGTTTATCCTGTTCTACAAAAACTAGTTTAAGGTGGACTAATATGTACCAACGGCTATGTATAATACACTATAGAGCCATCATGGTGTTTAAGATGCATACCAACCTTATAAAGCAAATATTTCCTCATTTTACTGAAGGGGACATGGGTTGTGGTCATTGATACATAGAAGTACTGGGCTGAAGTGTTAAACCAGCTCTGCCTGACTTCAAAATGAATATTATATCCACTACCCATAATGGATAGCTTTCTGAAGAAGGTGAGAGGTCTGGAACTCCAAGAACCATAAACTAAGACCCACAAAACTAGATCAAAAAGGCAAGTGCAAGACAATAGAAACCCTGACTAAAATAACTATGTATAGGCATGTACCTCTTGCTTCGAACCCCAGGGAGCATGGGTTTGACTGGAAATTCCTCCACAGCCACTATTATAAAACCAGAATTCCAGACTTATGGTTCCTCCCTCACCTCATCCAAATCTGGATTCCCTCAGTAAGGAATACATTTCTTCTGAAAATCATCCTCAGAACTCAGTTGCAATTGATAAAATCTATTTGCCCACATACAGATGAGAACCATCCACCACATTGTGCATCCAAACACCAAGAATTACATATACATAGTTGTTTTAGTCAGGATTTCTGTTGCTGTGAAGAGACACTTGGCCACTGCAACTCTCATAAAAGAAAACATTTAATTGGGGCTGGCTTACTGTTTAGTCCATTATTATCATAGTAGGAAGCATGGCAGCATGCAGGCAGACATGGTGCTAGAAAGGTAGCTGAGAGTTTTACATCTAGACCTAGAGGCATTAGGAAGAGAGAGTGAAAGAGTGGGCCTGGTTTGAATTCTTGAAACCTAAAAGCCCACCTCCAATGATATACTTCCTCCAATAAAACCACACCCTCTCCAGCAAGGCCATACCTTCTAACAGTGCCACTCCTTGGTAACCAAACATTCAAATCTAGGAGTCTATGGGGACCATTCTTATTCAAATCACAACAGTACAATAAGGAACTGATTCTTTCAAGGTGGGATCATCAAGGTGGGAGCATGGCATTATCCAGGCATGCATGGTGCAGTAGGAGCTGAGAGTTCTACCATCATCTAAAGGCAGCTTCCAGGTAGCTAGGATGAGGGTCTTAAAGCCCATGCCTAAAGTGACACACCTACTCCAACAGGGCCACACCTCCAAATAGTGCCACTCCCATGGCCAAACATAATTCAAGCCATCGCAGCATGGATGCATGACAGTTCCTAAGGAAATAGTAGAGAATAAGAAAGAAAGACTCTAGAAACACTAACATTTGGTCCCAGTGACTCAGGAGGCAGACAAACTGAAACTCAAGGTCAGCCTGGACTGTGGACTAAGTTCAAAGTCAACTTTTGCAACTTAGTGAGACCTCTGTTTCACAATAAAGGTAGAAAATAGGCTGTGAATATAGATCAGTGGTAGAGAAAGAAATAGGCCCCAAAGAACTCCTTATCAAAGAGGTAGGGGAAAAACAGAAAAAAGAAGTTAATGGCAGAAAATCTCAAAGAAGTGGCCAGTCATGTCAAAGACCACTGAAGTTTAAGGAAAAAATAATTGGAAATTTGGGCTTACTAACATACAGGTCCCTGGTGACTTTGAAGAAAGAAGATTTAGGCTGTTTACAGGAGGTTGGTGTGAGCTGAGACAACTTTTCTGGAAAATGTCTTTGGAAGCAAAGAGTGATAACTAGAGGAGGGCAGACTGGGGCAGGGGATATTACTTTAAGGTAAGAGGGACTATTTCACCTGCTACTGAGAAGCACCCATGTGAAGGAAAGAGTCTTACCATATTGGAGAGAAAGATGGCAGTAAACAATAGGAGATGGTAGGAAAGGATGTGAAGCAGTCCTGGAAAGCAAAGACCCTCCCAAAAGAAAGGATGCCTCCTCCACCGTTTCAGACAAGAGGACCTACAAAGGAGACAGATGATCACCCATGTGTAGATATGGTGGCAGGAAAAGGAGGCGCTGAATGATACTTGTATTTTCTTAGTGAAATAGATAACAAGGTTACCTGCTATGAGTAAGAAGGTGAACATGGGGGTTGAAGGTTGGAGAAAAGATTGAAGACGGGTTTTAAATCATCATCCGGGAGAATAAGAGGTAGTAAAGACATTTAGTACAGAGAAGAACTCCAAACCAGTGATGAGGGCTTTATTTAGGTGCAGTTGGTGACAGTGAGTGGAGGTAACTCACTATAGAGGAATAGATGGTGAAATTTAAGAATCTGGAGACTCAGGTGAAGGTTGGCTAATCAACATATACATTGATATCTGTTGTAGAAATTATTTAATACCAACTCAGGGTTTCTACCCCACCTTGATCATTTAGTTCCCAGATAAAAGACACACACAACCTTTATATTTACAATAAACCTTAACCAGCACAAGAGCTGGGCAGATATCTACCCTCAATGCTACTAGAATCTACTTTCCTATCGATAACCCTGAGTTATTACTATGTTTCATCTGGGCTGCTCTTAAATTCAATTGGCCAGCCCTCAGGGCCACGATTTCATGCCTTTCCTAACCCATGACGGTTTCTCCTTCCTTCTTCACCTTCTCCCCTTTGTGGTTCCTCCAACCGATTCCCAAACCCAGGAATCCTAAACCCCACCTATGTCTCTTCTGCCCAGCTATTGGCTGTCAGCATTTTTATTCGCTGATCAGAAATACCTTGGGGGCAAGTCACACAGTGTCACTTAGGTCTACTGCAGGTTCTCTCACTTCTGGAACAGCCAGCTCTTGAGGGCTCAATGTTAGCATTAGAATACAACATCAGGCCAACTCACTACAGATATTACCTCAGATTTTGGAAGTCATTGTGATGGTAAGTGAGGAAGCCAGAGAGACAGACCCCAGAGTCTTCATTGAGAAAGTATGTGTATTGTTTTTCTTGTTTTTCTTTTTTCCTATTTATTTATTTATTTATTTATTTATTTATTTATTTATTTATTTTAATGTGTATTGTTTTTCAAGGGCTAACCTAATCAATTGCCACAAACTGGGTGCTTTGAAACAACAGTTTATTCCTTCATCGTTAGAGAGGCCAGAGATTCAAAGTCTAAGCAGCAAATGCTTGGTTGTTCTAAAAAATTCCAAAGGGAGAAAAAAATCTTTCCACGGCTTTCTTCTAGCTTCTGGTGGCTACTGCCAATCCTTTGTGTGTAACTGTGTCAGTCCAATGTCTGCCTCTCTTATCACATGTCTGTAAGTTATCTCTGTGTACAATTGTGTCCAAATGTCTTTATTCCTTAGGAACATTAATGCATCTCTTTAGACAGTGCATTTCAGCTCAGTAGAGAAGATATGGTCAGGAGACTGGTGCATGACAGCAATGGGGATACCTAACACACTAAAAGTGATATAAGACTCGAAAACTGGTGGTTTATACAAGGAAAAGCAAATGCTCTGAAAGTGGCAGTCAGGAGCAAACGCTTCACCAAACTCCTGACCACACAGTAGACTAGGGCGGCAGGGGAAGCGGAGTCCTCCAGCTAGAGTTAGGCCAAAGGGCTTGAGCATGCCAACTGAGGAGAGCTGGAGAGCTTACAGAGTAGCAGCTTTGGGAGGCAGAGGGAAAAAAATGAGCCCAGATTGACTGAGGATAAAAGCAGAGTAGCCTGTGAGTCGAGGTGAGGGTGGACACTGGGCTTACGTGTTGGGAACTGACTGAAGCTTTTAGGACATGTAGATCAGAATGAAGTTATTCACAAGAGCATTGAGGAGATGGACTCTGGACTTGAGCCTGGTGGTTAGAAATGTCAGAAACGCCAGAGCTGATGACAGCTGTAGTACCTTCAGACTGTACACTTCAGGCTCCAGAGTACTAGTGATCCTAGGGGCAGCCATCTCTGCTCCTTTATGTCCTAAAGTGGATATTAGGATGAGGCCATGCCATCAGTTAGTTACCTAGGGATGCTGCTACCTTTCTTATATTAAAATGGGAGGTGAGGTCAGACAGTGGCGGCATAGCACTCGGGAGGCAGACCCAGGCAGATGTGTGTGAGTTCAAGGCCAGCCTGGTCTACAAAGCGAGTTCTAGGACAGCCAGGGCTACACAGAGAAACCCTGTCTTGAAAGAGCAAAAAAAGAGGGGGTGAGAGGGAGAGCACACTGAGAACTAAAGCATAGAAGTTTACTGCTCTGAGTTTTGACTATGATATAATATCAAAATATTTATACGGATTCTAAGCTCTAGAACTCAAAATGGCACCCTCCACTCCTAAATCCTACATGCACCAGAGTACCCACAATTACCAAATAAGCCAGAATGAAAAATGTTAGTTCAAGTGTCAGTCTAGAAAATTACTGTCACTAGCCACTTCTTCTAAAATGAAGTAAGGTAGGCATGAACTTTGGAGTGGGACTACATGTGTCCAAATTCTGCTTTGGGCAACTGTTTCTTGTATGACCTTTGAGAAAGAACCTGTCTGTGCTTCAATTTGTTCCTCTGGAAAATGGAAAGAATAATAATTCCTACTTCCAAATTGATTGCCATAGAAAACTAAGTAGTGTCATCCATATTTGGTACTATTTATAACAGCTAAGTTCTGGAATGTGCTTAGGTACCCATTGATGAATGACTATCAATAAAGAAAAACAACAACAACAACAACAACAACACACACACACCACTGGAATTCAATTGGTCAGAAAGAATGAAATTATGCCATTTTCAGGAAAGTGGATGTAGATGAAAATAGTCCTATTAAGCAAAATAAGCCAGATTCATAAAAAGATACTACGTTATCTTATATACCAAAGTCTATATTTTAGGAAGCTATGAAAGAAATTCAATTATTTGCGGAAAGGAAGGAGACTGGAGAGAGAGTGGGGAGGCCATATTAAAGGGCAATGTTGGGTAAATACGATCAGAACATGTTTCTTCATATAAAAACATCATAATGAAATCTATTATTTTACATAATTATTATATACTAATAAAGTGTTTCTATTTGGAAAGGAAAGCTAAGTGACAATATATACATGTACATAAACCAATATCCGGTGCATGTTATGTTCTATGTAAGCGGTTACTTGGATTATTGTTTATTCTCTCTCCTGCCTTCTGATTTAATCACTTGCTACTACTCTGCTTGCCATAATCTCCGTGGCTTTGCACCCTAACCTAAATGAGCCCTTCTCAACCTTCTGTTCCCTGTGCTCTTCTCTGAGTCTGTTTACCTCTAGACTGAAAAAGTCCAGAGCTTTCAACTGTTTTCCATATGGTGTTGCTGCTGTTACTCCAGCCTGGTAACTCACTTTTAGACATCCTGCACTTTGTCATTGTATTGCAGTTTAAATGGGCTGTCTAGAGTGGATCCCAGTGCTCCAGGTAGGATATGACAAGTGTAGGAAAGGGCAGAACCATAGCCTCTCTTGTTCTGGTCCTATACTTCTATTAATGCAGCCTAAAAATCTAATTAGCTTTTTTGGCAGCATCATCACTCTGTTGGCTCACATTGACTTTACAATCAAATCAAGGTCTTTTTCACATATGCTATTGTTAAACCAGGCAGGTGTCTTCTATCCTGTGCTAGAGGAACAAACCAGCTATATTCACTAGGACAAAGTCCCTTGCAGCAATCAAAGCCAAGTAATGGAAGAATTTAGTTATAAAGAAAAGAAAAACAGTCCAGGCAAGCTGTGGATAGTTGAGAATCATGGAGGATGCTACCGGTTTTCAGCTCAATAATGATTTTCCTCTTCTTCCTTACTTACTGAGTCCCACCATTGTTCAGAGCAGCAATGTGCTAAGCAAAAGAATACTGGATTTCCCAGCTTCCTTTGCAGCTCAAAATGTCCATGTAACATAGTCAGAGAGGAGTAGGTGGATCTTACTGGATACAGAATATCATTGTGAATAAAAAGGCAAAGGCTCTGTAGACTGACCTTTGTCTTTAGTCTTCCCATTCAGTGTGTTCCTTTTCTCCTGTCTAGAATACAGGCAAGAAGCCAGAGCTGAAGTCGCTTTCTCGTGCTCCTAAAGCACAATGCAAATGAATGAAAGCCCACAATAAGAATAGTAGAGATGAGCGGTCAGGATCTTTCTGTTGGGGTGGATCTTTATAAGTTCAGGCTAGCTTCAACTGCATCATCCTCTGGGCTTATCCACTCAACTTACTGGAGTTTTAAGAATGTGCCATCACATCTGGCAAAAGCCAGGGTATTAAAGATGCCATTGAACTGCCACATTTGGCCCTAGATCAAGGAAGTTTTGTTAAATGAAGCAAACAAATCTTTATCTGTTTAAGCTCCAACTGGAGATTTGTTTATTATTTGTGGCCAAAGAAATCTTGAACTGGAACAGAGTAACTACTTAGAACTATACATATGCAATTGGGCCTGCCAGGAACCTTCTGCAGTGGGCCTAAGGTTCAGGGTCGGTACTTTCTGTAGATGGCAGGCCTGGGTCTTGCTAGGATGTAGGTAGGTATGAAGCTGGGACTTGGGTATAGGATGTGAGTCAGAAAAAGTGGAGAATGAGGCAGAGGGTCAGGAAACGAGAACAAACTCAGACCAGTAGCAAAGACTGATGCTGTATTCCAAGTAGGGAGTTGGAGCAAGCTGGATTTACTTTAAGCCTTCTCATCTTAGTGTAGGTGTGGGCTATAGATAGAAGAAAAACTCCTCAGACCTTGGAATAGACAGTGCCCCCAATGGGATACAGTCAGAGCCTGACAACCTTTAACTCAAGTTGTGCTTAAGCCATCTTGACACTCTTTTTTTTTTTTTACACTCTTCTTAGATTCACCATTCCTTGCACACTCTTCCTTCCTGCTTTTGCCAGTGACTTTTAAACACCTGGCTTTAATAGAAGGCCTCCTGTGTATCCACACTGCTCTCTTTAAAGAGCTCCCACTTTGCCTTCTTCCTATTGTCAGTATTTTACCATGGAGACCTTAAGTTGGTCTAGTTGGAGGGTGTGCTTCCTAGGTAATGTGCGTCCCCTCAGACAAGACTGGCCTTTAGCCCCTTGTCTCTGCTTGTGGTGCAGATGGAAAGCAAGAGCTAGGGAGAAGTCTGGCCAGAGCCTAGCAGTGGTATGGAGGAGTGTGCTGCTCCAGTCCCCCTTTGCACCTTGGCTTCTTTGTTCTAGCAGAGGCCAAGGCTTTCCCCACCCCCACTTCACTTTCCAGTGTCATCTAGAGTGAGAATGAGATCCTCCTCTGGCTGCTAGCATGCTACCATTTCTCCTTTGTGTGCACCAGGTGCTGTGTGGGCAAGTCATTGTGATATTGGACTCCTGTGATAAATGGGTCTCTGTGAGACACATTTTGCCTTAGAGAGGGAGTCAGTCTTGCCTGAATGACTTCTCACAGAATGCTCCAGAGGTACCTGGAGATGATAGCCTAGGCCAGGCAGGCTGCTCTTTCTAATGGTGAGAAAGGGTATCAATCATCGTGGGCCAGCCAATCAGCTTTAAACCTGGCATACTAGCCTTCTTTGTTAAACACAATACAGAAATCTTCCAAAGACTAAACAAAGAATGGCTCTCCGAAGACTCCCTAGGTGGCCAGGAGGCAGCCCGTTAGTGTCACTAATGGAGTTCTTTAGCTTCACCTCCCTCCCTCACAGAACCATCTCCATTCCTCACACCTATGCCAGTCCTAGATTCTGTCAATTATACCTCTTTCATTTTCCTCCTATATACATTTCTTCTCCCACCTCAGCCGATGCTACCTTTGTCCAGTCCTCAGTGCTTCTCACTTGGACTCCTAAACAGTCTCCCAACCCATCTCCCTGCCTCCATTCTTGCCCACTCCAATGCAGTCTTCATGCCTTAGGCAAATCAATCCTTCAAAATACAAACCTGGCCATGGTATCTCTTCTCAAGAATCTTCCAATCTCTTCTATGGGTTCAAGGACCCATGGTTGGGACAAAGTCCAGGGCCCTCACGATTAGGTCCCTGCCAAATGCTCAGCTTCCATTTTAGCACTGTTCCCACTTTATACCTAGCCACAGCAAACTACGTCGTAGGTTTCTAAACATGCTTTTCCTATCTTTGTTTCTACACCCTTACACATAACTTCCCTTCTCCTGAGGTACCCTTCATACATCACTTCCTCTACTTTCTGTTTAGCCAAAACCCACTTATCCCATATCACTTTGACTACCCTCTTTCCGTCCCAGGACACACATTGTACTTGTGTCTCTATCACCGGTACCCAATATAGCACATAGAATTTGATACATTTTCAAGCAGATATTTGCCACCTGACCTGGCTATGGGCAAAATTGTCTCTGAGAAAATTTTTAGAGTCGACCAGTCCATCTCTCTACAGAAGGGAGACCTCTCATTGATACCATTGCTTTGTGTTGGGCTACAATCCCTTCCTGTGACATGTCTGCTTCCCCAATTCAACTGTAAGAATGTCCATAACAAGGCTATGTCTGGACAATTGCAACACCTTATGCAGGTCCAGGGAGTGCTTAAATATAATGAATGACTAGGTTTCCTGAATGTCTCACTGGTTTGTTCCCCCCTTTTTGCAATAGCCTGCTTTTCTTTACCTCTAAAGTCTAAACTATTACACTTACAAACATATATGTCTACTTTCTACCCCTGAGAAATTTCTCTCCTGTTTCTTTTATCTGGAATGTCCTCACCCACCCAATTCTGCTATTTCTTTAGTAACCAGCTACACCTCCCCCCACTCAGATTTCCAAGCATCCTTTGTTATTTAGCACCGAGTAGTGCTAACAGTCCCCACCCATCTCATTTAGTCCTTGGTATTCCCTCATGTTGTCAAGATGAAAATATAGAACAGATTCTTTCAGGGCGTAAAGCATGGTCCGTTTTAGAAGTGTTACTGGAACCTACATCCTCTATGCATGAATTCCACTAGCCAGTATATAATTCTCATTTCCTTATTCGGAGAACTGTTGTTTCCTTTAAGACAGGTCTGTGTCTTCTACTCCTTCATCTTTCTAAGGCCTTCCTGGCGCTGTAGAGAGGTCTAGGGTCAGACTCCCTGGATTTCTGTCAGGATGTACCAGTTATCTAAGGCGGTTTAAAAATGCTAAATTTCAGCTTCGCCGCATGCAAATAAAGACAACGCTAACATCTATCTCATAAGGTTGTTGAGATCAGAAGACTAAAGCAAATTAAAGTGCCGAGTGCAGTAACTAACAAGTTCTAGGTGTGCTCAATAAAGGTCTTTTTCCATTGTTAGGATTAGTAACAAATCCCTGGGAGAGTAGTCTGTTCAAAAACTACTATGGAAGAGTTGCAGGGGAAAGAGGGAAAGCAAAAAGGAAGTATACCAGAGGAGCAATCTGAGATGTTTGTGGAGTCCAAAAAGATTAGTAGCGCGGCAGGACATTTGTATGTCCGAGTTCCTTGAGCCATGTGACTCTAAGAGCCCGGAGCGCATGGTTCCACCCGGCACAGCCTCCCTAACTCTGGCGCTCAGCTATTCTCAGCAGCCTGTAGGGGGAGCCAGGAAGCTAGGACGGGTTTTGGGGGGAGGCTGCTGGAAATCTTCCTAAGGGCAAAAAAACGACACCCCACCACTACTACCGGTCTTAGTGCACTGCCTTGCCTCCTTCAGGACGCACTCCTAGCTCAGTCCCCTTCTACAGCTAAACTGGGAGCTGTCCTTCAGCACCAGGGGCAGCCTTGGCCTCAGGCAGGACAGTGAGAGCCTTAGCGGAGTTAGGGACTCCGGACCGGTCCTATCCGCAACCGGCTCTAGTGTCCCCTAGTCCTGAGGACGAGGGCGAGGCTACCCAGAGAGGTAGCAAGAACCTAAGGAGATGCCCCCTGCTTCTTAGAATCACCCTCAGAAGTCCCTTAGCACTCGGGGTGGGGGGGGGTGAGGGGCGGTCCTGGGGAGGGAGGCGAGCGGTCGCTTGGTGGGGGAGGGGGAGCGCCAGGCCTGGGACTCTGCGTGTGGCGTGTGCACACGGGGAGCGGTCGGGTGAACGGAGGCGCCGAAGTGAATGGAGTTGGGGGTGGACTGGAAACATCCCCAAACAGCACAGGCTGCGGCCGGCGGGGGCTGGGGTTGGGGAGGGGGGAGTCCTGAGGCGCAGGCGCAGTCGGGGCCCCAGTCCCGCTCCCTCCTCCTCCCGGTGCCTCTTTCTCCGCCCTGCTCCCCCCCAAACACACTCGCACACGGGCTCTCAAGGTGTTCTCCGCACAGCGGAAGATGGCGACAGACTGAGGGGGCATGGCCAGCGGGAGCCACGGGGCCATGCCTTTGGGCGGCCGCCACAGCGGGGCGAAGCAGAGGCGGAAGCGAGAGGCGCACTAAGTAAAGCCGGGCGTCCGCGTCCGGCGTCTGTGGCGCTGCGGGGAGCCAGGTGGCCCGCCCGAGCCGGAACTCCGGGAGCCGCGGGTGCGGAGCCAGAGCGGAGCCGGCCCGGGACCGGCCCCGGCGGACTGCCAGAGCGCGAGGGAAGCCCGAAGGGCCGGCGGCGGACCGGCCGGCCGGCCTAGGAGGGCACGAGCGAGGCGGGGAGCTGCACGGAGCGGGCAGCGGGCAGCGGGCAGACGGGCGGGAGCGGAGCGGCGCGGGCGAGGGGAGCGGAGCGGAGCGCGGCGGGGCCCGCACGGCGGCGCTGAGGGGCGCAGAGCCGCGCCGAGCCGAGACGGACGGCCGGAGCAGAGTGCGAGCCGGGGGGCCGGGGGCGCGGAGTGAAGTGGCG
Organism: Mus minutoides; assembly: GCA_902729485.2. Lineage (NCBI taxonomy): Eukaryota > Metazoa > Chordata > Mammalia > Rodentia > Muridae > Mus > Mus minutoides. The sequence goes on along the minus strand of LR749485.1, from coordinate 3,344,752 downwards.
CGGAGCCCGGGGCAGCGGAGGGGCCCGACACTATGAGGAGTGCGGCGCCGCCGCCGCAGCCGCCACCGCCCCAGTGCCCCGCACCGCCCCCCGCCGGGACGCCGGGCTGCGCCTAGCGGGCCGGGCGGCGGCGCCCCGGCTGCCAGCAGGGGAGCGCGGGAGGGGCGCGGGGACGGCCCGAGAGCGCCCCGCCACAACGGCCTGAGCGGGGCCCCGGGCCGGCCGGCCTGCCTAGCCATGCGGCCCCCGAGGTAGAGCCTGGACGGCGCTGAGGAGCGCGGTGCGGTGCGCAGCCCGCCCTCCGAGACGGCCGTCCGGCCTCGCGCCTGCCTACTCCCTCCAGCCCGGACCCCCCTGAAATATGTTCAGGGGCGCTTGGATGTGGCCCGGGAAAGACGCCGCCGCGCTGACTATCTGCTGCTGCTGCTGCTGCTGGGCTCCCAGGCAGAGCGACAAACCTTGCGCCGATTCGGAGCGGGCGCAGCGATGGCGACTGTCCCTGGCGTCCCTGCTCTTCTTCACCGTGCTGCTCGCTGACCATCTGTGGCTGTGCGCGGGGGCCCGGCCCCGGGCCAGGGAGCTGAGCAGCGCCATGCGGCCGCCCTGGGGGACCGGCCGCGAGCGGCAGCCGGTAGCTCCTCGCGCGGTGCAGCCGCTGCCGCCGTCGTCGCCTGGCGAGCCCAGAGCGTCCTCGGGCACCTGCGGCCCACGATACAGCAACCTGACCAAAGCCGCCCCTGCAGCCGGCTCCGGGCCGGTCTGCAAAGGCGTCCCAGAGCCCACCGGGCTGGACGCAGCTTGCACCAAATTGGAATCTTTGCAGAGACTTTTCGAACCGACCACCCCGGCTCCCCCTCTGCGGCCCCCTGACTCCCCTTCCCGTGCCCCGGAGTTCCCCTCCGCCAAAAAAAACTTGCTCAAAGGCCACTTTCGGAACTTCACTCTCTCCTTTTGCGACACCTACACAATCTGGGACTTGCTGCTTGGCATGGACCGCCCCGACAGCCTGGACTGCAGTTTGGACACCCTGCTGGGGGATCTACTGGCCGTAGTGGCCAGCCCGGGCTCTGGGACCTGGGAAGCATGTAGCAATTGCATAGAGGCATACCAGCGACTGGATCGACATGCTCAGGAAAAATATGACGAGTTCGACCTCGTGCTGCATAAATACTTACAGGCAGAAGAGTACTCTATCCGGTCCTGCACGAAAGGCTGCAAGGTAGGAATTGGTGACCTACGCCACAATAGCTGCCTAGCCAGAGGTAGTTTCTGTGTCAGTGGGACCAGGAAAAGATAAAGGTCTCCCTCTCCACACCCCCTACGGCTCCCACCATTCCCAGTGTAGTACTGTGTCACCCTGAACCCCTCCCTAGAGAGGGAGCTACAGAGATAGATTCAGGTCAACTTCTGTGAGTTTAAGGTTCGAACATTTTAAGGCTGGAATCTCCTGGTACACTGCCTCCCACATGAGGGGGAAGTGGGGCCCTTGGCTGGCAAAGTGGTAGCAGGAGAGTCTGTGTTCCCCTGTGTCCTGGTTGGCTCTGAACCCCACTCCTGGACTAGAATTAGTCCTGGGACTGGCTGTGGAAAGATTAGGGGGTGTTCAAAAAGCAGGAGGAAGACTTTTGACTACCTAATCCTCATCCTTTGGTCCCTGCCAATTGATGAGAGGCCAGGCCACGTCTGGTGACAGGGTACACCGACCACACTGTTGACCTTATATGACCTGAGATTGCTGGCCAGATCCTAAGTAGGGGAGTCCAGGGATGCCTGTCTTCTCTTAAGGAGGGAACCTGTAGGCTTCAGTCTTCTGAGGAAAGAAGGCTGGGCAAGCAGGGCTTATCAGCTCTTGGAAGGGCCTTGGAAGGTTGGTGCATTACAAAACTCGCAGTGCTCCAGGGTGATGACAGGAAAACCTGGCTTTCTGGCTGGTAGGGATGGGCATCTAGAGGAAATTAGAGAGTAGGTAACTGTAAAAGGAACCTTCCTAGGAAAGAATTGGGCGTTGAGAAATTTCTTGACCCTCAGTAGGGTTGCTCTGTATAATAATAGGTAGGTGGGGCTATACACATTTGGGGCCTGAATCTACTCCCCTGTTTTTCCTGCCTGGCCAGGTGGCCTGCTTTGGGGGGAAAAAAGAAAGAACAGCAAGGTCAAAAGGTCAAGTGACAATGAGACCAGGTAGGTGTCACACATTCTGGAGCTGGGGGCCGTCAGCTGGAGAGTGAGGCAGTTACCTCCTGGTGTAGAACATCTCCCTTCAAGGCTTTGAGAAAGGGTGGCAAGTGCCTCTTTCCAGCAAGTACTGCTCCTGTGGACTTGTGCAAGGTTCTGCTGTTGTCTATGGCCCCCTTGGGAATTTAGGGTGGAGGAGTGGGGAGGAAAGGAGTAGCTCGTCCACCCTGACTTCACTTTCTCCTTCTCCCTTTTCCTATTCTCGTAACCTAGCAGTCTCCTCCCGCCTCACTCAGCCTCAGCTGACTCACTGCTTCACTCACACTACCAAATGAGATATTCCACTTCTTAAAGGTGTACAGACAGAGAGACAAACACATCCAGCCATGCACTGCTAGTGAGACTCTGGACAAAGTCCTACAGAGGAACGGAGAGGTTGTCACTTTCATAAACAGTGCTGTGGAAGCAGGCGCCATGTCACATGCATCTCCCTGTCGTGTCAGAGACATTCAATCACATGAAGAATGACATGTTTTGTCATACAGAGGTAGAGATACATACTCTAATTGCCTGCCAAGGATGCATGTCCTCAGTGAGAGCAGAGGGCTCCTAGCAGACAGAATAAAGGCTATCTATATTTTGTGGTTCCCCTCTCCAAGCCCATGGCCACAACTGTTCTTTTGTCAGTCTCCAGAATGAATGAAAACCATGGTACAACTTTTCTATGGGGGTTTTCTCCATGTTATAGTCGGATCCAGGCTCCTTCTGACCCCACACTAAATCTTTCACATTGATTGCTGATACAGAGCAGTTTGATGTGTGGGAAGGCAGAGGTTCTCTCTGCTTCTGGAGGTCTTATCTCATCTGTTGAGGGTTTGTTAGCAGTTTGCTCTCAGGCGTGTTTTCTATGCCTCCTCTAAGCTTTCATTTCCTCATTTGTAAGACAGGAAAAACATCTTTTCCCTGCCTGAGTCCTGCGTGTTTTGTGAGATGGAAGTGGGGATGCATGACGAGTAGCATTTTGTGGTAGGAATTTTACACCTGGCATAAATTACTATTTAGGGGTTTCAGTCGTTCGTGTATGTTATGAGAGCACAACTGTCTAGATTGCCTCCATTTTACAGATAAGGGAACTGAGATGCGTCCGGGGAATACCATTTGCCCTCAGCAAATGAGCAGGAATTCCAGTACTCCAGCTCAGTCTCCTCATGCTAAACCTTTGCTTTTGCTGTGGTCTCCTCTCAAGTTCCCCAGGCCCTTTCTCCTGTCTCCTTCTCTCTCTCCAGCAGCAAGTGGGCTCTCCTGCTCTTACTGTCTCATGCCTGCACACAAGCTGTGACAGTTCCTCAGTCTCTTCCTGTGCTTTCTACCTCTTCCAGAGCTTTCTCCTTCAACCAAAGCCCAAAGCTCAATTTGCCCTAAGTCTTTAATCCAGTTTTCTGACGCCATGAAAGAGCCAGGCAGTCCTGAGCCCCTTCTTGAAACCCTGTGTCCTCATTCACTTACCCCACCTTGTCACAGCCCTCCTTTACCCACACTAAGCCCCCTGACCCTGAGCTCAGAGCTCCCCTGTCTGGTCCCTACCCCAAGTAGGATCATTTGGAGATAATATCCCACACCCAGAATCCTCATAAGTGAGACCCTAAAGTCCTATACTAAGATGAGGACGTTTTCTCTGTCTGTAAATCAACTCTGTAGCTGGGTTCTAGAGTCAAGTGACACCCCCCCCCCCCAATCCCAGGGTCTTTGTTCTGAGTGCCTCAATCAGATCCTTCTGGTGTGGCGCTAGGAACCCTGTTCTCCGCCTCTGAGATGTCTGCCCTGTTTTGGGCCACACAAGGCCCCAGGAATCATACCTGTCCTCACTGCTGCCTGTGACACCTCCCAATTTAGTACTAGCTGCAACATTTTCTTAATGTGCGACTGACTTCCTCTCGCATAGCAGAGAGATGTAGCTAACTCGGGCCAATGCCCATCCCCATACTGGCCTCTCCTAGGTCCAAGGGCCACACCCCATCCTTACCTTAATTCCCTGTGACCATCACCTCCAATACACACACACACACACACACACACACACACACACACACACACACACACACACAATCTTTCCCTTACCTGTGCCCAGAGTTACCAGACAAAGAATTCCCCTCCCAGATGTCATCCTAATCTCGCCATGCCCCTGCCCGTTGCTGGCTGCTTCTCCCACCTCTGCCTCTCTCTTCCTCTCAATTCAGAACACTCAGGGTGAGGAGAATGAGGGCACGGGAGCAAACTCTGGCTTCTTTTCTCACCGCTATTCCTCTAAGGCTGAGAAGCTCAAGAGGAGGGACGTTGTCAGCTCTTGCAGTAGCCATTAGCTGCACTAATCAGCTAGTTCAAAGAAGGATAGGATAGTGCTGATCCACTCCAGACTGTCTGGCACCCACCTGGCAGCCTGCGGGTTTGATGCAGGGACGAATCAACTGATGAGGTGGAGAAGGAGGCTGGAAGCTAAATTCCCTGGAGAGAGTTAAAGGAGTTGGACTTGAAGAACAGGAGACTCAGGGAAATATGGCCTCAGATTTCACACCTCAAAAGGGTTGCCCTTGTATAAAACATATATGTCTTGATTGGCTCCAAGGGACTTCATAGAAAGTCTTACATTCTAACCTAAATTTTTCACTTCATACCAGTGTGACCTTGAACCTTACGACCACCAAGCCTCCGAACCTCACTTTCTTAATCTGTCAAATGGGGCTAGTTCATCAGGAAAAAAAAGCCCTATGAATTCAGTATTAATGAGAAGTCTGTACAGCATCAACGCTTAGCAAAATCAGAGGTTCTCCCTCCAGCTTTTCTTTGCAAAGAAGAAATAGACTGCCTCAGAGCCTCTGTCCCCAGGAAGAATCTGGCCTAACACAAGTGGACTGCTGGGTGAAAAATACCACGCAGATGAGTATAGGACTGTATTGGCATGTAGGAAAGAACTGGAGCAGGTGACCTCAGGGGTCTGCTTGAGTTCTTCAGCAGCAGCATTGGATGCGAGAAGCTAGGGAAGGGGGTTTGGCCTCAACACCCTCACACAGGGAGAGGGTTGGGGCTGCCAGAGGCAGTAGCTCACCTTCTGTCCATACCTACTGGGGCCCTGCTCTTCCTCCACTCCGGCTGGCAGCTGTTTCTGCCTCACTGCCTTCTCTCCTCCCACCTGCCACAGCTTTCCTGCCACACAGAATGCTCAGGCTAACACTGGAGATGATGGGTACTAAGAGCCAGGGGCTTGAAGAGTCCCACATTGAACAGTAGTTTTTGTTGTCACTCAGATGTTCTCTCTGGTCCAGAAGTCTTAAAAGCTAGAAAGGGTGTTCCATTCCCTGTTTGGAGGCAGAGAAAGAGGAAAGATGGCAGTAAGCAGCCTCCTGGGAATCATAGCAAAACTGGCCTGGGGAGGGGGCGGGGCCTCCAAGTCCATAGCAGTTCATCTCCTCACCATTAAGGACTGTATGCATGTTGTTCTAGGAAAGGTCAGTGCCCCAGAATCCAAGTGGAGGCACAGAGAAGAGGCAATGCTTACAGCTTGGACAAGGACGTATGAATTAAAGCTGGGTGGGACCAAGCAGTCAGTTGCTGAAATATACCTCTCCAGATCCTTACCCACTCCCACTCCTTCAGCTCCCATGTTCCTCCTACACTGTAGATGATGCCCACATTCCCATCCATATTTCAGTGAGCACCAACTAGACAGTGTTTTATCACCCTAGACCCTTCCTAAAGCACTTCCCAAACTTTACTCTCTAACCCTCATTTATGTATTTACACACCTCTGCTCCTCCCAACAGTTCCTTCTGATCTTCCTGGCCTGACTACCTTCTGTCCCACTTTGCTCCTCTCCAACAGTTGAATGTTCCCATCTGCCTCCAACTTCCCAACCCTCCTGACCTTTATTGCAGATCTCACCCCTTCTCTGCCCTGCCCGCCTCACCTCCTTGGTACCATACTCCTTGCCCTTGACACCTCCATGCCCCTCACAGAATACTCATTTCATGCCTTGGTTTTCTTTCATTTTTGATCTTCTCTTCTTTTGCCCCTTTCCCCCCTCTCTTTCTTTGATCTTTCTTCCCCCTTTTCTACCTTTTTTTCCCCAGTCCACTCAGGGTAGATATATGCATGAGTGCATGCACACACACTCTCATATACATAGACTCACAGACATACATCTCCCAGTCTTCAGGGCTACTTCCCATCCTTTCCACAAGACGGTGGCCTGACTACTATAGTCACCATAGCAACAGGAACCTCCAGGAAGGATGTATTGGTATCTCCTGAAGATAGGGTTGAGGGAGTGAAGAGAGAGGAAAGGAGCCCAGCAATCTCCCACCCAATATTGTTCTGGCTGGAAGTGTCTGCTGAACATGGTAGAAGTGGTGGTGAGGAAAGATAAGAAGTGGGTGGGGCCAAGATCAAAAGAGAGCCAAGGTTCTATGGGTACATCAAAAGGCTGGAAGGGTACTCCCAAGCTATGTGAATATGTGCTGGTGCCTTCTGCAGACAATAGTACCTCAGGGAAAGAGTACACACACCTACTCTTCTCTGTGTGGTTGGGGATGTAGGCAACACCTAAGACTCAGGGGTCAGGGGTTGTCTTTGTAAAACTTCTCAAGGCAGTTCTTTTGTGATCCCTATGCTCCAATACTCTTTACCTGTGGTGTGTGTCTGCAGATTAGAACTAAGCCTGACTCTCCTCTCCTCACAGTCATGTGACATTCCAGCTGCAGGTATGTGTTGAGTGCTAGGAGCCACCACTCCTTCTGGGGACTATGTACAATCTAGGGACCCACAAACACAGTTGTCCAACAATGGTCAGGTAGGACTCTGGAAAATGGCTATGTCTTAATTCCTGTGGTTACAGGTGTACAGGTCAGAATCTAGGTGAGGAATGACAAACCAGTCTTTTGTCCATGGGCATAAGAGAGAGAGCTCAGAGAAGCCTGAATTTATGAGACCCTGAATCAGGTAGTGTTTAAGAGGGAAGATCAAGGGCACCAAGTGGGCTAGGCTTAGGGGAGGGTGAGAATGAGTTACTACAGAAGGAGAAGGTTGACACAGCCAAAGCTCTTGCTCAAATGGATTTTGGAAATGGGATATGGAATCTGAGCCACAAGTTTCTGGGCCAAAAGACAAGTCCAGCTGGCTCTAAAGAAGAAAGGGATAAGAAAAGGAAGGCAAAAAATAAAATAAAGTATAAGCTTTTGAGTATCTAGGAGGTGTGTCTGTGTTGGGGGGTATATACATCCATGAACCCAATCTTGTCAATGATCATAGCAGGAAAGTACCATTATTACCCCCACTTTGCAAATGTAACTGTTGAGGTTCAGCGAGAGGAAATGACTTCCCTACGTTACATAGGGCAGGGAGCTGGGATGCAAACATGCCTTTGTTCTTTCTCCAGTGCACAGATGCATAGAAGATGTTAATATTCTCTGCCAGATGCTGGAGGCAATGCCCTGGTGGCTATGAATAGACTGGTGAGAAGTTAGACTGGCTAAAGGAGAGGCTCAGTAGAGCCTATTTCAAACTTAGGGAAACCTTTGGAGTAGCTCAGATTCAGGGAGGACTCACAGCCATTCTCTTTGTTCAAGATACATGTTTCTTGTCCTTGAGATCAAGTGATAGATTTTCCCCTCCCTTGGCAGTCATTAACTGCTTATAGTTCTTCATGATAGTTATCCAATCCCAAGTGCTCAGCCTTAAACACATAAACATATCAACAACATTAAATGAACTTAGCAGATTTCTTTATGCATATGTATGTATATGTGTGACAATGATAATTAAAAAAAAGACGTCATGAATTTGAGCAGGAGTAAAGGGTAACATGGGAGGAGTTATAGAGGGAAAGGGGGAATAGAAGTAAATATAGAATGTAGCAAATTCTCAAAATATTAAATTAAAATTTGATTTTTTTAAAAGATGCAGTGACAATCACTGAGGTATCCTCTTGGCACAGAGACAGGAAGATGGAAATAAGAGGCTTGCTCCTTCCTTTTCTGCAGGCTTTGAAGAGAAGAGTTGAGTCCCACATATATCTGTTATCTTCTCAACTCCCATATATGAAAGTATCAGCCAGGGCAGGAAAGGAGAAGGTGCCCTATTTGGACCTAATGCCTGCCTGAGCTCCAGCCCACCGGCAGCACACACTGGTAGCTGGTAGAACCAAAAGGAAAAACAAATTCAGTGAGACATTGTTGTGTAAAAGTCAATAGGCCTGGCCTGGAATGGGATGTTCAGTTCCCATTCCAGGATTTTGTTGAGTCCCCAGTCTTAGATGCCTGGTCTTCTCCTTAGAAACAGAAAGGAATAGGAGCATAGTACATACCAAAGAGGATGTCTGAGTTTTATAAGAGCCCACAAACTAATGGAGACTTTTGGAGAATAATAAATATCATTCTTTTTTATTGGATAAATCTTGTCCTATTTTGAAATAAATTTTCCCTGTTTCTTTACATATGAAGGAAAATAATGACTTCCATAGAGATTATTTTACATATACCATGTAAAACACCCCAAGGGGAAAAAAAAGAAAGAAACAGAAAGGAAGAGGCAGCCTATAATGTTCTGTCTGAGAGAAGGGCGTGTCGGGGGTGTGAATGATACCCGTGTTTTCCTGTCTTACTTGGTTTGAATCAGACAGCATGTCTACCCAGCTTATTTGTGAAAGATGAAGTATATCTGTTCAGTGTTCAAATTAATTCTTCAAAAATGCTATAGGCTCAAAATCTTTTTAAAAATATTTTTTCTTGATTATTAAAATATGTAGCCTTTGAGAACTTTTGGAAATTATAAATGTGTTAGAGAAGAGGAGACTAGAGGCATTTGGGTTCTTTTCATTGTCATGAACTATACAGAACTTACATTTTAAGTGTATAATTCAGAGGCATTGGGTACTGTACTGGCTGGTTTTGTGTGTCAACTTGACACAGGCTCGAGTTTTCACAGAAGGTGCTTCAGTTGAGGAAATACCTCCATGAGATCCAGCTGTAAGGCATCTTCTCAATTAGTGATCAATTGGGGAGGGCCCATGTTGGAGGTGTGAATGTTACCCATGTAACATTGTGAGTGGTACCATCTCTGGGCTGGTAGTCTTGGATTCTATAAGAGAGCAGGCTGAGCAAGCCAGGGGAAGCAAGCCAGTAAATAACATCCCTCCATGGCCTCTGCATCAGCTCCTGCTGCCTGACCTGCTTGAGTTCCAGTCCTGACTTCTTTCAGAGATGAACAGCAATGTGGAAGTGTAAGCCAAATAAACCCTTTCCTCCCCAACTGCTTCTTGGTCATGATGTTTGTGCAGGAATAGAAACCATGACTAAGACAGGCACATTTTTGTTTCATTACTATTTCTAAAACATTTTCATTCTCCCAAACAGAAATTTTCTACCTGTTAAACAATAATTCCCCATTTCCTCTTCACTCTTTCCCCTGGCAACCAGAAATCTACTTTATATCTCCTTTAAATTGATTGTCCTAGATAACAAAAGGAAGTGGAGTTAGATATTATTTGTCATTTTGTGTGACTTATTATATTTTGTATACTATATATATGCTTTACATATTACATATAAATTATATATATATATGTAAACTTGTATGATGCTTTTAAGTTTCATTCAAGTTTTAACATTTTTCAATATTTCATTTCTTTTTATGGATGAATAATATTCTATTATGTGCATATGCCACATTTGGTTTATTCATTAATTTCTTAGTAGATATTTGAACTATTCTACCTTTTGGCTATTGTGAAGAATGTTGCTATGAACCCTGTTCTACCAATATTTGTTTCAGTAATTGTTTTCACTTCTTCTGAGTATGATTAGGAAAGGATATGATAATTCCATGCTGGAACATTATGAGCTTGTTTTTTTTAGACAGGGTCTTGCTATGTAGCCTAGACTATCATTGAACTGAAGCTCCACCTACCTCAACCTCAAATGCTGATATTACAGGCCTGCACCATTGTGTCCAGCTTATGCTTAACTTTCTGAGTAATTTCGGAGTAATGCCTATCAATTCTCTATAACAGCTGTGCCATTTTACATTCCATTCTTATATTTTGCATTCTGAACCATTTTCCATACATACCAGCAGTGAACTGAGTGAGGGTCCAAATCTCCACATCTTTGTTAACACTTGTTATTTTCTGGCTTCTTTTGATGATAATACCCATGTTGATGCAACCACATGGTTCCCTAATGATTTATTATAGTCTTTTAAAATTGCTTGTACTCTGAGTACCTTTCCATGTACTTAAAAATTCATAAGCTCCATCCTTTATGACATTCTGTCACAAGTTACATAATTGATTTAACGGGCCATGTACTGTTAGATATTAAGATGACTGTCAACTTTTACTATTAGAAATAATCCCATGTGACTATCTTTGTTCATCAATTTATATCAGATCTATGATTTTTACTCTTAAAAGGCTATCTCAGTCATTCTTCCTTATTCCTGTACTTTGCTAAGTTTTTTGGATCACAAATGATACATACTTATTTTTCAAATCTAATAATATAAAGACTTATAAAGAGAATGTTAATAATCCTGTTCAGTCTTTCCTAGTTCCACTGCCCTAAGGTCCTAGATGTTAACAATTTGGTATGTATTCTCTTCCCTGTAAGCTTACATAAACATCTACACAAAATGACTCTTTGTTTTGCATACAAATGGAAGCATAAACATCCATTCTATAGAATGAAGTTTGGAACTAGACTTACAGAATCACAGTATTAACCTTTTAAATTCTACTGGCATACATTACTAAAATCTCTTTCAAATTACTAGATTATTCTTCTAGTTTATACCCACAACAAAAATGTGAGGCTAATTTACTTGAAAAATGGTCTAGCCTCAGCTTCTCATTGACATTCCTTTAGTCAGTAATTTGTTTTTGTTGTTTACAAGCCACTTGCAGGGCTTGTTTGTAAATTGTTAGTTCCTGTTTTCTGTTTTGATTAATGCTTTGTTTGTTCCCCTTTCTATGGATTAATGGTGTTAGCCTTTTCTGATCACATGTGTGGCAGACTTGCAGAGCTTGCTCTTTAGATCTTAGAGCTGAGAGGAGAGAATGAGAAGGAAAGGTGTGATTCTAGTTGTGTCGTATACTTTACCTTACTTAATTCTTACACCTGCCTTGTGATGTGTATACATAATTGTCCCCGTTTTCCAGTGGACAAGACAGTCTCAGATGAGTCAATTGGAGTCATCAGCCCATAGAGTTGAAGCTGGAAATTATGTTTTGGCAGATAGCACTACTACCCAATCAGCGCTAGTGCGCGTACAGATAAAGCTTTCTCCTTTTGTTTTAGAGGCATCATTTACAGAGAGGTGAGGGTAGTTTCTTTTTTTTAAAGGGATATAGCTTGTCTATCCAGAAAGGGTTGTCAGGGAGGTCAACAATCTTGCCTGTGCTTTTATTACCAGCACTGGGACACCTTGGATTTTGACTGCAGGTCAGTTTAAGTTTAAGATGTTTGACCCCATCTTCCTATCATCCATGCTACTTACTTAAACAGCCATCTTCTCAGCTCAGGGAAGAAAAAAGTACTTGGCTCATAGTCATGTAGCAAAATAGTGTCCACAACTCCTTTCTAGTGATATGTCCAAGTTTACACAGCTACTTACTGGCAGAGGCAGCTTTGACTACCTAACCATCTGTTGGAGCAAAGGCTACTTGATAAAGAGCATTTGTGAGGAATGCTGTATGGAAGGGGCAGTTATGTGGGGTATATAACATGCCACTTTTTCCTGGTCTCTAGCATTGGAGTCTTCCAGTATATGGTTTCTCCAGAATCCCAGAAGCGCCCAAAAGATGGGACTTGGGACATGAAAACTTATGCCTTAGGGGCATTAAAACATTTCTATTAGAATTAGCTTCTAGCCCTGCTCTAATTGTGCATTGTGTGGGGTGGGGAGTAGAGAGGGAAAGAGAATCTTTGGGAATTTGTTTTGCTTTTTGTTCATTTTTTTATTGGTCTGCAATTCTGGAGCATAAACTTTGGGTCTTGCATTGGCCAGGCAAGTGCCATACATACCATTGAACTACATCTCCAATCTGAACAGAATGCTTTTATAAGGAAATGGAAATAATCATTTGTAGTGTCTAGTATCCAAATGTTCTTTCCCTTGCACCCACTTACAAGGCAAACTCTACTTCTGTGTGAAGTGAGATGAATAGATTGATTTTGGAAAAATCATTCTTCTCTATTCAAGCCTAGAAATCTCTCCTCAACTTGGCCTGAAATTATATCAAAAGGAAATTTGTTTGAGTAACATGGTTTGATGGTGGTGGTAAATTGAAGGGACTATCCCCAGGGTGGTATGATTGGTATATAAAACTTGGGCACTAAATCTCAAGCTTTATATATTCTATATTATATACATATTATATATGTTTATATATTACATACAGGTAATACTGACTTCAGATTCTACTTTGAAATCTGTCTGCTCTGTAGAATAGTTGTTGTGACATTCATTGCATGACATTTTTTACATTTTAAGATAATATGTATTTGTGTCTGTGTAGGGTTATACATGCAACAGTACACAGGGCCAACATCTGGGACTCAGTTCTCTTCTTCCACAAAGTGGATGGATCGTGGAGATTGAACTCATCTCATGAGGCTTGGAGACAAGCATCCTTACTGCTGAGCCTTCTTGTAGCATTCAATATATTCTTTAATCTCACTTGAAACCCCACTTTTTTCACCTTCGAAACTAAGAAATAGAGTCATTATTGAGGCTTGAAGGCTATAAAGCATCCTGATTTCTTATAATGTCTTTGTGGTAGAAGGTGCTCAAGAAATGCTAACTGCCATTATGATTATCATGGGCTATAAGCCTCGGATAAGTTATTTAAACTCTTTGGTCCTCTCTGTCCTTATCTGTAAAGATTTGTATCTCCCTCAGGGGGGTGATTATGGGGAATCAATGAGTTAATAAATGTCAGGATTAAATGCTTAGAATAGAGCCTGGCATATAGTAAGCACTTAATAAATGGTAGCTATTTTCTCATCTTAATTAGATGTGTTTAGTCCAAATGATTGCTTAATACCCAATTGATATTCTCAACACTGAGGTAGGTTGCTGAGGAGGAGGAGAAGGTAGTGTTTTGAAGAGGGGGTAAAGTGTCTAGGGTGAGAGTAGGAATTGGAAGCTAGAAAGCAACTGGAGATATTTTAGTAAGTGCATAAAAACCTGTTTAGGTGGGTGAGGTAAGAGGTAGTGAATGAGACAAGGACTCAAAAAAGTCCTCGATTTACATTATAGCCAAAGAATAGCAGTAGTCACCTTAGATCAGGTCTCTGTTAATCCCAGCCTGTCATCTACCTAGAAGAGGAAGGAGAGGCAGCAGAAGGGAGTTGGTTTTGATTTTCAGTGATCTAAGTGATGACTGACTGTGGCTTTCTATAAAAAAACAAAACAAAACAAAAAAGCAACAACAACAACAAAACACAGTTGTGCCATGGAGAGTGTGTGTTACCCCAAAGAAGCCATAGTTGCCTGTCTTTCCTGTGGTGACCAGCACAACCACTGTGCAGAAAAGATCTAGAAGCTTCCCTCCTCCCACCCTAGCTTCTCTCTTTGTCTATAAGGTTGACTCCTTGTTTGCTCTTTTGGTTTGTTAAGTGCACCTGGATGGAGCCTTTAGCCCAGACACTGGTTAGCTGACCTAGGGCCTCTGGGCAAGGCCAAATGGACTGAATCTAGCAATGTTAGCCATATCAAGCCTTAGATGTTTTGTTTTGTTGTTTATTATGTTCCTGACTGCAGACAAGTTTCTATTTATTTTTCATTTTATCAAAGTAATGCATATTCATAATTTTCAGTTAAGTTCATATTATACATATGCACATGCATATATGTTTTCTTTCCTCATTAATTCTGATTTTGCCACCACATTATTAAATGTTATGACAATATTAGTAATACTTGATTTTTCTAGGTGCATGTACACATATAAAGGGAGAAAAGTCCACCATGCACACACACACACACACACACACACACACACACACACACACACACACACATATATGCTTGTTATTGAAACAGTAGCTCTATGTCTCACCCTTGAGCTCACTCTTGAGTGCTAAATACATGGGATTCTTCTGACTGTTTTGGGGTTTTTGGTTTGTTTTTGGTTTTTTGCTAATATTTACTTTCACATTTTTAAATGGCACATCACTATGCTATTGCCTGTTTTTTCTCTTTTAAATATTTATTGACTTTTTATTTAAAAAAAATCTAGTTAGAGGAAGATTGAGCTCTCTTACTATTGGTAGCACCATAAGTGCACACACATGTCCCCTCTCTTCATATATTCAATATTGGCATATCCAAATTTCTGGTCCTAACAATTTAACTTATTTATATTGTTAATTTTATAACTATTGTTTGCATCTAGCAATGCTAGATTGTGGAATTAACATTTTAGTCCTTGGTCCACCTGCTTTCTGGGAGTTAACAATGGCCTTTCATTTCCCCTTTGCTTGGCTTTCTTTGAAATGTTGCAAACATTCCACCAAATTCTTCATTCAATGTAGAAGTCCATGAAGATATATTTATAACCCATTATTTTCAATTTTTTTTCTTGGAAAAGTGTTTCACATTGTTCAATTTGGGCTAGCTGCTAAGAACCTGGTATTTATTTATTTATTTATTTATTTAGGATATTTTCTTTATTTACATTTCAAATGTTATCACCTTTCCTGGTTCCCCCTCTGAAAAACACCCTCCCCCTGCTTACCAACCCACCCACTCCCCCTTTCTGTCCCTGGCATTCCCCCACACTGGAGCATACAGCCTTCATAGGACAAAGGACCTCTCATCCCATTGATGTCCCACAAAGCCATCCTCTGCTGCATATGCAGCTGGAGCCATGAGTCCCACCATGTGTGCTCTTTGGTTGGTGGTTTAGTCCCTGGGAGCTCTGGGGGTACTGGCTAGTTCATATTGTTGTTCCTCCTATGGGGCTGCAAACCCCTTCAGCTCCTTGGGTCCTTTCTCTAGCTCCTTCCTTGGGGATCCTATGCTCAGTCCAATGGTTGGCTATGAGCATCCACCTCTGTATTTGTAAGGCACTGGCAGAGCCTCTAAGGAGAGAGCTATATCAGGTTTCTGTCAGCAAGCACTTGTTGGCATCCACAACAGTGTCTGGGTTTGGTGATTGTAAATGGGATGGATCCCCAGGTGAGTCAGTCTCTGGATAGTTGTTTCTTCAGTCTCTACTCCACACTTTGTCTCTGTAACTCCTTCCATGGCTGTTTTGTTTCCCCCTTCTAAGATGGATAGAAGTATCTACACTATGGTATTACTTCTTGAACTTCATGGGCATGAGCCCAGAAGCCGGGAACCTGGTTTTCAATTACTTGGCAAACACCTTCTTGTGCATACCTTTTCTAGTCTGTATCAAGAGACCTTGTGAGCCCTGAAAAGAGTGCACATCTAAGTAAGATATGATGATCTCTGTCCTCAAAGAGCCTAAAGTCATAGAACTACTCAATTTGTGTAGAGGGCTTTGGAAAGCTTGAACTCAATCCTGGGACTTTGAATCAGGCCACCTCTTTGGTCCTACACTTGAGGCAAGCTTCCCCATTATCTCAGGCTACATTAACAGAAATCATTTCTAGGACAGGAGGAATAAAGTTCTACTTCATTTTGTGTCAATAAACTCATATTTAGGGACTCTGTTCAGTTGCGTAAAACAAAACAGAGGCTTTTGTGACTGTGAACAACAGAGACCTAAAAACTACATCCATTGACACAGGTGGGAAACCTAGGGATGTTTGACTTCTTGGAAGCTCTGTGTACACATACTTAGCTCTACCTTTTTTGGCTTGCATTCCGTTTTCAAATTACTAGTCTTGTTTCTTTCCCTGCTGCTCCACTGAAACTGTTCTCACGGTGAGGAGACTGTGTCTTAATTACCCAAGCCAATGTGTTCTCAACTACATAAATCCTTATCTGCTGACTGCACCCCCTCCCAATCTTTGACATTCTCTCCTCTCTTAGTTTACAGACTGCCATTCTCTTCCTTTTTCTCCTCTAATTGCTCTAGAGGTTTGTCACAAGGCCTGGTGCGTGCTCTGCAAATGTTCTACCTCTGAGCTACACCCTTAGCTCTTCTCCCATCTCTTAAACCACTCATCCATCCATCTTCATCTCATTTCTTTCCTCCACCTGCACTTCCATTCAATTAGTATTGTCTCAGGAATCTACTGTTGAGTCCTTTGTCTCATCCCCTGGTTTCTATATTGCTTTATCACCTAGAGTGAGCTAGGTTACCCTGTCATAACATGTAACCACAAAATATCAGAGGCTTAACACACCAGATGATTATTTCATGCCATGATTCATAAGACATCTCTTCAGAATGATCACTATACAGGGAAGAGGGATCATCTATCTCAACTTTGCTTCCATAGTTAGAAGCAGAAGAAAGAATATGGCAAAACATATGTCAGCCCTTAAAGTTTCTCCTCAGAAGTAAACTGTATCACCTCAAGTCATGCCTAACTTTAAAGAGGAAAAGATAGTCCTACTCTGTTTCTAATGACTAGACCCTTAACTCCCCATAACTTGGAGACCTTTATCTTTTAATCATGTTTTTAGTTAATTTTTTTTTTGAGACAGAGTCTTATGTAGCCCAGATTTTTCTTAAATTTGTCACATAGACAAGCTTGAACTTGCAGCAATCCTTCCTTGTTCTGCCTCCTAATTAAGTGCTAGGATCATTGGCATGTTCTACCATATCAGGTTCAGATCCTTCTTTAGAGCTGAGGCCATTAGTCCCTCTGCATCCTTGACAGTTCCATCTAGCAGATCCACATATACCTCAAAGTCAACATGACCCCAGTTGAATTTGTCTTCATCCTCAGGCACACTCTTCCCCGTATTTCTTACCTTAATAAATGACACTAGCTAGGGCCAGTGGCATACGGCTTGGATCCTAGAAGTTAGGAAGTACAGGGAAGAGGATCAAAGGACTTCAATGCCAACCTGGGCTACATAGTGAGTTTGAAGGCAGCCTAGTCTACATGAGGGCAGCCTGGTCTTCATGAGATCCTGTCTCAAAATAACAACAGCAACAACAACAACACATTACAAATAATATGAAATTGGTGCTCATCTTAAAACCCAAGCTAGTCTAGTAGCTATCCTAGACCCCTCTCTTCTGACTGTTTTCCACCTCTTTACAGTAATCCTGTTGGCTTCACCTCTTTAACATCTTTTCTCACATCCATTCCTTCCTCTCATTATGCCCCCCTCAGTCAAGTCTCTCTCTCTCTCTCTCTCTCTCTCTCTCTCTCTCTTCAACACACACACACACACACACATGAAACTTACTATTGTATCTTAACAGTCATTCATTTAGTGTGTATTAGTCAAGTGGGTACTGTTGCTAACCTTAGTATTAAGAGAGGTTCCTACTCTCATAAAATAAATTTATCCATTATTACCTTCAGATTATTTCAATATTCATATTCTCTTTCTCTTCTCAAATTTTAAATTCTGCCACTACTGCCTTAGTTGCGGCCCTCATACTATCTTATTCAGATTATTGCAATAATCTAGCTCATCTCCCTGCCTCCAGTCTTAGTACCAACGCTCCATCCTCCACACTTGCAGACAAAGCCTGAAAAAACTAGTCACAAAAGTTATAAGCAATCTCTCTCCAAACCCCCTAAGACAGAATCACACTAAATTGCCAGACTGGCTCAGATTTGTAATACTCTTGCCTCAACCTACCAAGCAGCAGGTATTAGAGATCTGCCCCAGCAGGCTAGCCATAGACATCTCTAAATAAGCAGTTCTGTTGAGCTCATTAAAAACTCTCTTTTGCGGTGGAGATGATACTTCTAGTCTTGAAGTGCCAGGGTCGGGGGGGGGGGGGGATACCTAGGGGGCCCTCTACCCTCTCAGAGGAGAAGGGGATGAGGACCGGAGGAAGGATTGTGGGAGGGAGTGACCAGGAGTGGGGCAGTGAGTGGGAGGTAAAGTGAATTAATAACAAATAATAATGAACAAATTTTAAAAAGAACAATTCTCCATTGCCTATAAGAAGAATCCTAGTTCCTCTCCATATCTAAAGCATGATGATATGGCCATGTACTTCCTGCACAGCACATGTTCCTTCATAACCTCCTGTTCACACCCTCTAATTACACTAAACTACCTACATTGTCTGAGTCCATCATTATTTCCTACTTCCAGGTTATTATGCCTGCTGATTCCTTTGCCTGAAGAGTACTTTATTCTCTCTCTATTTCAACCACCGAGTTTCTACCCACCCCCTTTTTTTTTTCAAGCCCTAACTTAAAATTTCCCCACATGGAAATATTTTCTGTCCTTCAGCCTTGAAAACACAGTCAATCTTTTTTCCCTTTATCCCACCATGGTGCCAAGTACATGTGACTTCACACTGAAGTTCATACTAATTGATTCACATGGTTGTTTCCCTTGTTCAAGACATGCTCTTGTCTTATTCATCTTCTGTATCTGGAGCTCCTAACATAGAGTCAGGCACTCTGGTATTTAGAGTGTGTTCTTTGCATTTAAAAAAAAATGAATGAGGAGACTAGATTCAGAGAGGTCTACAAATTCATAACAGTTGGCCTGAGGAACAGGATTGTGAATGTAATATATGGGCCAGAAGAGCTAGTGAGATACATGAGTAAAGTCACAGAATGACATTTATTTCAGCTCCAAAGAGGAAAGAACTTCCTTAATCACTAGAGTTGTGTGAAGCTGTGGGCTACCCTATGAGAGGATGAGATTTCTTTTTTTTTTTTTTTTTTTTTTTTTTTTGGTTTTTCAAGACAGGGTTTCTCTGTATAGCCCTGGCTGTCCTGGAACTCACTTTGTAGACCAGGCTGGCCTCGAACTCAGAAATCCACCTGCCTCTGCCTCCCAAGTGCTGGGATTAAAGGCGTGCGCCACCACGCCCGGCTCAGTGTTTACAATTAGAAGCTGGATGGTGCTTTACTGTGATGTTGGGGCAGATAATGTGGTGGAGTGATGACTCTCACAGTCCTTTCCATTCTGGAATAGTTATGAATTTACCTCCTCTGCTCATCTAATTTGGCATCTATCATCTAGGCTCCTTCAGAATTGTCCCTGGATTATGAATACTACTTCTCTATTAGTTTACCCGTGGCCAGACTGGGCATATCTAGCCTTTGAACAGATGGTCTAGGAGGCTTGGGCTTATGAGGACCCTCCGGAATGGACTAACTTCAGGTTTGCACCCATGTCTCCAGCCCTCTCCTGTACCATTCCTTCAGGCCATAGCAGGCCACTTTGACTCATAACTGCTCAAAATAAGAAGTAAGACAGCTGTTGCTTATAGACCCTTAAGTAGAGCCCTGCCATTTGCCCTGTAACGCCTCTAATCTGATTCTGACTTTACCAATGCCAGGAGACTATTGCTATCTGCAGAATTACATTCATGTTCTGATGCTGACCTTATTCTGTTCTGATCCAACTGTTGGAGACCAGGGTAGAAAAAGAACACTTTCTCCTGCTCAGTAGAGTACCTCACATAATTCGAGGATTGCTGATAGATGCTGGGCAAGAAGGCATCAAGTTAGTTGCCAAGGTGCCTCTCACATCTCCAACTCCATCCATGCATTCCCTTTCAATGGACCTCAGTTTCCCTACGGGTAAAAACTGGGGTTAGGTTGGTAACTTGTATACTGTGGCTTTTGTAGATTTGGTCCGAGGCTCACCCCCAACCCTTTGCTTCCACAAGCACTGCAGCTTCTGTTCCTGGCCAGGGGTCCCATGGGTACCTTAAGAAGATAAGCAGCCATGAAGAAATGGTCTGTAGGGAAGATTTGGATGGGGAAACAGACCCTTGGGAGAGAAGTGAGTTAGAAATCAGGAAGGAAAGTGCTCGCTTCCTGGTTGGAAAATAGCTGACGCTTTTCCCCTGGAGGGTTTTCCAGCCCCAAACCTAGGGGCTGCCATTGGCCCCCTCTCTAACCCTTCTGGCCCTATGTTCTGACTTTAGGGTGTGACTGTACATTTACACAGCCCTCTGTGAAGTCACACATTTCTTTCTGGAATGTCCTGGCCAGGGCTACAAGCCAATAAGCTAAGGATGGGGCTGGCTGGGTCATTCTAGTCCTCCATAAACTGACAATTGCAGAGCCCAGGAGCGGAGGGTATCCCCTTTGTCTCACCCCTCCTATTTGAGGGGTGTTTCTGTTGCTCAGCTGGGAGGAGGGGTGAGACAGCCTTCCTAGCTTCCTTTTTGGGTTAATTGGTGTTCCCTCTAGTTATTCCCTGTTTCCTTCCCCTCCCAGTTCCCATAGCAACTGGGCTGTAGCAGCCAGAACTTGATTGAGACCTGTGGTGGCCCTACTGAGGTGGGGAAAGGAGGGCACTGGTAGTTCAAGGTTTCCCTGCCACCTCCTAGTCACCATCCCTGCTCCCTTAGGGATCTAGGATGGTTCCACTCAGAGACCAGGGGATAATGGAAAGGGCTTTTCTGACAAGGCTTCAGTTCAGATTCTGAAACTGTTGAATAGGCTGTGTTCTTCTCAGCGCTCTTCTCTTATCCAGGCCCCTGTGTCTGGCCCCTAGTTTTAGGTTTTCTGACATGGTTTTTCAATAAGAAGATACTTGGAGCTGGAATTTTGAAACCAGGTTTCCAGTTCCTTTCTTTGCCAATATTTTGTGAGGTTATACTCAAGTTCTTCTCCCCCTTTTAGGCCTCAGTTTCTCCATCTATATAATGGTAAAAATTGACATTCTCAACTCTGGCTGCATGCTGAGAATTGCCTGAGGACATTTTCCAATTGCAAATGTGTGGGATTCTGCCTGCAGAGATCCTGACGTTTTGGTCTGAGTGCCATGTGAACCAGACAGGTTTAATTTAAAAAAAAAAAAAAAAAAAAAAAAAAAAAACTCCCTAGTGGTTCTGGTATACAGCCAGAGTTAAAAATCTGAGAGCAAAAGATCTCCACAGGTCTCCAACCCCCCCCCCTTTCCTGGTTCTAAGACATTTCCTCCCCCTTCCTCCAATGCTCACTTCCAGCAAGCCCTCCTGGCCTCTTCTCTTTCTTTAGAAGAGTGCCCAGGCCTCTTGCCACCACTACCACACTGGTGAGAGAGGACAAGGTAAACAGGGCTTCAGAGTCTAAGTGGGGCTTATTGCCAGGTGGTAGCACTATGACCCATACTATCACTTGAAAGAGCCCCAGGCCACCTTAAAGCATATGGGCCAGCAGTGGCTCAGCTGGCCAGCTGTGGGGCTTAGGAATTAGATTACCTCTGAGCTCACTGTGCCTCTTCTGCTTCTATTCCCCTCATTAGCTTCTTGCCTGTTCCTGCCTCACCACCCACAGGCCTGGTGTCCTCCCCAGGCAATCTGCTCACCCACTTGTTGCCATGGTGACTCCAACTGGGGGTGTGGGGACTGAAGGGGGGTCGGCTAATTAAGGAGAAAGGCCATACTCCTACTGTCAGGCCACCCCTTCTCCCTCCCCCACCTCTCAGATGAAGGGAGTGCCCAGACTCTATACTTTGTTACTGGGCTAATTGCAAATGCCTGTGAGGAGAGCAGGAATGTCACTGGGGACTCCTCTAGAAGCAGGAGCACCAGACTGAAAGAGCTAAGGAGACACTCTCAGGTCCCTGTGAGCCCCAGCTCCACTGATGACTATAGAGTAGGGGCTGATTACACAGTTTGGGGATAGAGTGACATGGGTTCTTGGTCCATGCTGCAAAAATGGGATTTATGGCTATGGACAGAGGCACATCTTGGCACTCAAGGGCCCAGAGTATGGAGGGGGCTCTTAGATGCCAGGGCCCTTGGCTCTGGAGATTGTACTTTCCTGTGTGCCTTACTCCTGCTTCTCCTCCCCTCTGTCTAATCATTTTGATCCTCCTTTCATAGTGCATCTTTCTCGTTTATTCTTGTCCCTGTTTATCCATCCTCATGTTCTCTTGTCCCCATCTTTTCTTACTCCCTTTCTTAATCATCCTATATGCCCCTATGTTTTATTACCTCCTTCCTTACACAGCTTCTCTTGTTTATTACTTATACCACTGCGGCTTCCTCTTACCCTCTACGCACCTCTCTTATCACCCTCTTTTACCCTTCCAGATATCTTTCCCTGCCTCTTCCCTTAGCCCTTTCCTTTCCATTCTTCTTTGGTCCCATTCTGCTTCCTTTGTAAACATATTTCATCTTAGTTGTTTCACCTTTGGGAATTTGTATAAATAAAACTGAAGATGTGTGCATTACCCATGTGTGCAAATATTCAATGAAGCACTGTTATCAGAGTCACAATGCGGAAGGCACTCAAATGCCATGAACAACAGTTTAGTCTTCTTTCCATGCCATCCACACGATGCCATTCTTTTCTCTTAGTCTATGTGTACTTGCTCATCTCTACATTTCTGCCCAAACAGTTGCCTCATTAGTACATCCTATCTATAAAAATACTTCCTTATGCCCAATGTTGCTGGGGTTGTTTGTTTGTTTGTTTGAGACAGGAGCTCATGTATCTTCGGCTGCCCTCAAACTCACTATGTAGACAAAGATAATCTTGAACTCTTGGTCCTTCTGTCTCCACCTCCCAAATGTGAAGATTGCAAGCATACCCAGTTTTACAGTGCTAGGGATTGAATACAGAATAGAATTATGAGTGTGTGCTCCACACCTAGCTCATGGCATGCTGGCTATTGAACCTATAGCTTCATGAATGCTATGCAAGAACTCTACTACTTGAATCACATTCATAGTACCGAAACTCAAGTGCTATCTCATCATTGAAATGTTTCTCCGTTTACTATTAACCCTAATGAACCACAATTCAGCCCTTCCTATGGAATAAATGTCATAGGTTCAAGTTAAGTATGTCTAGTCATGAAACTGGAATTTTCATGAGAGAAAGGGGCCTGTCTTCATATACGTTCAGTCATAAGATTTTTAAGATCTTTATTGTACTGAGCACACAGTGGTTAGTAGAGAAGCCCATGAACTTATATGTAGTTCACAGTTTAGTGGAGTGGGCAGAAACTAAAGCAAGGATGCAGACAAAGTAGCATCTGTGGTGAAGAGACAGTTACGGATAATTGGGGGCTGTGTCCTCTAACAGGAGTAGTGAAAGAGACACTCGAGACAGAAGTGATATTTAATCTCAGCCCTGAAAGATGTAAAGGGCTCTTTTATAACCAAGGTGGGGTAAAGAACATTCTAGGCCAGGTGGTTACATGTGCCAAGGCCCCGAGGTAGAGAGAAGTAGGGCACGTTCAAGAAAAAGAAAGAAAACCTCTGCTTTGTGCAGCATGATGAGCTTGAAGAGAGACAGAAAATGAGGTTGGAGAAAGATGGGCAGAGTTGTGCAGGGCTTTGAAGTCTGTGCTTAAACACTAGGCTTTTAGTCAAAATGCATCTAAGAACTTGAAGCAAGGGAGTGATATAATTTGCTAACAGCTTGAGTCCACACTTATTCTCATGCAATAGATTAGAAAGAGCAAAAGTAGAGGTAGGAAGCATCTGTCATCCAGGTGAGGGATTATGCTGGCCTTCACCAAGGGGGCAATTGACTAATGCTGGGGACATTCTTTTCATATCATAATGTGGGAGAGGAGACATTGTCATTGGTATCTAAGGTGTGGAGGCCAGAGAGGCTACCTACTCAGTATCCTACAATGCACAGCACAACCCCTACGACAAAGAATTATCTGTCCCTATCCCTAAGTGACTTAAGTTTTTCTGAGAAACCATAGACTCAAGGAGAGACAAGGTATGGAGCAAGGGGGCTTTCTCCCTAGACCCAGTGCTGGGGTGGGAGTGGGCTAGATGAAGGTAAAAACGGATACTAGCGAAGTGAAGCCACAAAGAATGATTCCACAAGCAGTGCTGCAGCAGTAGTGTCCGAGATATCTGTTCCATCCCAGGGCTGAGCCAACAAGACAGAGCCTGGATTAAGAAGAGCTCAAAGACACATGTGGTGCCTGGAAAGGCAGATTCCAGTTTTTATTAAAGATAAGCCCTCACATTTGTATTGCTCTTTAGAGTTCACAAAACATTTTCATATGTGCCATGCTATTTAATCCACAATAGTCCAATGAGTTAGTGCATGAATTATTCTCATCGTCTGGAACTTAGAAGCTCTGAACCATCAACAAAAGCAATGTTTATCAAGTTGAATGGAACTGAGATTTGCCTCATTACATATTAGTAACCTCTGATACACCTCTTTGAGTCATGTGTAAAATGATAGCGTTGGATGAAATGATTTGTAAAATTTCTTCCATTCTGATACAGCATTAATTTTGTAATTTTGACCAACAATTCTAAATCTTGGATGATGGTAGATTAGAGAACTCAAGAGTACTGGCTTTGAGATGGGTAGACACCTCTGACAAGTCCTCCTCCAAAAGCTGGGGTCAAGTTGGCTTGGCTCCATAGAGAGACACAGGAAGCTCTGTTACACAAGGCACTGGCTGACGCTGTTTCCTTGCCTCCACAGGCTGTCTACAAGGCCTGGCTGTGCTCAGAATACTTCAGTGTGACCCAGCAGGAATGCCAGAACTGGGTGCCCTGCAAGCAATACTGCCTGGAGGTGCAGACCCGGTGCCCCTTTATCCTCCCTGACAATGAAGAAATGGTGTATGGAGGCCTCCCTGGCTTTATCTGTACAGGTAAAGTCAGGGCACTGGGGAAGAAGGGGGAGATGAAAGAGCTAAGGGCCATGGAGACAGAAAGGACATCAAGGGAAGACAGGTCAGATTAGGAGGTCAGTGGCAAAGGAGCTGGCACTCAGGCCCCCAGTTTGGGTGGGATAGGGCCAAATGGAACAGAACAAAAAGGCCAGAGTGGCCATATCTACAGAGAACATGCTGAGCTATGAGTTACTCTGGAGAAATTGGTGACATCCCTGGAAGGAAGGAACAAGAGCAGATGTGAGGGCTGGTGGGGAGAGTTTCTTGAGTAGGGCTACCTGAGCCTCAGCTTTGTGCATCCCTTTTACAGCTAAGGTAGAGTGTCCACCCCCTAGAGCACACTTCCCCCAACATACCTTCCTTCTCCCTTGGCAGGGTTGATGGATACTTCACCAAAGCAGCCGGAAACCAAGTGCTGTGATGTGCAGTGGGTCTCCTGTGAGTCGGAGAAGAAGAAGTTCAAGGACTCTGAGCCCCCTAAAACCCACCACCAGCAATTCCACCACTCCTATTTTCACCACTACCGCCATCAGTACCACCACTACCATCCCCGCCATGAACCCCCAAGCCGAGTCAGCAACAAGCCCTCCCTGCTGCCCGTCTCTGGGGGCTCCCGCCTCAGTCCCAGCAGGATCCGGCTCTGTGTCCTTGTTCTTATACTCCTCCATACCGTAGTGTCCTTCTCCAGCAGCCAGGGTGGTGGGGGACTGGGACTGGAGACACTGCCTGCCCTAGAGGAGGGGCTGACACAGGAAGAGTGAGCACAGGGAGGGAGGACAAACCTCCTCCACATACTGACATCAGCTCCAGCCCAGCTCCAGGCTGGGGAAAGGAAGCATCTCCCACAGGAGGTGTAGGTTCAGGTGGGGGTGGGGAGAAATGGGGGACCAGATATTGTCCCCAATCTACCCCTGCCCTAAAAGCAGCTCCAACAAAATGGCCAGAGGGCCCCCAAGGAGCTGTAAAACTCACCCAGGAGCAAAAGGTAGGAGCAGCAGGTGTCCCCTCCCAAGCCCCACCAATGGGGCTTAGTTCTAAAAGAGGGGAGGGGCTGGAGTTGCCCGCTCCTGCCAAGAGCCCTGACCCCAGGGAAGGAGGCTGCGTACCCAGCCTCAGCCCTGCAGGGAATGTTGGGGGGCACAGAGGGGAGTAATTCTCCCCCCTCCACATTCCTTCCGTTGCCAAGATCCTTAATTCCCTCCTGCCCATATCCCTACAGGTGACGGCAGACAGTTGTGGTTGCCCTCCTGCCGGCCTCGTCAGCACCCTGAGTGTGGGGCGGGCACAGGATGAGGCACACAGTGTGACAGCTAGGAAGGTGCCCCAGTTAGGCTGCCCCCACTACCCTAGGCAATGAGGGATTGGAACTGGATATGGAATGAGTGGTAGAAAAGAAGAAAGATAGGGAAGGGGAGAAGAAAGGGGAGAGGTGGCCTGAAGAGATGGCTACACTAATGATACCTGGCTTTTGGGAGGTGGGTGATTAGTGTTGAGGCAGGTAGATTCAAGAGAGGCCCCCCAAATCAAAAGGAAGTGCATAAAGAGATCCCTGGGAGGAGCTCAGGATCCAAAATCCAGAAGGTTGAGGGCACATGGTTGGACTGCCGCTGTCTGGAGGGCCATATCTTACAGAAGGTGCACACATTCCCTAGGGCTGCTCTGCCCTGGAAATCTTGGCCTTGTGGCCAAAGACCTTTCATTTTCAATCTCCACAGGGAGGAGGGACTTGAGCCCAAGTGAGTCAGGCCTGGCCTGGGTCCCTACACTCCCTCATCTTGTCCTAACCCAGGCCTCCATGAAGGAGAACTGGTGGTGTTACCCCAGAGCTCTCCAGAGATGAGCCTCCCCATCCCATCCTGTGTCCATCCCCAGCCTACCAAAGAGTATTCATCCCTTCCCATCCCTGACCTTGTGGCCTATTGTCCCACTGAGGGACAGCTAGACTCCTCCTCACCCTTTAGCAGGTCCCTTTCTCTAGGCACCCCTTGCCCTTGCTGGACAAAGTTCAGAGACTGGCAAGAGGACTCTGACTGGAGATAAAGTGCTGCTGCTAACCCTTACCCAAGGAACTCGTTCAGTCAGGCTAGAGGGATGAGTGAGAGACGAGGCTTGGGAGCCTTTGGCCTTGCTTGCATTGACCTGCTGGAAGAAAAGGAAGGCCACATTGCCTGGGTATCTAAAAGCCAATGCAAGCTGACAAAAACACGAGCCCGATTCTTTGTGGGATAGGCCAATGGCTTTTAGAGACCAAAAGGATGCATACAGGAGAACAGTCCTGGAGCAGCGTTACAGAGAAACAGGAGGGGAGGGGAAGGAGAAGCTGCACCCTGCCAGCTTTGTGATGGATGGAAGCCCTCCCTAGCAGACAAGGGTTCCTTCATTCAAGGGCCACTGTTGGATCCCAAATGAGCTTCTTGAGCCCTTTTCTCTGCCAGTTTACTCATATCTCACAGCCTGTCCTCTGCCTGGACCCTGTGTCCTCCATCTTTTGGCCCTCAGCACTTCGGGCCCGGCCACATACCCCATCCCTAGAGTGCTCTTTTCAGCTGGGGAGGGTACGAGGTGCTGGATCCTTCCCAGATGTGCTTCTGTGTAAGTGAAAGGCAGAGGCGTGGGCTCCAGAGAGATCCCAGTACTGCCTTCTGACGTCTGCATCCTCAGGAGGGGATAAAGGACTGGGAAGCAAAGGGGGACAATATGGTCCCAGGGAATGGACCCTTGGAGACTCCCATCCTCTCTTCCCCCTCACCAAGTGCCCAGGAGACCCCTGGCTCAGACCAGCCCAAGGCCTTGCCCAGTGGCAGGGGAAAGGGGCACCACACTCCACCTCACAGTCATTTGACTGTCCCCATCGACCCAACCCCCTACTCCTCCACCTCCCTAGCTGCCCCTGCCCTCCGTCACAGGCAGCAGAGCTGGGCGGCTTTCTTATGCCATTTTCTACACTGTGCTTCATGAGTAGGCCTTTCTTGCACTAGTTCCTATGACTGAGTCTCCAAGCTGGTCCCCTAGTAGTCTCCCATCCCTTCCTTCCTCCTTCCCCCCGGCTATGGTTCAGTTGTCTCTGCCTTCCTCTTCCTCAGCCTCCGTGTTTCAGTGAGAGTGTCTGTACGTGTACTGCTTTCTGTTTTGTTGCACTGTGGGGCAGAGACATCTCTGCTCTTGTTTAACCCCCTTAAAGAAATAAATGGTAAGACTTGATAAACTTCTCTTGGTGGATTTACTCTGTAGAATCCAGCTTCCGCTCTAGGAAAAAAACTCTAAGGTCTGAGGAAAACATAAATTTTGTAGTACACCATTCTAGACAAGGAAATCACAAAGCCATCCACTGACAGTGGTCAAGATGGTAACTCACATAAAGGCCAAAGCTGAGGGAAAGTGCAGGCTGGAGAGTGGTAAGAACGCCAGGACATATGGAAAGGCCAAAGCTCAAGTCCAAGGTTTTACTGTGGGAATGTGAGGCATGTGGCCAGTCCTTCTTTTAAATGCAAGAGAAGCCAGAACTCAAGATTTTGACATGATGCCTCATAATTACTAAAAACTAATCAACCACTCTAACTCATTCCATATGGGCCACTGTACTAGACTCATCATCCCACTGCAGGAGCAAGGAATACACAGTAGTTGCTGCTGAAGGAGCAGCAGAAGAGCCTGTGCCACCGAGCCTCTTTGCTTGGAGTGGAGAAAAGGAGAGCATGATTAGGCTGAACTTCCAGATTGCTTTTCCAGGAAACAAGCTCCACTCTCAGTTTCCTCCAAATGCAATGGAACATGGCACTTAGCACATGGCCTTTGAGACCAGACTGGATCTACAAAGTTAAGTCAAGTTATTGTGAGAATAAGGTATGCACATAATCACTTGACACAATAGCTTGCAATCATTGATCATTTCCTTTCTTTTACTCCCATCTCAAATTCTGTCATTCTCTGCATTATGTACCAAGCCCTTCTTTCTACCCTGTATCCCACTAAGCCACTCCAGGACTTCAGGACCTCGGGACTTCTGCGTGGAGTATGATAATAGCCTATTGTCTAGCTAATCTATTGTCCAATTGCTCTGGCCCCAGTCAATCCTCCACCTAGCACAGTCCCAGGTACTATGAAGGAACCCAATACAATAGCCATGGTTGTGGCTGCAGAGATGCCTCAGTGGTTAAGAGCACTGGCCAAGAGAAGACCCTGGTTCAGTTCCCAACATCCACATGGTGACTTACAACAATCTATAGCCCTAGTTCCAGGATATCTGATATCTGGCATCCTTTTTTAGCCTCTGTTGGCAACGGCACATGCATGTGGTGCATATATATATATATATATATATATATATATATATATATATATATATATATATATATGCAAGCAACCATCAGACAGGCTGCTCCAGAAATGAGCCCTGCACCCTCTCCTTCTCTGCTCTTGACTCTCATTAAGTTTCTTTTTCCTGGAATGCCTTCTCCTCTCTGCCCATCACTACCTTCCC
Source organism: Mus minutoides (assembly GCA_902729485.2). NCBI lineage: Eukaryota > Metazoa > Chordata > Mammalia > Rodentia > Muridae > Mus > Mus minutoides. Next base: position 3,315,375 of record LR749485.1, on the reverse strand, counting down.
CAGATTTCAAAATCCAGCTTAAATATTCTCACTGCTATGATGGCTTTCATATCCTCTCTTTTCCCCAGCAGTAAGTAATCTTTCCTTGTACTTTGGTAATGCTTTGTACTTCAATCATGGTACATAACACATTCTGTCTGTGTCCAACTTCTTCATTCATTCAAAATATACCTAAGGAGCAATTACAACATGTCAGGCACTGTGGTGAATGCTGGCAGTACAGCAGGATGGATGTGTTCTAGACACATAACATGACTTCTTAAACTTGATCATAACACTCTCGCTATAGCATTTACAATTAGCATTTTGGCCTCCCACATGTCCATGCAGAGCAAGGCAGGCTCTCTTGGCCTTGGGTATAGGACAGAGAGATGGTTTCTCTATGTGCTACTACACAGGAAACGTGCAGGGGTCAGGAATAAGCTCCTAGGGAGTACAGGGCACAATGGTATTGCCAAGCAAGTAGCTCTACAAGCTTTATGCCACCCTTAACTCTTGAGGTAGGCTAGCATCACCCTGAAATTACCTCACTAAGTGTACCTGTCTATCTAGACCTAGACTCTGACACTCTCTCTCTGGTCAGTGCAACTACAGCCAGCCCCCATCTCTTAACACAGCATGAAGTGAGGAGGATTTCTGTGGCCCAAAGCCCCGGTCTTGCATTACAATCACCTGGAGAGTATTAGAACAGGCCCCCACCAGCCGAATGTCTAATCTAATTAGTGTGGGCTGAGGAGGGTCCCAGTTTCAGCTTTGTTTAACAAACTCCACAAGTGGTTCTTCTGTGCAGCCAGGCCTGACAATCACCAGTGAAGAGAAGATTGCAGCTACATGAAGTCCTTGTTATTCCAGGATAAGTGGTGCTAGAAACGGACTTCATTGTATAATAGAGCTAGAGAAAAGGAAAAGTCTTCATTTGCTTTAACCTGGGAAATGAACATGTTGCAAATATCTTAATTTCTGTTTAAAATGTGTAAATAATTGGAACTATGCAGTAATTCTTAAAATGAACAACAATAACAAAAAAAAGACCCAAACCTTGCAGGATAATGTAATTTTCCAGACCAAAGTGCATGAGAATACAATGTTGGCTTTTGCAGCACAGTCATAGGCAAGGTTCCGTTTGTATAAAATTCAAGAGCTTCCTCAATTATCCAAAGGACCTCTTCTAATCCTCTGAGAGTTGAATTGTTCTCTTTGAAACCTTGATCCTGTCATTACTCAGGTCAGTTTTAACTGGCCTATCTCTGCCAAATCCCCATTTAGCAAGGCTTCTGTGTGACATTCGAGATGGTCTCCACTATCACTTCCATTGACTTCCTGAAATCTTGAATCGTTTTGAAGACTTGCAATTTCACCCCAGGCTTCACTTGCATCGTGCTGTAATACTATAACAATTAATGAGAGTCTAAAAAGGATCACAGCAGAATGGCTGTGGATAAACAACAGGGGCAAGTAGGAAGAAGGGGTGATTTAAGATTCAAAAGAGTGAACATTTTATGCTATGATGACTTTGACTGTCTACCCAACATTTAGAGACTACTTTTCTCCTTTTGGGGTTGATCTCTAAAACAAAGGGATGGGACTAGATGTTAAGTAATTAAAGAACAACTCCAGTTGTTAGCACAGAAGACACGGATAAGAAAAGAAAATGGCAAAAGTCCATTACAGCAATGTCCTGTCACATGTACTGTGGTGGCCACACAGAAATCTATTCACTTAGTACTGAATGTTCATGAGGGTAACTGCCTTGGAGTGTAGTGTGAGTGTCACCAGGTTACTCAAACATGGCATCTGCTCTCAAGAGCTCCTGCCTTGGATAGGGAGAAACCCCTAAACAGAGACCTCTCAAAATGCATGTAGATTCTGAGAATGTCTTCCATGCCCATTGGTGTCACAGAGTTCAGGCCACTAGTGACTCTTAGACCAGAGGCAAAGATGTTGCACAGATAACCCATTCAAAAAATGGACCTGGTATTTGAACAGAGAAATCCCCCAACACAACACACACACACACACACACACACACACACACACACACACAAGCTAAGGAACACCTCAAAAATGTTTATCCTTCCTAGCAAATAGAAAAATGCAAATTAAAACAACTTAGAGATTTCATCTTACCCCAACTCCAGTCAGAATGACAAAGCCCAACAACATAACTGACCACAAATGCTGGAAGAGGTGTGGAGAAATACTCTTTGGGTCTCTGAGATGGTATCCTTCCTGTGGAACTCTTCTAAAGATGAAACCCATCCCATTTTCTCCTGCTAACAACTTCCCGTAGTTTCACATCAAACACAGAATACAATCAGAACTCTCCATGGCTCACCAACCTCTCCACAACTAAAAACAACTTGCCTTCTCTTCCCTCATCCCTTCCCTCCCTCCCAGCCACCCCATCTATGCTGAGCTTCTGTTTGCAGTTCCTCAGCCTCAAACAAATGTCCTTCCTCAGATTTTTGCAAGGCTGACTCCTCCTTATCAGGTTCCAGCAAACAAGTCAATTTCTCAGAGGGCTTCTCTAGACTGCTCATTGTATAGTAGAGCCCTGCTTTTTATACCTTCTAGACTGCATGGAACTATTTTAAATGATGGGTGGACATCGGACAATGGTTTTCACGTCTGCTTTCTTGTTTGTTGTCTCTGCATTTGGATGGAAGCTCTAAGGTATGCTTTTCTTTTTCTTTTTCTTTGTCATTTCTCTAGTGCTTTAGTCAACATCCACAGAGTGAATGAATGTGGAGGTGGTAAGTATTTCATTTGGGTAAGAAAGAGTGGTTTAGGATGTACAGAGTGGGTGGCCAGGAATGAGCTTGAAAGATTGCCTAAGGTAAAAACATGAAAGGCCTTGAAGGTCAGTCAGAACAGGAAATCTAGGTTGGCTTCGCATCGCAGTCCTTTGGGAGCCATGGAAGATTGTTAAACTTTGGAAGACTTATTATCAGCTGACCTGAGGTAAGGTTCAAGTACAACCACGTTCTGGATGGATTGGTAGACGAAGTGAACAGAGAATCTGGTTTTGAAAGCTAATCGACCACAAATTGCCTTGCGTTTGCACAGGCTATCTTCCAGGTGTTTCCCTCAGGCTCTGCACCACCCAGCTTCCAGCTCTTCCGGGGCAACGAAAAAGCCCTAACTGCCTTTCCCCGACACCGGCCGCTGGGTGGCGCTGTGGCTCCTCCTACCCGGGCGGGAGGCGCCAGGGAGGCGGAGGCGCAGCCGCTGAGCAAGGCCCAGGCGCGGGGGTCCGCTGCTGTCCGCCCTGCTGGCCTTCCCTCCTTGGCCTCTTTCTCCTCCTTCGTGCTTTCCTCGCGTCTGGGCCGTTTCCCGCCTTCATCCGCACCCAGGCCCTCAGTTGCCTGCTCCCCTCCGCCTCTGGCGGCCTTGGCTTCCCCACTACCCTGTCAAGCCAAAGGCAGGCTGAGGCTGGGGCATGGGCGGGGCGCGGGAGGCTGGGCTGGAGAGCCGGCCTCGAGGCCCCTGAAGGCCGGGGCCTCCCGGAACCATGCCATGAAATGCAGCTCAGCGCTCCAGAGCCTCAGCCACAGCTTGGGAGCCGGCCGCCCCGTCTAGCCAGGCTGGAATGAAAAGGGTTGCATGGGCAGCCTTTTGGTGCAGAAGGAAGAAAACCACTAAGGGGCCAATTCACTGTTTGTGCTAATGGCCTGCCCTTCCCCCTGGCGATTAGAGCAAGAAGCCAGCCAGTTATCATCTGGGACTCTTTTGGCGCCTTCTTCTCTCCTACCACAAAGACACAGATGGTGTCTGGGTGTCTGTCTCTGTCTCGGTTTCTCTCTATCTCTCTCTTTTCCTCTTCCCCCCTCTCCCTTCCTCCTCTCCCCTCCCTCTCTCCATTTACCCTGCCTTCTTCCTCTCATCTTCTACCCCTCCCTACCCCCTCCTACTGATCCATCATCATGCCTGCTATTTTGTCCCTAGATTTTCATTCTTCCCACACCTGCCTCCAGCCTTCTGCACTCGCAGAAGAGACTCCCTGGCATGGGGCCAGGTGCCTTCTTGAGCTTTGGTCTGACATCCTGCCCCTGTAATGGTTCCCAATGGTTGGAGAAAGCAAAAGCTTGATATTCCAAGCCCTCCACACTCGGACCACACCATTTTGGCCTGTTGGCTAGTGGGAGACTCAGTGGGACTCTGTGAAGGGTTCCTCAGGCATCTGCCTGAGCAGTCTTCACTCAGGAGTACACTGTGACAAGACCGTATGCACAGCACATGTGCCTGCCTTCCCAGAGCCCCAGAGTCCATCTGTATCCTCTGTGCTGTCCTTGTCACCAGCTTCTGAAGTGCTCCGCTCTGTCACCTTTACCCTCCAGTATCTTCGCCTCCTGACCTTCCCGTTGCTCACTGGAACTTGATTCTCAGCAAGCATACATTGATTTTATCACAAAGTGGCTGGTGACACGCAGGATCAAATTTTTCCCACAATGCTGAGCCCCACTTTCAGCAAGTACCTTTTCTGGTTTTATTATTCTTATGGAGCCTAATAGTTAACAGATTCTAAGACAACAGATAGTTCTTTATGAGGAAGATATTCTCTCTCTCTCTCTCTCTCTCTCTCTCTCTGACTCTGTGTGTATTTAGCTTTGTTGAATTTAGCTTTGTTGAATTCATCACATAAACCTGTAAATTCATATGAAAAAACCATACATGTAGAGCCCTTGAGATAGCTCAGAAGCTAAAGGCACTTGCTCCTGGAGACCAGTGTTTGGTCAGGATCCACATAATGGAAGGTAAAACCTTCCACACAATCATTGTGCAATGTTTATGTTCATATAAGCACACACACAAGTAAATAAATATATTAAAAAATTTAAAACTGAAAATGAACCCAAAAAAACATGACAAAGGGAAATCATTGGCAAAGAAACGCTTCTGGTAAATTTCAATATGCCCAAGCCCTTGAACTCTAGAGATCAGTGCCCACGGTCAGATAGAGCCATAGATGTGGCCTGGTGGATGCAAAAGCTTAGAATCAAAGCTAGAGCTCCGAGAAAGATAATAATGGCAGAAGAAGAGAGCTCATCTTCCCTGGTTCCATTTCTGGGTAGCTTTCACTGGGAAATGACATCTTCTTGTCTATAAACAAGCCCCACTGCTAAGAATATCCTATTTGTACTGTTCCTGTGCATACAGTGTCCTGCTGATCCTCACAATAACCCTATGCAGGAGAGATTACTAGTTGGCCTTTACAGGTGAGAAAACAGACTGACAGACACCAAAAGATCCACCCACTCCAAACAAACAAGCCAACAAACCAGAGTCAGAACCAGCCAGGCGAGGTGGTACATGCCTGTAATCCCAGCACTTGGGAGGCAAATTCAAGGTCAGCCTGGGTTACCTAGTAAGGCTCATGCCTGACTGGAATACCCCTCTCCCCCAAACCCAAAGGCTAAAGATGTAATGGGAATACACTTTCCAAGTCCTGGGAACCAGCCCCAGCACAAACAAGGGGGGAGAGGAAGAGGAGGAGGAGGAGGAGGAGGAGGAGGAGGAGGAGGAAGAGGAGGAAGCCAAGAATTAGAAAGTAATTCAAGTGTCGGTATCCCTTGCTCATCTGTAATATGGAGATAAAGAATAGCACTCTTATCTCCGTGGGTCACAATCAATATTATTATATATCTTGACCATGTCTTCTGCCCATTTCTCCAGATCTTCCCTACCATCCAACTTTATGTTCTCTCTCTCTCTCTCTCTCTCTCTCTCTCTCTCTCTCTCTCTCTCTCACACACACACACACACACACAGACAACATTAAAAGTAAAATCAAATTTAAAACAAAACAGAAAGACAAAAATAGCCAAAAGGAAACAAAATGCTCACAAAGAAAAACATCAACAACAACATGGAGCCCATTGTATTGACCAATTACTCCTGGGCACAGGGCCTGACCTGAGTGTGGTTGAAATTCCCAGTGAAAACTGATTTCCCCTTTCCCAGCAGGTATCAAGTCCAAATAGCTTCTTGGTTAGTGGTGGAGCCTTTGTCCAAGCTCTTAGACACTGCCTGACACGTAGTAAGTGCTCAGAGCGTATGCACTTTCTATTATTTCTCTGTACATGCTGAGGAGAGTTCATTTAAAGCCAAATTCCTGGCTTATCCATTAATAGGCGGTAGTGCTGGCAGCTAGAATTGAGTCAGCTCTAGAAGTCAGCCCCACTGTCACACCTTCCCCTTTGGTCCCTTGTTGAAACTAGGTGTCAGTTGCCATCTGTCATCCGACACGAAGCTGGCTTCCTGGATTTTCATTATCTGCCTGGCTTCTAAAAGTAGTCTGCTATCTCTGGCCACTGCTTCAAGTGGTTCACAGAACAACAATAACAAGAGAGAAAGAGAGAAAGAGAGAAAGAAAGAGAGAAAGAAAGAAAGAAAGAAAGAAAGAAAGAAAGAAAGAAAGAAAGAAAGAGAGAGAGAGAGAGAAAGAAAGAAAAGAGAAAAAAAGAGTCACCAATCAGGAACTGTTACTTGGTGGGTATATCTCAAGAGACTCCCTACCAGGACATCTGAGCTTTTGAGTCCATTTTCCACTATGTCCCAGGAAACCATTTAGTTTCAGCAGACTAAAGCTCTGGGAAAGCACCCAAACTAGTAAAGGGTAGCAAAATGAGGCCATAGACTTCCAGAGCACTCTGCCCTGACACCTCACAGTTAACTTTAAAAGGAAGTACAAGTGCTCTAATAAGATGTGCTTGCATGCTTACACCTCTGTCAGATGATGTGTACATAATAATAGGGGTGGTAAGATCATGAATCATATATATTACTGGAACTTAGATTTCATCAAAAGAAGATAGGTTCAATAAATTTTGATGCATATAAACAATGGCTTATTATAAGCCACTTTAAAGAATATGAATGACAGTATGTCAAGACACTTTTGCATTTCTAAAGGTAAGGAATAAAAAACATAAGCCTGCACTATGTGTTCTTTTTAAACTATATCCCTTCATATTCCTGCTGGATTTTGCACCTTTAACCTAACAAAAATGTTCCTCATTTTTCTAATTCTATTAAGTCCTTTTTAATATTCTCCCAAGAAGACCTGGAATTATCTTCCATTCGAGGAAGGCCCTGAAGGAAACAAGCAAGAACCTGTACTTTATCCATAACTGTATGTATCCATAGCTGTATGTATCCATAGCTGTATGTATCCATAGCTGTATGTATCCATAGCTGTATGTATCCATAGCTGTATGTATCCATAGCTGTATGTATCCATAGCTGTATGTATCCATAGCTGTATGTATCCATAGCTGTATGTATCCATAGCTGTATGTATCCATAGCTGTATGTATCCATAGCTGTATG